>BLKR01002542.1:0-152378 GCA_011170035.1 Teleogryllus occipitalis
CGTCGGCTAGCGGGGTTTCCCCCTAACCAGGACTCTCCCACCAGCGGGGCACCGCCCCAGCCGGAACACGCTCTAAGCTCCCGACCAGTCTCCCGAAATGTGTGGTAGTGTGGTGCATCAGGGGTGAGGATAGGACAATAAAGAGGAAGGAAAGATCGCGCGCGATCTGTGGCCCATTTGCGAGGGTACTGCTCCGGCATTCGTCTGGTGTTGATCGGAGAAACCACGGAAAACTACCGATCAGAGCAGCCGGGCGCTAGAATTCTCCTCCAGACAGCGACTAAATTCAACTCTATCTGAAAAGCCAGGGCCGAAAATCCTGCCACCCTCAGGACTCGAACCTAGGACCTCCCGGTTAGAGGCGCTGCAGTGACATCAGTTGATGCACTGAGCTACCGCTCCCGGTCAGAGGTGTTGGATGTTTGGTTATTTTCACAAAAGGACTTTCGTATCTTTGTAGTTCGTTTTTCGATGCAAAATTGTTCCTATTACACGGGAGAGAACATTTGGTTATTAGATTTTGTCTACAACACTTGTCATTTATTCTTAATCGAACAAATGTTGGTCAAGGAGTAGGGGTAAATATTTCGGGGCTCAAGAAATCGTGCACGAGTAATAAGCGAGGCGGGAGGAGGTCGAGGTGTAGGATTGCCAACTACGTTCATGTAAAAAGGAGGACACTCGACAAGCAAAACAAAAAAATCAACACATTTCTTTTTATAAATATTTAATTTAGATCAGCTTTAATAACATCAACTCTCTACCTTTCTTGTCAACATTTGCGATTCAAGTGAAAACATTCATTCACCTAATGCTGACGAAGATGGTTTTATTTTAGTTGCTAGATAGAGACACTATCATCCATGCGTGTGTCAGTGTTTAGAAAAATAATATTCATGTTTTCTATTCTAAGTTAAACAATAAATGATTCAATGTAGCAGATGATAGTCATGTGACAAAATAAATGACATGTTAAAAAATTACTAAAAGGAGGACATTTAAATACAACGGAGGACGAGAGGACAATTGACTTCAATAGAGGATTGTCCTCCGAAATGGAGGACGGTTGAATTGAGTTGAATGTGTCTTATTTTACGTGGCGAGACTCAGACCATGAGGCCTGCTCTTCCGTCTGACCACGCAAATTTCGCAACCATGGGAGAAAGAAGGTATTACTTGGGCGACGAAACAGGCGATTTGAATTTAGCTCAGAGGCGTCATTTAGGCTTGAGGATCTTTTACATGTAGTAAATCTACTAACATGGGACAGCCGGCTTTACTTCCCCTCCGAAGGAAGGCGTACGAAGTATTTTTTCGCCCTTAAAAAATCCATGGCTGCGATCGGTTTCGAAGCCGCAAACTTGGGTATAACTGTCCGATACGCTAACCGTTACACCATCGCCGCCGCACGGTTGGCAAACCGATGTGGTCAGTGGGGACAGCGGGGAGGGGTGCCCGGAACGGCGCACAGAGGAGTATTTCACCGAAAAAGTTGGCCAAAAATATTTTGTCGGTAATATCGTTGGGAACTGATTTCCAATGGAATTTAAATACATTATAGATGATAAATATACAAATATAATATGATATAAACATATTCTTCCGTGAGAAGTCATATTTGTACTACGAGTACATTTTATTTCATTTTTAGTACAAAACTTTCCGGGCAGTGGCAATCTTCATTAGCATAAGAAAATGCTTTGAACTTAATTGTTATTATAATTAATAATTTTAAAAAAATCTCACTAAATATCAATTTTTTAAATAAATTTTAGTTTTAATACGCATTTAAAATTAAAGATACAAAATAATAAAATAAATAACCATTAATGAATAAATATAAAATTGTAAAAGTAAAAAAAATAAATTCGATGAGCAATCTGGGTCTACATTTCTATGGTGACAGACTAATCCGAGAGCAGGAAGGTCATCGACGCCGGAGGTGCAAGGAGTCCTTTCAACTTGACGTCAAAACTAAGACGGACGAGACGGATTAAAATGCCTCGCTTCAGGCACGTGCCTTAGAAAACAAAGGTCGGAATATTTCTTCTATACAATGATATTTGAACACACAGTCACTTGGTAGGAAGTTCTGTGGATTATGTTTGCGGACTTACGCCGCGGCGGGGGAGACGAAGGCGTGCGTGTAACGGGCCCGAGAGGGCGGGCCTGCTGCTGAATGTGCGCGTCACGTACGCACACGCGTGCGTGTTCACTACAGATCGTGGTGGAAACACACGGGTGGATTCCTCCGGTGCACCGATTTTAGCACCGGTAGCGGTAGCTCAGTGCATCAACTGATGTCACTGCAGCGCTTCTAACCGGGAGGTCCTAGGTTACACTCCCCACGGCGGCAGGATTTTCGGCACTAGCTTTTCAACTAGGTCGAATTCAGCTGCTGTCTGGAGGAGAATTCTAGCGGCCGGCTGCTCTGATCGGTAGTTTTCCGTGGTCTCTCCGATCAATGCCAGACGAATGCCGGAGCAGTACCCTACCAAACGGGTCACGGACTGCGCGCGATCTGTCCTTCCTCTTCCTTGTCCTATCCTCTCCCCTTACACACACACTTACACTAATATGCACTACACTACCACATATTCCGGGAGACCGGTCGGGAGCTTAGAGCTTGTCCCCGCTGGAGCGGTGCCCTGCTGGTGGGAGAGTCTTGGTTAGGGGGAAGCCCCCACTAGCTGACGGTAGGTCGGCGCCGGATCTCGCCATCCAGCGGGGGAAGATCACTGCCATCTCCCTAGAAAAAAACATGCAGTACATTAACGGGACTAATGACCGTAGTAGTTGACGCGCCCGGAAACACGAAAAAATCAAATCAACCGATTTTAGCTGCTTCTGCGCATCACCAGTTTGCGTCACGAACCACGTGACCACAGCACGGGCACTCCGTTTAAAAAGCCAGACCAGACGCTGGCCGATATGTTGCATGGAGAGCGAGAAGTTTTGAGAAACATTTTGAAAGTGGCCCGAAGTTTTCAACAGTAACCAATTAAAATTAACACGAAGGTGTACAAGATGCAATGTTTACAAGAAATGCTTCATAAATCTGTTTCAATGTCTGGTAACGAGGTGATAATGTTGGTATCTGGCCGCAAATATTGTGACGCAAACTGGTGTCTGAAGCTCATTGGCTCATGTCGGATACGATGCGCAAGAGCCGCCCGTGATACTCATCAAAAGGTTTTCGATGTCGATGAAAGCTTCCACAACAAACATCAATGTTTGAAATGTTATGGAACATATGGTATTTTCCTATCCTGTTTCTATTTTTATATGGATGTATGTATTTGGCGTTTTGTGTCGGTAGTACGACTTCGCCGGCCAGCTACTGGTGTCCCCCATGACTGGGGCTAGTTAAATTCCCATGCTTAGGGATAAGAGCGACATGAGGCGAACATGATGTATTCTCTTCCCCGTAAGTAGCAAGAGTCGCCTTCTTAAGTTTTTCTTCGTCACACAGTTACAGAAATTGGGACGATTTTGAAAGAACGCTACCACTATATTTTTGCCCCGACCGGGAATCGAACTTGGGGACCACTGCACGGGAAGCTAGTACGCTGCCCGTGAGCCATCCCAGAGACTTTTCTATTTTAAAATATACTTAATTAAATAAGTTATGTTTTATTGTTTGATCACGTCCAAGAAATATGTTAATAATAATGTCATCGAATGAAAAGAACGATATAAAAAATAAAAGACATTGTGTTTTACTACTTCCATTCATTCAGTTTCATTCATAAATCATAGAAGTAAAATGTCCTTATTCTAATGTACACATAACACAATATTCTTTTCAAGTATATTTTGTCTTAAATTTGACTGCCTTCGCAATTTTCTACACAATGTTTTTGTTCTCAAGGTTCAAATTGCTCTTTAACGATATTACCAGGAACAAAATAATCAAAAAAGTGAACTACACGAGAGAAAGATTGCGAATAGCAAACGGTTTCCTGCCGCCTGGAGATCGAAAATAGTGAGTTTTCAATGCCTATTGATTGCGAGCACTTCTCAAATAAAATAGATACTGGAAATTTTATTTATATCAGAGATTTTTTTTAAAATATCGATATTTCTGGAAGAGTATGTCGATACGAAAAAAACATCGAAATCAAAATGCGATGTTATAATACTAGTGTTTCTGCTCAAAAATATGATGTTTTAAAAACATCGATGTATTTTGCCATCAAGGGGCACTTGCGCATCGTATCCGACTTCAGCCAATGAGCTTCAGACACCTGTTTGCGTCACAATATTTGCGGCCAGATACCAAAATTATCACCTCGTTACCAGACATTGAAACAGATTTATGAAGCATTTCTGGTAAACATTGCATCTTGTACACCTTCGTGTTAGTTTTAAGTGGTTACTGTTGAAAACTTTGGACCACTTTCAAAATCTTTCTCAACACTTCTCGCTCTCCATGCAACATATCGGCCAGCGTCTGGTCTGGCTTTTCAAACGGAGTGGTCACGTGGTTCGTGACGCAAACTGGTGATGCGCAGAACGAGCTAAAATCGGTGCACCGGAGGAACCCACCCATGTATTTCCACCAAGATGACAATTGAAGTATCGATGTTTTGTTAAAATTTGCTGACACTAGTGCCGGCACGGCAGAGAGGACGAACGCGTGCGTGATTCTGGCGGGGGAGCTTCCAGTAATAAGGATACAGCCTCTTTATAATTTAAAACACAGCCAAGTGTGGAGTTGAGCTTTTCTTTAGCATAAAATGGAACAAATCTTTTATACATTAGTTCAAATCTTCAAATAAAATTATCTGTGTGCATCAGAGCCAGCAGTCGTCAGGAGCTGGTTAAAGTAGTAAATGCATGAAAGGCATTTATGAAACACACTTTTAGCTTACGTTCGCAGTGCTGTGCACTTGAACAAAGACTTACGTATTACGAATAGATACCGAACTAAGACGACAACTGCACAGATCTGTGCAATAGCCAGGATAGGCATACAGTAAAGTCAGCTCTAATTGTGATTAAAAATTTACCATAATAAACACTAAAAGCACTGCTTATACTTGTTCACTCAATTCAATCGCTCAACACCCCTTACGGGGCTTGGAGGCGCGTTTCGTTAACATGTAGAAGCAACAAATTAAAAAAAAAAACAAAAAAAACAATAAGTTGTTCTTTTTCTTCGACATAGGATAACATATTTTTTCATGTCCACTATTTTGGTTTTTTAATTAGTGAATCAGAAATAGAAATAGTGAACAGTTCACTCAAATACTTAAAATTTTGCAACCCTACGTGTGGCAGGGGCGGGACAGCTGCTGAGTTAAATGTAGTGATGGTAAATTTTACTAATTTAACCAATAATGTTTCGATAGATCGCTAGAGGGTTTTCGTTGTCGATGCATGTTTAATTGCAGAACGTTATTTTATTGTTTGGTTACCACAAAGTAGTATGTTAATGAAAATTATTATCGAATGTAAAGGATAAAATTAACAATAAAGAACATCGTGTTTTGCAATCGATTTCAAGTTTCACCGTGTATTCAGGCAATGACACGCCTGGTGATAACATACATTCATAATCATAACACGAGCAGCTCTCTAACTTCCTCAGCAAAACAACGATATTGCTGTGGATTGCTGCTACTCTACAACGTGCTTAAGCCCCTTTATAAAAAGAATTAAAAAATGGATGTTTTTGCAACAAAATATCGATGTAAAGAAAACATCGAAATCAAAATAACGATGTTAATATATCGATGTTTCTGGTGAAAAACATGGATGTTTTAAAAACATCGACCGGGAGCGGTAGCTCAGTGCATCAACTGATGTCACTGCAACGCCTCTGACCGGGAGGTCCTAGGTTTGAGTCCTGCCGGTAGGATTCTCGACACTAGCTTTTCAGCTAGGTCGAATTCAGTCGCTGTCTGGAGGAGAATTCTTGCGGACGGCTGCTCTGATTGGTTGTTTTCCGTGGTTTCTCCGATGAACACCTGGTGAATGCCGGAGCAGCACCCTGCCAAACGGGCCACGGACCGCGCGCGATCTTTCCCTTCTCTTCCTACTCCTGTCCTCTCCCCTTACTCACACACTTACACTAACATGCACTACACTACCACATATTCCGGGAGACCGGTCGGGAACTTGAAGCTCGTCCCGTTTGGGGCGGTGCCCCGCTGGTGGGAGAGTCCTGCTTAGGGAGAAACCCCGCGAGCCGACGGTAGGTCGGCGCCGGATCTCGCCATCCGGTGGTGGAAGATCACCACCATCTTCCGAAGAAAAAACAGGCACTCCACGTACGGGACTAATGACCTAAGCTGTTGACGCGCCTGGAATCACTAACCAACCAACCAATTAAAAACATGGATGTTTTTTTGCCAACCCTAGTTGTACGCGTCGTCCCTCGCTCGCGGTCCCCGCGCACCCCCAAGAGACCACCGCCGCTACGCGCCTCTAGCCTCGTGCGCGTGACTCACAGCGGATAGCGCTCGCGGTGGGAGAGGGGGCAATCATCCTATCACCCCACCCCCTCCCGCCGAGCCGGCCCACGCCTTCCCTCCCCTCCCCACCGGCGGTCGTTCGCGCTGACTGTGACTCAGCCGACAGCTGCCGCGCGCCGACACATCGCTCGTCAGTGTTGCCACCCGTAAGATAATCGCTTTTTACGTTGGTTTTCTGCTTCCTAGGCAGTGCCAGAGCTAGACAATTTTGGGCTTGGGGGAAATGCTTAAACATACATCCCTCCTCCCCGAAGAAAGATGTGGAAGTTGTGTCGAGAATGATGACTATACGAGTAATTTTATTTTAACAAATAACAAAAATTACGTACCCACCCTTCACAATTTTTTTGCGGGAGAGCAGTTGTAGAGATGTTGCTCTATTGTATTTCGTATGCTAAACTTTTCAGTTGTGTCACTGACCCAGCAAATGAGCGATTTGCTTCTTTATCTTCTTTTCTTTCGTTTTCATCTGTTTTTATATTTTTCGCACTTGACTCACATCTCTGTTCTTGCATTCCTTCTTGCGCCTAATCCTTAGGATCTTGTTTGTTATTTGTCTCTTTTTGTAATTGATAAATTGATTGGTTGTGATTCTGGACGCGTCAACTACTAGGGTCGGTTTCCCCGTAAGTGTAGTGTAGGTTTTTCCCTCGTCGGGTGGTGGTGGTGGCTCTGGCGATGTCTTCCTCCGCTGGTTGGCGAGATCCGGCACCGACCTATCGTCGACTAGCGGGGTTTTCCCCAACCAGATATCTCACACCAGCAGGACACAGCCCCAGACAGGACACGCTCTAAGCTCCCGACCGGTCCCCCGGCAAGTGTGGCAGTGTAGTTCATGCGAGTGTAGTGTAAGGGGAGTGGGTAGAACAAGGAAGAGGAAGGAAAGATCGCGCGCGGGCATTGCAGTGATTGATGTTGTGCTGTTGCATTTGACGGCACATTCATACTCGTTGCAAGAGAGGATGCTTAATTATTGAGCAGAATTTCACCTTTGCTAATCTTCTCAAGAAGAATTTCAAGAGAAACGTTGGGACGATGAGATTCCCGTGGAGAGTCAAACGATCCAATGTCTGACTTTCGAAGTTATTGTTTCCTTTCTCCACCATGAGGATAAAACGAAATCCCTCCCAACTTTCTACCAATGTGTGGAGGAGAATTCCAGCGGCTGATTACTCTGATCGGCAGTTTTCCATTTCCCCTATGAGCACCAAGCAAATGCCGGAGCAATAACAAACAAACGCCATGAACCGCGCGCGATCTTTCCTTCATATACTTGCTCTTTCTCCTTACATACTTACACCCACACAAACACACGTGCTACTGGATGATGGCTCAGTGGCAACATTGTTGCCGCTGCAACCACCCGGCAGGTCCTAGGGTTCGAGACCAGACTGTGACGGATTGTCTAAACTAGCTATACTGCGTTTTTTACAGAACTGGACCTCAAGGTCACTGAAGGCCCGTCACCACGGAAGCATTTAGACACGGTTTTTCGTGTCTTAATCAGTCAAGCCGCTAGAGTCGCTTCATCTGCAGCACTGCTTGACATGGTGCGAAACCTAGCGGCACTACTGAAAAAGACGCGAAAAACCGTGCCTAAATGCTTCCGTGGTGACGGGCCTTCAGTGACCTTGAGGTCCACCTAATTAAAAACCGCAGTAGATAAGCTAGGTCGAATTCACCCATTGCCTGGGGGAAAATTCAAGCGCCTACTGATATCCTGTAAATGGACAGTTCACCACCAACACATCGTAAATGGACTATTTACTTGCATCATACGAATTACGAATTACATCATTACGAATTTCGCCGTAACACGAACAAAACTTCGATCCCGGCAAGAGATTACGGTAGAGCGGAAATTCATAAATACTCGGATAACACGAATCTTTATAAAACGAACTCCGATTATTAGGTCCCTTAGAACTCGTGTTAATGAGGGATTAACTGAGGGTAATTGTTTTGCTGATATCATACTCCAATTAATTGAATAAGGGAATGGATAAGGGAGTATCGCAAATGAGTTTGTCTCAGTGGTTGAAATGAATGCGAATCCTTTCTACAATATACTCGCGAACCACGCCTATTCAATTTAGGTTGGGATGAACTGATGATAAAATAATTGGTCACGTGACTGGAACTCCTATAGCAACGCTCGGAGTGCTTCCACAGAAAACAGGCCTTCCCCGATTTGTAGCGCGAGCAATTGGTACGCAGGATACACGCACGAGCAATGGTTTCCTGCTTGTCGCACAAGAAGGGGAATTCCCTAGTCCAGATATCTGGACCATAAGTACAGATATCTGGACTAGAGAATAAATACCGCAGTATAAATACGGCACGGTATTTCGCGTCTTTCTCAGTAGTGCCGCTAGGTGTCGCATGCTCACGACCGTATCAAGCAGCGCTGCAGATGAAGCGACTCTAGCGGCACGGCCGAGAAAGACGCGAAAAACCGGGCCTAAATGCCACCGTGGTGACGGGCCTTCAGTGGAACAGAGGGGCAGCTCTGTAAAAACCGCAGTATGTACTCCGATTAAACAAGAGTGTATCTTCAAGGTCACGAGTTGGCAGGAGAGGGGGACAATTGTCATTCAATTCGAGCTTTGTTACAACTTAAATATTTCGTATTGAAGCTCCTGATTGGATTATACTGTTTCCCTCTCTTTTCAGCTCGTGACCTTGAAGGCACACCTTGTTTTAAACGAAGTATAAAACGCTCTTTTGTATAATCTCTTTTACGGTCGCAAACTATATTCTAAAAAAATGAAATGAATGTACATTTCAAAAGAGAAGCATGTATTATACGCACACGTTTTCTTGAGCCCCGGATACCTACCCCCAACATTAATTGAATTAAGAATAAATGATAGCAACGAGCGTTGTAGACAAATTGTGATAACCAGAAATGTTCGCTTCCATGTTACAGAAAGTATTTTGCATCGAAAAACGAACTACAAATTTGATACAAAATTCCTTGTCAAAATAACCAAACCTCCCCACTCCTCTCGCAACTAGTGAAGCAAGGGCTCAAGAAAACGTGGGCGGTAATATTAAATATGTGCCTTCGTTAAAATAGTGGGTTTTATTGGAAAATAATTTTAAACAACGTAATTTTGGTTACCCTAAGTGGGAGTCCCCGATAATTGAGAAATAGAAAACGTTCAATTTGAAATGTAGTATATTGCTTAATATTGCAACATGTTAAATCATTTTACGTCACGTCCTCATGTATTAAAATGTTCCCAGTGATGTGTTTGTTAAACAACAGAAACAATTTCAGATCAATACGTTCCAAACTTCAGATTATGTAGGCCATTTGAACTTTGTATTATTTCTGTTGAAATATTGATTTTTTGGGGAAGCAAGAGAAATAACAAATTTTCAGTGTTAACAGATTCTGCTGAATAGACTTGCCAATTTTATGTGTTCAATTGTACGCCATTAAAATTGCGTTCTCACTGTCGTAAGGTTATTGAGAAACTAACATGTGACATCTACAGTATATAGACAAAAATGTGCATATTCATATTATAATACTTCGTCAAGCCACATATGGAAGCTGTGATAACATATCAATCATTGAATTCTCCTTGATATAATAATAATAATAATAATAATTAATAATAATAATAATAATAATAATAATAATAATAAACGTTCTTATTTTATCTCAGGGTTATTGCAGCTGACTTGAATATTTTTCAGGGAAGCGATTTTTCGACCTACTCCCTCCTTTTCGCAAGATGTCCTTTCATGAGAACACAGACGTTTCCTACACTTATCTTAGGTTACGATCATTTCGGGGAACTACATTTCTTCAACATTCGACACAGAAGACGTCATGAGAATTTTATTTTTCAGAGTTTCCCGGAATTTATTACAAATTTGTAGGGCATATAGAGGGGTCGAAAATTATCACTGTTGTTAAAGAAGAAAGATAGTGGGGAATTTCATGTAACTAGGGAGCGGATTTTGACGACCTAAAACATAGCCAAAAATGATCAATAAAATGCTCCTAAAATGTTTTAAAATGCCCTAAAAGCAAGGAAAAATGTAAAAAAATGTGATAAAAACACTTCGAAGGAACAACTCAAGGTGTTGGATACGTTACTGATGTAATCGAGGCTTCTATTCGTTCAAGTGAACTCAGTTTTTAAAATTTTCGTTTTGACTGATCTTTAAAAGAACATTTCTGTCTTTAGTTATCCCGAAAGTGGTTTAAACGCCAATGACGCTGACAGACGTCATAGGAACCTTAGATTACGTACTCACCATGTCTGACATTACAACGTATGAGCGAATAAATTGAATAGGCTACCAAGGTACTCAGGAATTCTGTGTAGAACATTTCTTGCATCTCGTTAATATTATTTGTAAGAAGTACCATTAAAATGATATTAAGATCGATACAATCATCGAAAAATGCATTAAAAATGACAAAAGGGTAAAAAATGACTAATTAATCAAAATCAACGTAAAATGCAAAAACAATTACGTATAAAACAGGCTATATCCTTCTGTCATAACATATAATGAATTTCTATACTAAACGGCATTTTTATACAGCGGAAAGAAAACAAATGACATTTCATGAAAATCCGCCCCCTACATGTAACGTGTGACATTTTCCTCTGATTTGTAGGCAATTTCTTATGCACAGATGTTCGGCACGTCACGTTCTGACGAAGTCAAGGAAATTTCGCGTGAGATTTCTGCCGAACATCTGTACATACGGGATTGTCTAACAATCAGTGACAAATGTCACAGCGTATCCGGGAAGGATACGTTGAAAATTCGAAAATAAGCTCTTAAGACAATTTGAAACATATTAATCTAATAAATTACTTTGATATTCTGAATGGCTGAGCCACAATAAGCATTCAAAAGTTTGTTTGAAAAAACACTTTTTATGAAGTTTGCATTGTAGAAGCATAGAAACACTCCAGAAACATGTAAAGTATTTATTATTTACAAGAGAAATGAATGTTTTTACAGAAAGAAAAAATAACGCAGAAATAAAAAAAAAGACGCCAAATTTACACACGTCGACTGTTTCTTTTATATCACGGTTAATTTTTCTTTTTGCACAAATATACTAATTACAACAATTCAGTTTTTTTATCGGTTATTATCGATCATTCTCTGATATATATGTTGGGTGAGAATTATCGACAATAGGTAATGGAAAAGCGAAATTAATGGTGTGCTGTCTTAATAATAATTTCGTTTGTAAATTTTGTTTGTAAATAATATTCGAAGTGTAATTATTGGTTATTGTTTTTATACATTTATAGAAAATATACCTAAAGAAGAATCCAAACCTATTGGATTCGAAATAAGTGAATAAAGTGAAGAATAAATATTGTGTTTAATAATTGGTCTGTATTCGGGGCGATGTGTTGGATTAATGGTGGTGATGATGATAATGGGAAGGAAAGATTGCGCGCGGTCCGCATTCCGTTCTAGGGGGTGCTACTTCAGCAAGCGCCTGGAACAGAACCGAGCAGTGCCTTACAAATTTGATTCGAATTCAGTCGTGACGATTGTCGTTTTTGACGAATGTCAAACATTTGATGCCCGTTTACGACAGTTACGATTTCACCAAGGGTTTTGTGGTAGATATGACACTAAGTTATCATTGATAATTCGTTAATTAACGTGCATTGATTTTTCTTCCTCGTGTAGAAATCGGGTAGTGTTAAGTTATAATACGTTTCCGAATTGACTACTGAATACTGATGTAAGATGTGTATTTCAAGTAGGATGGTGTTGTTTGTTCATTTAGGGAGATATTTTTTTCTCGGTTTCTGGATCGTTTTAGTTCATTTCCCCCTGGAGACAAAATGGGCTCTTATGTAAAGTATATCGTTCCTTTAACTCCAGGAAAGTTAACTATTCTAAACTATAACAGCAGATACTTTCTCAGTGCTATAACAGCAGATACTTTCTCGCATAATTTCTATATTTGCAATTTTCGATAATTCAGAGAGTTCAACGAAGATGAGATCCACGCAATTTTTTTTAGCATATCTTCTTCAACCCGTGGTAAAAAAAAATTGGAGCGGTTTTTGCGAAAAAATGTTATTTTTTAATTGCTTATATTTCGCACCAAAGTACCCCAAAACTACTCATATTTTCGAAAAATTAGCACTAACTTACAGGTTTCTTTTAAGATCCAATTTTAAGGAACATATTTCATTAAGGAAAACATATCTCTTCAATATTATAATTGTAGGGACACATCCAAAAAATTGTACTTTTGCAATTTTCAAAAAAATTGGGATTTCAACAAATATGAGACCTGTAGCGTCTCTGAAGCGTCCTTTACGCTATCCAAAGGCAAAGTTTGATAAAAAAGTTGTTGCCATTTTCTAGAAAATTTTGAAAATGTTTTTAAAGTTTTATGTAAAGTACCCTCGAAAATCAAAATATATTTGAAACTCCCAAAGTCTTGAGTTCATTCAATCGATTGGGGAGTATCAATTTTGAAGAAAATCAGCCGAACGGTTTAGGCGCTAGCGTTGACCACAGACAGACATACAGACGGATAGACAGATATTTTGCTGTCAATCGACTTTTCGGTATGAAGGACGCACAAATCATGAATTCTGGCTACATCTCGTGTTAGATAAATTCGTTCTATATTTAGCAACAGGATTTATTCACTTTTTAGTTACCAGGACCTGGCAATAAAAGTTCTTCTGCCGAAAATTCACCGTTTTCCGGCGCGCGATTACATAACTTTGTCGTCTTGCGAAGTACCTTCGTAAGGGCTAGAAAGTAAAAATTCTTGCTTTACCACTAAAGCGTCTGCATCTCGTAGAAAATCCACATTCTTTGGTCGAAGTGAGTCAGTTGCAAAAGAAACTCTTTTTCATACAAAGGCCCACTGTGGATAAGAAATTCCATCGCAATCGCCGATCACAAGGTGGAAAGGTCCTGCCGCATAAAATCTTAATAAGCTAATAAATCTTGAAGTTGTTATCAACAACTGCTGCATGAACGTTAGAGGCTTCTTTCTGTTTCTGGGTTATTGCAGGGGCGGTTCTATTTCTTTTAAAATGTACAGCACTACAACTTTCGACATTGTTTCTGGTTGAGCAATAACTCAGTTCATAAAAAAATATATTTGGAGTAATTGCTCGTTCTGGACTCATTGTTTCCAGATCCTCAATATACATCAGTGCAGTATCAAAATATCTCCCATGTTATGTAATAAACACATGCAACTCGAATATCAAAAGAGTAAAATAACAAAGTCAATGAAATTCAATGGCCTCGTTTCATTCAACCTAGCCTCACAACAGAATTTTTATAAGTCGTCAGAGGTGCAGATGGCAGGGTACAGGTCCGTCAAAATTTCACGAATATTTTGACGATCTCAGGCGACACGACCTTGGTGAATCGTAATTTTGTAGTTTACCGATCCGTCAGCAGTTTGACGTCCGTCAGAGCTACTGATCAAGATAGGTAAACTTAGTCGATAGACATGCAAGCAATGCTATTTTGAATTAAAGGACAAATACTTAGCAGCAATGAATTTATGACACTTCTATAAAAATATTCCTCGTTTACATTTCCCGGAACGTTACTGTCATCAGCTACAATTTCTAGTTGATATGGACCAACCAATCCTGAGTCTGTTAGATGAACAATTGTTCTCGTGCATGAAACAGAGTAAGGGTTGAGAAGATTCGTAACCTGCGATATAAGGTCAACCATTCGTTCGCAAGGTTAAGAGCCTTCAGAGGAGAAAAATCAAAAAGTAATTATATTTTGTTATTGTTTTTCATGTTGTCTGTACTACGTTACACCCCGAATTATTTATGTAGCATTTAAGTACATTTACTTTCGCTCACTCATATAATTTATATGTTGCTTTTCTTTTCAAAAGTCAATAATTCTATTTTATGTTTTTAAGAATCTTTAAGTATCGAAACTATTTTTATTATTACCTTTATCCACGTTTTTGAAAGTTGTGTTATCGTTAGTTAGGCTTCAAGAAAATAATTTCATCTATGTAGTCAATTTTCGCTTCTTGCAAGTATTATTTTTTGCCAGCCACTAGTAAAAGCGTTTACTTTTAGGGCATCGACGCAAGGCATGCCGTAAACGAACATGCAAAGCATGCTAAAATAGTAAATTACGAAACGATGATGTAATGATGGGTATTATTACTGTGACCATCCGTTTCCCCCGAAGCCTCGGAAAGCGGGTCACATTAATGTCCCGAACAAGAGACCAGCTGTTTGAACGCGCGCCAACGCGGAATGATATGAGAAGGTAACAATTACCTAAAGAGATCAATAGAGATCGCCACGTTAGATCGGGCGAGCCCTGTAGTTGACGGAGAAAAAGTCGTTCTTTCTCTAGACAACAGCGAACCAGTTCGGACGTGCCGACCACAAGACGGGAACTTGTGCTGCAACGGACTACAGGAAGGCATTCTATGAAAAACTCTTCAAGAAGACTAGAAGAGGTAATTATCTCCTTACAATTGATATAAACGTATTCTCAAAGAAAGAGACGAAGTGAAACATTTTAATTTTGCAATTTGAGAAGTGATAAGAGAAGTAATGAATAGGCATGAACTAACCAATGAATTCGTTTCTTTTATTTTCAGTTTATTTTTTTTCCCTCTTTAATTTCGTTTATCGTATCTTCTAATAGTGGCTCTTGTAAATCTGTAGTGCTCAATTTAAAAGAATTCGTCGCCAATACAATTCTCTCTGAGCATACGAAAAGAGTTTCAACTGAATACGAGACGGTGGGCACGTGCTGGTGAACAACGAGACTTCGACGGAAGAGCGAGCAGTTCTGTGGAGGGGACGGCGTCCTCAGACAGGTTGGTTACTTCAAGGCCACGCCGCTGGGAGCTTCGCGTCGCACCCGAGAAGCGAAAACGTAAGGTCGTGCCTAGCGAACAGTTTCTAGATATTGGAAGGAAAGTTTAGGTTGCAGTCTTGGCGTAGAAAAGAGGAGGGAGACGTATTTGTCATACTTAACGATAAGAAAAGTATAATTACAATTTCTTTCCACCCCTAGCACGCGAGTAAAGAATCAATCTTTTCTTTCAAAAAGAAAATTGGAAATGTACAGTTATAACTGGTAAAACTAGAAAATGAAGGAGTAATCAGTTACAGATATTCTCAGAATTGTTTTGTTGGAAGAGAGAGAGAGTAATTTATTACGGACAAGATCAATTCAGAATTGTCAGACTTGATTTTTAAGTAGAATTTGTTAATTTGTAAAAAGTAAACATTTCTAAACCTTTCTCATGATTGAAGAAAGTAGTAACTGAAATTGAATGTTCAGAGAGAGAATAAGAAACCTTGTATATAGTGACTAGTGTGTTTTGTTTTTGTTTTTTTCAGCATTTTATGATCAGTGTGTATTTAAATTATCTTCTGATTGGTTCGTGTAATTGTAATAACAGCAAAACTTTTATAGAATATATTTGAGATTGTGAAAAGTGATTCTCCTTGTGTTTTTTAAGTAATTGCATCCAATCCACAACGTTCTGCACGACCCTGAACCCCGCCTTTCTTCTTATAAAATTTTTTTTTGATTGCGTCCACCCAGAAAACCCCCATTCTGAGCTAGTCGGACGGGTGGGTCGCATTACACGAGTGTGATATTACGATACGAGCGAGTATCGTAAACTTCACACGAGTACATTAATACCCAGTACATCGAGCTTCATACGGTACTTTTTCAACGACTTTTATCAGTTAAACTTTTACAATGAATCGTTTCGTGGCTGTTGACATGTATGATTCAGCCAAAGCCACCTAACAGACAGCTACCCTACCTGCCGCAGGTGACTTTGGTTTACCAGTCCGCCTGCGAGAGAATACAAAAGTTGCGGCAGTAATTCCGAGGTCACCATTTTCGCTTTTTCTCTTATTTCTGGAGATACGAACTCCTCTGGTTCACTAGACATTTCAAACTAAAGAATTGGTCAGTTTTAAAGGACAAACATACTGCAGCAACATATTACACACAATAACTTGAGTTCTGATCTTCAGTCAAATAACTTGAGTTCAAATCGTCAGTCGAATGTTCCTTCTACCACAACCACTGCGCTAGTCAAATCGAATCAAAGTGAAATTACGATCCAATTTATTTTAAATAATATTCCACATAAAAATTACTGATAATCAAAAGAAATTAAAACTGATAAACATAATATAACATTAAATGCAATTTTAATGCACACAATCGAACAAAATATTTACTAGTACGATTCTCAATGATTAATGAAGTATAAATACTTGGTTTGTAAACTTCTCTGTGATTGGTCAAGAACCTGTATCATAATGAAATCTGTATCGTAATGAGTATCATTATGCAACGGGTTGCAGCCATCGAATGACAGAATTATACAATGGGAGTAGAAAAAATCAATTTTTGCACTATTGCTAAAAGTGATACGATGCTCAAATGTCCAGACAAAACAGTATGAGTGCAACAAAGAGAACAAAATAATCCCGCCTAGCTGCCTCAACAACTGCAGGTATTAACGCAATATAGAACACATTTAATGATTTGTGTTCTTGAATACAAGAAAGGTAAGCAAAGCTGTTTAAAAAATAGTGTATGACACACACGTGTAGTGTACACTTGTAGTGTACACACGTAAATAGTGTATAACACACTACTTACCACGTGTGATAAAAGTGATTTGCTACCCAGCTTATCGGACTCGGTCAAAATCTTTCCTCCTCGCAAAATAAAATGCCACTTTTACCATCCGTATCTTAAATTACATCGCGTAAATCAATTTTATTAATGAACAATATTGATAACGATTAATAGTTTTCGGCTTATGGCCTGTCGCTGTAAGTGAACAATTTGCCGTCATAATTTGCCACATGTGCATGTTCTCGCAGAAGATACAGATAACTGTCGAGCTTCTTGGTGGAGCGGCAGCTCCTTATCAGTCTAAACGTTCTTGAGTCTGCGATCACTAGAGGGCAGATTTTGATGACCTAAAACATCGCCAAAAATGATCAATAAAATGGTTCTTAAAATAAAATTGTTCTTGGCTTTAAAAATACCATAAAAGCAAAGAAAAATAACGTAACAAATTTGATCAAAACCAGTTCAGATGAAGAACTCAAGCTGCTGGATAAGCTACTGATGTAATCAAGGCTTCTTCCTTTCGTGCGAGCTCAGCTTGCAGACTTTTAGTTTGGACTGTTCTTTACCAGGAAATCTTTGTCTTTATTTATCCCCAAATCGACCGAACTGTCAATGTTGCTAATAGGCGTTACAGCAACTTTAGATTACTCACTCACAACTGCCGACATTACAATTTCTAAACAAAGAAATCGAATCGGCTACTCAGGAATTCTATGGGGAACATTTGTTGCATCTCGTAAATATTATTGGAAGCAAGTACCGTTAAAACAAAACATATGACATAAAATGACGTAACATAAAATGAATGTTCACACTAAAAATCATTGTTTTAAAATGAAAAGAAAAAAATAACATTTCATTAAAATTCGTCTCCTAGTGATCACATTTTGCATACTGTTTCAGCTGTGAGCCATTGGTGTTTTGTATATTCTACTGTTAAAGAGCTCTGTTTTTCTTCTCTTGAGAAGCAAATACACGGATGGGGCATTATTACTTAAAAGGCAAACGATTAAATTAGACAGGGCTACAGACAAGGGAATGGAGTACATGAGTTTGATGCCTTCATACCAATTTAAAACATCGTTTTCTAGTATTCTTATCCTCTGGCACGCAAAGAAAGTGTCGTTTTTGCGCTTAGGAACAAAACATCTCTATGACGTATTTTATGACGAGTCCGTTTCCGGCAATCTGTTATCTTACAAACACAAGCTCCAACCCAGTCGCGGCTCGTGGTTTTCTAAGTGGTGAAGGCTGCAAATGCATTGCATCATATTGCATGCATTGTATTTCCACACAAAATATTTTCCGAAACACGCATAACAGAGTAGCGCTCCTACCGCATATTGGGAAAACTAGTTGACGCTCAACGCTACTCGCTGAGCTACATAGTAATGCTATATGGTGAGTACGCCCTTCTTCAGGTCCTATACCACACCCCTGAAGGCTGTCTGGCCGCAGCCTTCGTCCGCCGGTAACTGTGCAGTGAATACATGACGTCACGTCTCGTTGTTTTACACAGGCCTTGTGGTGGAATGAAGTCCATTCTGATCCATTGAGCAAATGCTGAGATGGCCCCTTGTTTTGCTTCTGGACATAAATGTAACTTCATTTTCTGTGCACGTCTTCTAGAATTCAGTGGGAAATACAATTATTCAAATTATCGTTTCCATGTTGTCGCGGCAGGAAGTATTATTCCGAAGGACAACATGGATAAGAGCCAAAATTTATTGCTTATTTATCCTTGAAAATAGATTTTATTACATGGGAGGTTTTTTTTCAAAATTTAAGTAGTATATGACTTAGTGTAGGGATCACAGAATTTTGAAAATGTGCACACAATTCACTTTTCCCCATAGCACGTCATACGCAGTTTTTAACTGTTTTTTGACGTAAAATAAATAAATAAATAAATAAAAGTGGGAGCCTAACGCTTTGTCTTCCCTGTGAACAGCTTCAAATGCATTACGGACGACCGCTATCGCATTCATAAGCAAACATTTTGATGTGATTGTTATATAATATAACTCAGAAATCCATTATTAATAAATTAATTTATTTACAAATATATTTTTAAATTTCTTTTGGGGGCGATTTCTATAGGAGAGGCTCCGCCTTACAGCCTTTAATGACGAGCCGCGCCTGCTCGAACCGTATGAAATAAAAGAAAAGAGAAACTAGTGATGCTGCAGAATGGCTCTGTGTTTCTGGTAGTTTCTGGTTCTTCTTTAGTTTCCTATTTTTTGCGTCTCTGCTAGCTTTTCGGTTTTGCCCCACCCTCTTCCAAGCTGCTACCTATCGCCACCTAAAAAAATCTTTTTTCGCATTTTCTCAATTTTTCGGTCACAATGGTGGAATTGAAATACGACGTTTGATTGATTAATTGATTAAAAGCGATTCCAGGTGCGTCAACTACTATGGTCATTCGTCCCGTAAGTGTAGTGTGTGTTTCTGTTCGGGAGGTGGCGGTGGCCTTCCCCCGCTGGATGGCCAGATCCGGTGCCGACCTGTCGTCGGCTAACGGGGTTTCCCCAACCACGTATCTACCACCAGCGGGGCACCGCCCCACCCAGGACAAGCTCTAAGCACCCTACCGGTCTCCCGGCATGAGTGGTAGTATAGTCCGTGTTAGTGTAAGTGTGTGTGTAAGACTAAAAAGAGGAAGGAAAGATCGCGCGCGGTCCGTGGCCCGTTTGGTAGGGTTCACCGGCATTCACCTGGTGTTGATCGGAGAAACAACGAAAATCTACCGATCTGAGCAGCCGGCCGCTATAATTCTCCTCCAGACAGCGACTGAATTCGACTGCTGACAATCTAGCTTCGAATCTAGCTGAAAAGCTAGTGTCGAAAATCCTGCCGTCGTCGGGACTTCAACCTAGGACCTCCTGGTCAGAGGCGCTGCAGTGACATCAGTTGATGCACTGAGCCACCGCTCACGGTAAAAATATATAAAAAACTTCAAAATATAATAAAAGTGTAAAACCAACTTACATAGATCCGTCAGAAATTGGCCGCCAACGGAACTCAAACCGAAGACCTCCCGGTCAACAACGCTTCACAGGCGAGACCAAAACGGCCACTGGGCCATCGCAGCCCGTTATTTGTACATTCATCGTTTTCTTCATTATTTAAGTAGCATACATATCTTTTTCGGCTCTCGCAGACAACCTATCTTTATAAATGGGGTTTCTAAAGAAAGACAATTTAACGGAGACATGACGAGTTACATTTCGACTTTAAAAATGTGAAGGACTTGTTGAAAATCTATCTAAATATTCGTATCAAATGCAACCCGTAACGCTTGATAGCATTCTCAAAATCTATGTGGTTAAATAACTTCTAAACAAAGCCTTAAAACTAAAATTATGAGTCCGTAGGCCTCAAAGAAACGTTTCTCACCCCATAATCTACAGGAGGAGATATTTTTGAACATTGTATAACATTTTTGCCGGTTTGGTGCTTATCGATAGTACCAATATTTTAGCCACCTATATTTTATAGTACCAATATTTTAGCCAGCTATATTTTATAGTACCAATATTTTAGCCACCTATATTTTATAGTACCAATATTTTAGCCACCTATATTTTATAGTACCAATATTTTAGCCAGCTATATTTTAGCCTTCGGTGTTGGTGGCCTTCTTTGTGACGGTACATACAGAAGGCTTAGATTTCTCCAAATAATATTTACACTTTCTGTATTTATTTCAACGTGTTTTGCGCAGACTGACGAGATTTATTTGCTTCGTCATTGATATTCTGCGTCGAAAAGATGAAAGGAACAATATTGGCAAAGAATGGACGTGATATTGTGGGTGACAGTGAAAATTCATTAAAGCTCAAAATATTGAATAAATATCCTATGAATTTCTCCTATGAAACCAGATATTTATGATCTACGAATTTCGTATATTCTTACGTATTGAACATCAATTGCCTAAGATATGACTACACTGCCTGTAGTGATATCGGTTAGAACCGAGAGGTCCTAGAGTTCGAGTCCTGACGGTGGCAGGATTTTCGACACTAGCTTGACAGTTAGGTCGAATTCAGTCGCTGTCTGGAGGAGAATTCTAGCGGGCGGCTGCTCTGATTAAAACCTGATAGTTTTCTGTGGTTTCTCCGATCAACACCTGGCGAATGCCATAGCAGTACCCTAACAAACCGGCCACGGACCGCGCGCGATTTTTCCTTCTTTTTGGTCCTATCCTCACCCTTTACTTACACACACTTTCACTCACACTTACACACCCACACTTCTTCGGAGATCAGTCGGGAGCTGAGAGCTTGTCCCGGTGGGGGCGGTGTCCCACTGGTGGGAGACACCTGGTTGGAGAAAATTCGCAATCCGACATAGGTCTGCGCTGGATCTCGTCAGCCAGCGGAGGAAGATTACCACCACCTGATGCAATAAGAACTTGCAGTACACTGGCGGAGCAGTTGGCGCACCGAAAATTACTAATCAACCAATCCATCTACTACTTACGAATTGTTCACTTTCTGTGTATTCTCGTCTCCAGCCCATAGTCACGGTCAATTTACATAGCACCGTGCTGTTAAATTCCGGTTCGGAAACTATCGGGAGAGAAAGTCGCTTGCTGTTTCTGTGATAACTTCGATACCTTAACGAAAGCTTCAGTAACAAGTAGCCGTCGAAGAATAAGGGTGGGAAAAAATTTTTCACTAAAGATCATTGCCGCGTACAGTGTGCAAAAGAAAACCTTGATGGGGAATTTTTTCCCCGCGAGATAAGCTCGCATTTAGGGCTTTCTACCGCAGGGTACATTTATAGGCAGTCTATAGGAGCGTTTCCGCGCGCACGCACGCACACACACACACACACACATATGTATATATCTATGTATACACATTAATGTATATAATTCAAACATATATATAATTCATACACACACATTATATATATATATATATATATAATATATATATATATATATATAGTGTGTGTGTGTATGAATTTGTACAGCTAGATAGATAGAGACATAAATAAATAGATACTTACACTTTTACTACACCTTAAGATATCGATGAAAGCGTTTAATGTATTTATTTACGCTGAGATAGTGGAGTTACATTTTTTGTCCAGAAGCAAAACAAGAAGCAATCTCATCATTTAATCAAAGGATTAGAGAAAATAGACAAACAGCTTGATCGACTAAGGGTTCATTGACCCAAAAGTTACATGCGTACTTAGTCTTTTAGAATTAAACAGTACAAATTGTAACAAATATATTAAAAAATTGTAAAAATCAAAATTAATTTTCTTTCCCTAAATGCTTGATGTAGTCTCTAATTGCGTAGAAACAGTTTCATACATTAGAACAGTACTAGAGCGAAATAATATGAACTGTGAGTTCGCTCATCAAACATAAATAAGTAAATTCCATAAAAAGAAAAATGTTTTCCGGAGTAATTAAACAATTTAGTTCGTTCATCAAAAATAAACAAATTCCATGGTACGAACATTGGCCAGCATAACGAACAAATTTTGTATTCGTTCATCAAACAAATTCCGTGGTAAGAAAACACGGAGTTTGCCAGCATAACTAGTAAATCGTGCGTTTGTTCATCAAAGTTAACAAATACAGTGGTAAGAACACGAGGTTGTCCAGCGCAATTAACACATTGTGTGTTTATTCATCAAAAATAAAACAAATTCTATGGTATGAACACGGGGTTGTCCAGCGCAATTAATACATTGTGTGTTCATCGAAAATGAAAAAAATTCTATTGTATGAACACGCGGTTGTCCAGCGCAATTAATACATTGTGTGTTTGTTTATCAAAAATTTAAAAAAAATCCATGATGTGAATACGGGGTTGGCCGGCGCAATTAATAAATTGTGTGTTCATCGAAAATGAAAAAAATTCTACGGTATGAACACGGGGTTGTCCAGCGCAATTAATACATTGTGTGTTTGTTCATCAAAAATTCAAAAAAAAATCCATGGTATGAACACGGGGTTGGCCGGCGCAATTAATACATTGTGTGTTCATCGAAAATGAAAAAAAAATTCTATGGTATGAACACGGGGTTGTCCAGCGCAATTAATAAATTGTGTGTCCGTTCATCAAAAATTTAAAAAAAATCCATGTATGAACACGGGGTTGGCCGGCGCAATTAATAAATTGTGTGTTCATCGAAAATGAAAAAAATTCTATGGCATGAACACGGGGTTGTCCAGCGCAATTAATACATTGTGTGTTCATCGAAAATGAAAAAAATTCTATAGTATGAACACGGGGTTGTCCAGCGCAATTAATACATTGTGTGTTTGTTCATCAAAAATTTAAAAAAATCCATGGTATGAACACGGGGTTGGCCGGCGCAATTAATAAATTGTGTGTTCATCGAAAATGAAAAAAATTCTATGGCATGAACACGGGGTTGTCCAGCGCAATTAATACATTGTGTGTTCATCGAAAATGAAAAAATTTCTATGGTATGAACACGGGGTTGTCCAGCGCAATTAATACATTGTGTGTTTGTTTATCAAAAATTTAAAAAAATCCATGATATGAACACGGGGTTGGCCGGCGCAATTAATAAATTGTGTGTTCATCGAAAATGAAAAAAATTCTATTGTATGAACACGCGGTTGTCCAGCGCAATTAACACATTGTGTGTTTATTCATCAAAAATAAAACAAATTCCATGGTATGAACACGGGGTTGTCCAGCGCAATTAATAAATTGTGTGTTCATCGAAAATGAAAAAAATTCTATTGTATGAACACGCGGTTGTCCAGCGCAATTAATACATTGTGTGTTTGTTTATCAAAAATTAAAAAAAAACTCCATGGTATGAACACGGGGTTGGCCGGCGCAATTAATAAATTGTGTGTTCATCGAAAATGAAAAAAATTCTATTGTATGAACACGCGGTTGTCCAGTGCAATTAATACATTGTGTGTTTGTTTATCAAAAATAAAAAAAAACTCCATGTTATGAACACGGGGTTGGCCGTCGCAATTAATAAATTGTGTGTTCATCGAAAATGAAAAAAATTCTATTGTATGAACACGCGGTTGTCCAGCGCAATTAATACATTGTGTGTTTGTTTATCAAAAATTAAAAAAAAACTCCATGGTATGAACACGGGGTTGGCCGGCGCAATTAATAAATTGTGTGTTCATCGAAAATGAAAAAAAAATCTATGGTATGAACACGGGGTTGTCCAGCGCAATTAATACATTGTGTGCTTGTTTACCAAAAATTTAAAAAAATCCATGGTATGAACACGGGGTTGGCCGGCGCAATTAATACATTGTGTGTTTGTTCATCAAAAATTTTAAAAAAATCCATGGTATGAACACGGGGTTGGCCGGCGTAGTTAATAAATTGTGTGTCCGTTCATCACAATAAAGCAATGCCGCGCGTCTTGCGTGTCTGGCGCCGCAGTGGACACCGCTCACCGCCTAACCGCATCATCACCTCATCACCTCATTGAGAGTGACACTCCGGAGCGCGTACGCTCCAGCGCTGGGCGGATTAAGCAATGAGCGAGATGGTCTTTTGATGGGTCGCAGCCGGCCCGCCGACGGCTCGCACAGGCCTGGTGTAACGGGCCCGTACTCGCCGTGCCGGCCCAGCTCGTAGCTCAGTGCCGGTGCTGGGCTGGGCTGGGCGATTGCCCGAGGCCCTGCAAGTTAAGAGGCCCGAAGATGGGACTGACGGGGGAAAAAATTGAAAAAGAAATTAGATATCGAGAAAATCGTTATCGTAGGTTTATAAGTCGCGATACAGTAGTCTGATATTCAATTATTTTTTTACCTTAAATACTTAATTATAGTCATTACTTATAAGGTATCTTATGAAATTAATCAAATGACGCTACATATCACATGACGCTAATAGGTTCTACAGAAAGGTTCATAATTAATTCATCATTCATTAAAGGTTCATATTTATTATTTCACCTACTATTTTACAAGTGATTTTGTTAAACACTAACTAAGCACAACAAAGGGTTTTAGCGTTTTAACCTCACCGTGGAAATTGAATTATTTGATCACCAAATTCTTTTGCTTAAAACTATTAAAATATATTTCCAAAAATCCTTTTTTTGGCTTAAACATTGTAACTTTTGTTATTTGTTGAAATAAAACAAGTAATAGTTTCTTGATACAACATTCACATTTTTAATGTTTCGGAGGAGGGGGCTACGTTACGAGGGGGTTTCGTTTTGCCTCGGACCCGAAATTGTCTTCCTCCGGCACTTAGAGTAACAACTGGATCTCTGGCTGAGGCGTCCTTTGGTTCGAGCCCGGACGGTGGAGGAGTTTTCGTTATTAGCTACAATACCGTCAGCGTGAAAGTGATTTTGACAGTTAAATGCGCTGTTGCCACACATAACTACGCACATAACACCATCTATATCACAGACAACTTAAATCTCAATACTTAAACACTTACAGGTTAGGTCAAGCCTTGTTATCTTGTTCCTAACTTTCGCCAAACCTTATCGCCTCTATGACCTCATGAGAGTCAGATGAGCGGCAACGTTGAGACCTGGCTGTAAGGAAGTAAATAAATCGTCGCAAGTTGATTGCTTCAGAGCAGGTCACATAACCTACCTCAGCTTGTGGGGAGAGAACTGTTAGAGTATGCGGTACTATAGATAGCTAAGTCGAATTCAGCCACTGTCTGAAGGAGAAATTCGCCACTTTGAGACGGATGTGTTAAGTTTTTGCCCATCTCGATCAGGTTTTTCGTCCAGTTTCCCTGATCCATTGAGCAAATGCTGAGATGGCCCCTTGTTTTGCTTCTGGACATAAATGTAACTTCATTTTCTGTGCACGTCTTCTAGAATTCAGTGGGAAATACAATTATTCAAATTATCGTGTCCATGTTGTCGCGGCAGGAAGTAATAAGAGCCAAAATTTATTGCTTATTTATGTTGAAAATAGATTTTATTACATGGGAGTTTTTTTTGTTGTTTTTTTCTCCCTTTCAAAATTCAAAATTTATTGCTTATTCACCCTTGAAAATAGATTTTTTTTACATGGGAGTTGTTTTTTTTTTTTTCTCCCTTTCAAAATTCAAAATTTATTGCTTGTTTATCCTTGAAAATAGATTTTATTACATGGGAGTTTTTTTTGTTTTTTTTTCTCCCTTTCAAAAATTCAAAATTTAAGTAGTATATGACTTAGTGTAGGGATCACAGAATTTTGAAAATGTGCACACAATTCACTTTTCCCCATAGCACGTCATACGCAGTTTCTAACTGTTTTTTTGACGTAAAATAAATAAATAAATAAAGGATCCGGTGTAACTGTTAGGGGAACGGGCTGTTGTATCCACTTTCGCGGCTTCAAACGCGGTAGAATTCGTGGATTCTTAAGGGCGAAAAAATACTTCGTACGTCATCCTTCGGAGAGGAAGTAAAGCCGGTTGTCCCATGTTGTTGATTTATTGCATGAAAAAGAACCTAAAGCCTCAATGGGTCCTCTGCGAAATTTGAAATCGCCTCTTTCGTCGCCCGAGTAATACCTTGTTTTTCCGCTAGATGGTCAAAGGAGCGTAGCGAAATTTGCCTGGTCACTCGGAAGAGCGGGCCTGATTCTTCAAATCTCGCCACGTAAAATGCATTAACTAATTTTTGTGACCGGCTGCTCTGATCGGTAGTTTTCCGTGGTTTCTCCGATCAACATCAGGCGAATGCCGGAGCAGTACCCTAACAAACGGGCCATCGACCGCGCAAGATCTCTCCTTAGTCATCCCTGCCCTCCCTCCTCTCTTCTGACTTATACACACAGAGACATGCACTACACTTCCATATACGTTGAGAAACCAGTCAGAAGCTTAACCCATTAAGGGCCGCAACTCTTTGGGTGAATGAAAAGTAACTACCTGACAGTTGACACTTGAAAATGACATTTTAAGTATATATACAAATTTTTGAATAAAAAACGCCTATAGCTTTCGAGAAAGAAAAAAATTGAGACGTTGGCCCATGCCGATTCCTGCTAACCGGTACGGGAGTGTCTATGTTATTGGAAATGTAATTAGTAGGGGTGGATTTTGCTGACCTAAAACATCACCAAAAATGATCAATAAAATGCTCTTAAAAAGCTTTAAACATGCCCTAAAACCAAAGAAAAAAAGTCTTATCAAAACCCGTTCGGATGAACAACACAAGATGTTGGATACGTTACTGCTGTAATCGAGGCTTTTTCCATGCGTTCGAGTGAACTCAGCTTGCAAACTTTTGGTTTGGACTGTTCTTTATCAGGAAATCTTTAGTTATCCTGAAATCGGCCGAACAGGTATTGGCGCTGATATACGTCACAAGAATTACATACAACGGCAGTCAAAACAATTTTCTGAGCAAACAAATCCAATAGGCTACAGAGTAATTCTGTGAAGAACATTTGTTTCATCTCGTATTTGTAGCAAGCTCCATTGAAAATGACATTAAAACCAGTTAAATAAAACAATTCATTAAAAATTATGGGAAAAGGTAAAAAATGACTTATTAGTCAAAATCGACAAAAAATGCAAAATAAAGACCTATAAAAATGGGTCATTTTCCTTTGTCATAACATAAAATGAATTTACTAAACGGCATTGTTCTAAGTGAAAAGAGAAAACGACATTTCATTAAAATTCGTCCCCTAGGTACATCTGTTCATACTTCTGCTGCACTGCGAGACGTCTCGGATATTGCGTGATCGGTGAACGAATGTGAAGAACAAGTGACGGGAGCGAGGGCATTCTGTTTACGTAGTTACGATAAAAAGTAATTTTGAATAAAATGCGTTGGACAGACTCAACTTTTGCGTGTAGGCAGGAGTTTCGTCATGAAATTCGACATGCGTAGCGAAACGTCACTAAGCCTTAGAAGTTTGAGGTTATAAATACGACGTTAATCCGATCGCAGGACCGTGTCGTTCGCTGGCGAGTGAACGATTAAGGAAGTTGTACTGATAACTCTTATTGTAGCGTTGTAGCGAATTATTTCGATTTTTTTCCCTAGGGCTTTTATCCAGCCGGCAGCCGGTTGCCCTTTACGTCCCGAAGGGACGCATACTCGACCATACACTAGACCAACACACTTGCGGGCTCCTCTGATCTGGGGTCAGCAGAACGCGAGGCCCTCCGCGACAACACATACACAAAGTCAAGGGACAAACAGCCATGCCCAAGGCGGGACTCGAACCCGCGACCCTTCGGACCGAAGCGCTGAGTCGGTACTCGCTCTTAGCCACCTCGGCCATCCAGGTCGGCTTCGATTTTTTAATAAGCAAAAAAAAAGTTTATAAGTCTTAGGGGGCGGATTTTAATGATATGTCATGTTTTTTCTTTTCACTTTAGATCAATGCCGTTTAGCATAGAAATTCATTTTATGTTACGACAAAAGGAAATGACCCATTTTTAAACGTAATTTTTTTGCATTTTTTTATCGATTTCGACTATTAAGTCATTTTTTTAACTTTTTCCGCCATTTTAATGTGTTTTTGACTGATTTAATCGATTTTAATGTCATATTAATGGTACTTACTTCAAATAATATTTACGAGATGTAACAAATGTTCTCCACAGAATTCCTTAGTTCCTGTACCTGGTAGCCTATTCGATTTCTTCGCTCAGAGGTCGTAATATCAGCCATTGTGAGTACGTAATCTTAAGTTCCTGGGACACCTGCCAGCATCGTTGGCAGTTCAGTTAATTTCCGGATAACTAAAGACAGAGATTTCTTGGTAAAGAACAGTCCAAACCAAAAGTTTGAAATTTGAGTTCATTTGAACGAATAGGAGGAGCCTCGATTACATCAGTAACATATCCCAAAGCTTAAGTTGTTCATCTGAACTGTTTTTGAAAGGATTTTTTACGACTTTTATCTTCGCTTTTAGGGCATTTTAAAAACATTTTAAGAGAATGTTGTTGATCATTTTTGGCGATGTTTTAGGTCATCAAAATCCGTCCCCTAGTTACAAGGAAGTAATTGCTTAGATTGTATAGAACTGTTGAAGCTTTGCACAAAAAATAATCTCTCAAACATACGATGGCGCTCAAACATACTAAATTTAATCTCAGGTCGGTAGACCGAAATTCATTTCCTGCTTTTGCGAAATGGGTCGAGTGTGTAAAGGACAAGCCGTATCAAGCACTTTCAAATTAAGCAATATCAGCTTACCTGTGCGAGAACTCTCGCATGTTAAACGCCAACTTAATTTTTCCTAGGGGTATCATGAAACTGAAATACAGGAACATGTGAACATGTGGTCCGTTTCCATCGTAGTTCCCTTCACAATTAGATACTCAGCACTTGTAGACCACGGCAAAACGTTAAATGAATTGTTGCACTACACTCTTATGCGTTTTTGTTAATTGTTTCTTATGAAACTATCTTCGGCGGTATCAAGCCACTATTAACAGTACTTCTAGTTGTTGCTGCGAGAGCGAATCGTGATTTAATAATTATCGTCAATCTTTGCAAATCACGGTGTGCATAAAAAGCGTAAATATAAGATGGAGGAATCTTAACTTCTAAGCGTGACGTCACAAAGATGGCCACCAGAACCAAGGGCTCATGGAGGAATATATTCTGAATTTCTCCATGTATAGGTGGTATCGGTATTATCGATTAGTGCCGAACCGGCAAAATAATTAATAGAATGTCCAAGAATCTTATAGATTATGACGTGGCAAACGTTTCTTTGAGGTCTGTAACCTCAAAATTGTAATTTTTAAGATCCTAGAACGCTTTGTTTTGGAGTTATTAACAATATATCTGACGGAGTGTTGCGGGTTGCATTAAACATGAATATTTAGATAAGTTTTTTTAAACAAATCCTTCATATTTTTAAAATCAAAGTGCAATTCGTCCCGTCTCTGTGAAATTCTCTTTCTTTAGAGACCTTATTTGCACAGATTAGTTGCGTGTGAGAGTCGCGAAAATTATGTATACTATTGAAATAATAAAGGAGACGATGGGTAAAAAAAGCTCCAAGTCAAGCAAGGAGAGCTACTCATTAGAATCTGGTGAACCCAAATACATCACAACCAAGTATCTCAAGTCTTTTCAAAAATATCACGCAGTCGCAAACTGCAGAAGGAACTGACAGCACAGTAACAATTTGAGTACAGACAGAAAAAGATCTACAGGCACAAGCCTGCGGCAGTGTAAATTTACCAGTTCATCCAAGCACAGAGTTGTTTTCGTTTTTTTCATGTGATGATGTAGCAAAAGCAGAAATAAGATGGGACATTGGCTGTGGTGGAAAACAGGGTCTCTTGAAGGTCATGTGCATATATTTCAAGCGGCTTTAAAATATGTTTCCCGATAGTGAAATAGCACAGAAATTTCAGCTCGATAAAGATAAAGTCTCTTACATAATACACAATGGTTTGTTTCATTACTTCAGTGAAAAATTACTTGATTTACTTCAGAACTGTTCTGATGTTGCCTGAACCGGCAGCGCCGGTCGGGACAGCGGTCGTCTTCACCGAGGAGGCTGCTGGTTCGAGTGCTGCGTAGTCATGTCCCTTCACCCCTCATTATCATCCTATCACCTCATTATTCATAATTCAAGACTTAACAATCTTGTCTTATCAAGGAATACTGCCGTCAAAAGCTGATCCCCGTAATTACACAATTAATCTCTCTGGGGCCTCGGAAGATAATGTGTAGGCTAGTAATAAATGGTCGATATGCAAATAATAATAATAATAATAATAATAATAATAATAATAATAATAATAATAATAATAATAATAATAATAATAATAATAATAATAGTCTTTATATGTGACGAGTCTGAGATCGTTAGGTCTTTTCTTACGACTAACAACATCAATGATTTTATAGTGTTGTAAGAACAAGGCGTTCGTATGTAAATATTATTAACTCACATTAACTATGCCTGCACCCTTCTACAGTAGTCCTCCTCTCCATCTTGCCTATTGTCCGAATAATATTTCTATCTACTTGACAACCGGGAGTGGGGTAGAGCGATGTTGCCACTTACTCGGGCGCCAACACGTGGACGTGGGGTCGTTCTTGCATCAAATAACAACAGCACACACGATACATAACTAAAGAAGTAATGGCGCTTTTCAATTTCCAGTTGCTTCGCGTTGTTAGATTTCATTTTCTTCTTAATAAATATCGGCAACTCAGCAGTGACATCATCAGAACTTGAAGCTTCTGGTTGGATAACGGAACCCCCTCTCCCCTGTCAGCCGCTGTCAAGTAAGTAAATATTATTCGGACAGTATACTTGGGTTTTTGTAAAGTGGCGCGTGAGGGATTGTCTTCACGATGGAATATGGCACGGCTTTTTGCGTCTTTCTCGATCGTGCCGCCAGACGTCGCATGATCGCGACCGTATCAAGCAGTGCTTCAAAGTATCTAGATACACAGAGTAGTGCAACCTGAACGCCTGCCGCCATTTAATATCCTTTCACTCGAAAGCCCCGCCAGGAAGCATTCACAAGTTAAGGAGAAATGAGAGCAATCGAACGCGTTATGAGAGATTGAGAGTATATTATCATTGATTTTGGGTAGATTGGAGGTTTCTAACTAACCCACAATACCGCTTAGCTCAACTGGATATAAAATGGCGGCACCGGTGGCGCAAAGGAATGCGCTACTCTCTCTATCCAGGGACTCTAGCAGTGCTGCAGATCAAGCGACATCTAGCAACGCGACCGAGAAATACGCGAAAAGCCGTGCCATATTCCATCGTGAAGACAAGGCCCTCACGCGCCACGTTACGAAAACCCAAGTATAGACAACATGTCCTGGGAGAGGGGGTTAGCCAGTACTTCGCCTCGGGCTCTTGAATCTCAAGGGGATATTCATAGGGTGCTTATGAGGCCCAACACGTTCCATAAGGAGAATTCCAGCGGCCGGTTGCTCTGATCGGTAGTTTTCTGCGGTTTCTCCGATCAACACTAGGCGGATGCCGGAGTAGTACCCTAACAAACGGACCACGGACCGCATGTGATCAATCCTTCCTCTTTGACCTATCCTCACCCCTTACACAAACACTGTCATGCACTACACTACCACAGACATGTCGGGAGAACAGTCGGGAGCTTATAGCTTGTCGCGGCTGGGGCGGTGCTCCGTTGGTGGGTGATACCCGGTTGGGGAAAACCCTTCATGTCAACGTGTAGGCCAGTGACGGATCTCGCCATCCGCTGGGGAGGAACACTGCCACCTTCCGAGATGAAACACTTACTACACTAACGGGACTAATGACCATAGGTGTTGATGTGCCCGGAAACATCCTTCAAACTTTCCAGAATATTTATTATAATTTAATCATTTATTTAATTCATTTAATTTTTATCATACCTTATCTTTCTCAATTTTGGTAGCTAATATGCGAGTATTTTCAAAATTAAGACTCGCGCGGGTCACTGTGTGTATTTTGTCACTTTCAGAGACACCACGAGAGCCAAGTAAATAATGGAGTGCTGGAGAATGTCTTATCTAAATATATTAATGTAATCAATTATTAAAAAAATAATACACAAACGTATTGTCCTGATTGTATCTCGTGAACATATTTTCTTCAGCCTTTTACCTGATTCCCTAAGAAGGCAAGCGCGACTGCATCCCTATAGGTTTTTCTCGTGGCTCCGGACGTATCCCGATTGCATCCCGCGGAGTTTTCCTAAGGCTTTTATTTATTTATTTATTCATTTATTTTACGTCAAAAAACAGTTAAAAACTGCGTATGACGTGCTATGGGGAAAAGTGAATTGTGTGCACATTTTCAAAATTCTGTGATCCCTACACTAAGTCATATACTACTTGAATTTTGAATTTTTGAAAGGGAGAAAAGAAAAAAAAAACTCCCATGTAATAAAATCTATTTTCAAGGATAAACAAGCAATAAATTTTGAATTTTGAAAAGGAGAAAAAAACAACAAAAAAACTCCCATGTAATAAAATCTATTTTCAAAGATAAATAAGCTTTCAACTGTCTTCTCAAATTCGCCTACCCTGAATGCATCCCATTCGTTTTCCTCGTGGTTACAGAATGTATTCCGATTGCATCCCGTGGTCTCCGTTTCCTAAGCCTTTTACCCATCACCTAAAAAGGCGTACGCATTTTCATCCTGTTCGGTTTTCGCCGCAACAGTAAGAGCACGATGCTTCGAAGATTGCTCTTGCACAAATGCTCCTTTAAACGTCATTCATTTTGACTTATCCTTACACAGTACTGGTCTCATAGAAAGGTTAAGAAAGGCCAATTATTTTGGAAATTAACTGCATTCAATATTCTTAATTCACTTACCCTGATTTGTACTTGACCTGCTCCAAGGAGAGAGTCAAGGTCATAGTCTTTAAAATTTTCAGAATAAACACAATTACATTTAGTCAGATAACTTGCCGACCTGGAAGGCCGAGCGTGTGCCGACTCAACCGGAAGGGTCATGGTTTCCAGTACCGCCGTGGGCATGGTTGTTTGCCCCTTGTCTTTCATGTCTGTGTGTTGTCGCGGAAGGCCATGTAAGTCGGCTGACCATAGACCGAGGAGCCCGCAAGTGTGTGTCTAGTACAAAAGGTTAATATGTGTCCCGGTAAGGGACACAGTGGGTACCGACGTGGATAGCCGAAATCGGCATTCCCTAAAAGCTGGAAAAAGTCCTCGGAAGAAAAAAAATAGTAGTTTAGTAGCGCGATCTTTCCTTAATCTTCCTTGTCCTACATCAACACACACTACCTACACTAACATGAGTGCAGATGAAGCGACTCTAGCGGCACGACTGAGAAAGACGCGAAAATCCGCACCTAAATGCCACCGCGGAGACGGGCCTCGAGTGACCTTGAGAGGCAGCTCTGTAAAAACCGCAGTATAGTCGACGGCAAGGCAGTGACGTTATACTTCGATTAAAACAGTGTCCCTTCAAAGTCACGAGCTGAAAAGAGAGGGGAGGCCCTGTCATCCAATCGGGAGCTTCAATACAAAATATTTAATTCGATTTTAACGAAGCTCGGAATTGGATGGCAGTGTCTCCCTCTCCTGGCATCCTGGCACCTTGAAGGGACACTCTGTTTTATACAATTGAATATTGTCTTATTGTTTTTTGTCTTTACTCTTAGAACATCAAAAAGCATCCCTTAAAAATGTAGGCAGAAGAAGCTTTATAAATATTTTCTTCCAACGACGTTTCGGGAGTTACTGCACCCCATCTTCAGATCTATTGCGATACAAAACAATTAACTTAATTACTAAACATATAACAAACACTTGAGTTCTTATTTATTACAATATTGGCATGAAGACTTAGTGTTTTTTTTTAATTTAAGATATTTCAAGAACCAATCGGATCTTCAATATAAATTTCAAGAAGCATTGAGATCCCTGTGTTTGGTATTTCATGTCTTTTCGATCTCCCATTATAAGTCTTTTTTTGTTTATTTAATCTCCTATTCCCATTTTAACCCTAGCTTTACCAAGCATGGGCAAAATGTGCCCATTAGTTCGTTTCTAAAACATAATGTTCTTTAAATGGATTCAGATTTTTTTATTTATTTTTATTCTATTTGTTAATAATACCTAATTCTACGTCATAACATTTAAGTCTACGAAGAAAACGTAAAGATTTTCGGGCATGGACAATTTTTGACCATGGTTGGTAAAACTTGTGACAAAAATATATGAATGCTACTGATTTACTTTCGTAACACTGTAGTGGTCGTCATCCATTGTTGAAGCAATACAGTGCAGCGGTTTGCCCGGTAATACTATCCAATGTCTTTGGTTTGTCCTTGTGGATTGTATTTAATCTGTACGTATTGTTGAAAAGGATTAGGATGACTGATAATGGTTTAAATGGAGAAGAAGTGATGTCAAGTGATGATGAACATCGAAACTTAACAATGTACAAGAAGATTATCCAACACTTTTTTTAATTACCTTAATTGTTATGTAACAATGTGTACTTAATAAAATAATTTTAATTACATTATAAATCATTCATGTTCACAAAATAAACATCTAATTACAATATTATAGTCATAATAAAGAATTAAACATATGGACACTTTTTGCCCATGGTTGGTAAAGAATGTTTCCAAAAATAACTTGATAATGCTAGGGTTAATCAGAGTATACAAGAACTTGTATGTCTCCACGACGAGTGACCACGGCTAAGAGTGCGAGGTCGTCAACAGAGCAGATATCGCGTTGTGCAACTCCCCAGCTCGCAATAAAAGAGAAGATAGTACTGATGCCCCTCCCTTCAACCCTTGATAATGTAGAAAGATTAGTGCCATAATTGAGCAACCGAATAATTGTCGTATGGTAAACACCGTAGCAAGTAGTACATCAAAAAGCATAACAGATGTCAACCGAAGAGGAGCGAGAGCGATTAAACCGTTCGAAAATAATTGTTTTATTAAGAAATATTCAGAAATAATAAGGTAATATCCATTAAATAGAACATTAATCATAGACAATTGTGTTGGTTTATTTTTAGCCTTTAAATATCCCGTAATGGACACTTGGCCTCCTAATAGGGGATAAACTCTACAAGGGTTTCCTTGTAGTTTACAGACTACAAGGGTTTCCTTGTAGTTTACAGTAATTATGGTACATATATGTACCATAATGGTTACATAATGTACCATAATTATGGTACATATATGTCCCAATTGTAAACATATACGTTTACAATTGAAATCTCAACAATATAATCTTAAATTTTTTATGTTCTAGTTAAATTCTGGATATTATGAGTCCTAATGAAATTTGTCTAGTTAAACACATTTGAAAAATATTTGTTGTTTCTATTTTATGTATGACTTCCTCTTCATCCTATCGTGAGCCAGGCTTGGCCATCGGGGTCCAACAGTCTCTTTAAAGCTGTCCTGCCATCTTTTCTTCTGTCTCTCTAGTGTTCTCCAACCTGATCTTGGACATTGACTAAAGGACTAATTCTTTACTCTATGCCTTGGGTACCATTACGTTTTTGCATGTTCCTATCGGTAATCCTTTTGCCTAATGATGTGTCCACCCCATTTCCATTTTAGTTTCGGCTTGTTGTATTGCGTCTTGAATATTAGTTTAGTTTATGACTTCGCTTAGTAAATGATCCTTTAGTGCAATGATAATTATTTTTCCTTCAATTTTTCTTTGACATATTGCTAATTTCATTTTTTGTGTAGACATTAAAGGGCCAAGTCTGGCATCCGTAGATTAAAGTAGGTAGTATGCCTGAGTCCATAATTTTTTCTTTAAATTCATCTCAATTTTTTCTTTAGTAATATGCAAGAATTCAGGACTGTTTGCACGTGAGGGTTATTCTTCGATTTATTTCTTTGCCAGACGTATTTTCCAAAGGTATTATTTGTCCTAGATATACAGATCATGGTGGAAATATTTCCACCATGATACAGATGAGTCAACGTAACTATAGCACCTCCTGCAGTTTTTGAACGGTTGAAGTTATTGCAATGCAATCTTCACGGAAGTGCACGAGGGAATGGGTGATTGATACATCTATTAATTTCTATTTTTCGAGATATTGAGGTAACTTTGTTATTTTCAAATGGAACTATACATATTTTTTAGTCTATCATGACGAGCGCAAAAATACGAATCCAAAGAAGTACATATTGTCATCATATAGGTAAGCATTTTCTTTTGTAATTTTGATTTTTTGCGACTCGTATTGAACGGATATTGTACCGCCCTGAGCACGTGCTAGCAAGGAGAGCGCTGTGTGGCCTTGGTTGGCGGACTGTTACATATACGTTAAACATTACTGGCGGACTGTTACATTTACGTTAAACATCACTCGCAAACAAATCAAAATTACTTAAAAAATGCTTGTCTAACATACGACCATATGTATATCATTGGATTTGTCTTTTGACGCTCGTCATAGGCAAAAAAAAAAATGTATAGATCCATTTGGCAAAGTTACCTCAATATCTCTTAAAATACAAATGATAAAATCGAAGCGAATACGTGCATCAATTAGTCCTATTCCACCGTGCACTTTATTTATTTATTTATTTATTTATTTATTTATTTATTTATTTATTTATTTATTTATTTATTTATTTATTTATTTATTTATTTATTTATTTATTTATTTATTTATTTATTTATTTATTTATTTATTTATTTATTATTTATTTATTTATTTATTTATTTATTTATTTATTTATTTATTTATTTATTTATTTATTTATTTTATTTATTTATTTATTTATTTATTTATTTATTTATTTATTTATTTATTTATTTATTTATTTTATTTATTTATTTATTTATTTATTTATTTATTTATTTATTTATTTATTTATTTATTTTTATTTTACGTCAAAAAACAGTTTAAACTGCGTATGACGTGCTATGGGGAAAAATGAATTGTGTGCACATTTTCAAAATTCTGTGATCCCTACACTAAGTCATATACTACTTAAATAAAATAATAATAAAAAAACCAACAACAAAAACAACCCTCCCATGTAATAAAATCTATTTTCAAGGATAAATAAGCAATAAATTTTGGCTCTTATCCATGTTGTCCTTTGGAAGAATACTTCCTGCCGCGACAACATGGAAACGATAATTTGAATAATTGTATTCCCCACTGAATTCTAGAAGACGTGCCCAGAAAATGAAGTTACATTTATGTCCAGAAGCAAAACAAGGGGCCATCTCAGCATTTGCTCAATGGATCAGGGAAACTGGACGAAAAACCTGATCGAGATGGGGGTCATTGACTGAGGCTGTAGTACAATACTTGTTACAGGTTGTTTATACACATTTATACAGTCCAAATGGTAAATAATGCATTATGTATCATTGTTAAAATTAATGTTACTTTTCTTGTGATGCACTTTCGTGAAAACTGCAATGCAATAACTTCAACCGTTCAAAAATTACAGGAGGTGCTAAAGTTACGTGACTCATCCTGTATATACTGAGACTCATATACATTCAGTTGTAGTATATCCATAAAAATTTTAACCTAAAACACGAGGAAAAGTATATAGTTCTCCCTACTCACCATGTCATCATATTCACTATATATCACGTATTGTTTGGATAACCGTTACTTATGATACAAGTGGTAAAAATGGCATTGTATTTTGCAGTACAAAATGATGTGACACGAGGCTGATAGGCCGAATGGCGCAATGCTATACTTGGGTCTTTCTAACGTGGCATTTGAGGGTATTATCTTCAAGAAAGAATATGACACGATTTTTGCGTCTTTCTCGGTCCTGCCACTAGAGTCGCTTGATCTGCAGCACTGCTTGATACGATCGCGATCATGAGACATCTTGCGGCAGGACCAAGAAAGACGCAAAAATCCATGCCTTATTCCATCTTGAAGATAATACCCACAGATGCCACGTTAAAAAGTATAAGAGCAAAATAAAATCATTTTTAACTATATATCACACACTATTTTTTAGACAGCATTACTGACTTTCCTTTTATTTTAATTCGAGTATACACATCACTTAATTGTTTCTGTATAACATTAAGGTCAGTAGTCGCTAATGCGTTCACATAAAAGTATTTTATTTGTTGCATTCGCCGTTTTGCCTCGACATTTGAGCATTAATTCACTTTTAGCACTAGTGTTAAAAATTGATTATTTAGCACGCTGTGCATATCCTAAAATATTCGCTGTTATTAGTGGCGGTCTAAAATTGTAGTTTTTATATATATCATACCCGATTTTACTGTTAGGTTGTTAAGCTAAATATATTTCTTTCGTGTAGGTATTGTGAGAAAACCGTAAACAGGGAAGCAAGCACAGTCAACGAAAACAGGATTATTTCCATCTCATCGTAGTTGCATAATTTACCTATATAATACTTTCGCTTCCTTAGTGCTTTCAACTTCTTATCTTATCGCTTACTTTATTTATGCTTCAATGATAAACTGTTTCAACTTGCTTGTTTTTCGAACACTTTGCGAAGTCTTGTTTAGAGACACTACGGTGACGTTCTGCGTTCTAAACCTTTACAAAACATACAAAAGCAATGATGGAGATTTTAATTTTCCGCAGTTTTTATTGTGTATTGAACTCTGTATTTCTATTTTTAATACTTTCATTCTAAACAATATCATCAAAATTTGTTTTCATTTTCAGACGTAAATATATTATTTTTTTGTTCACACCTGATGATGCGCATAAAAATGACGCGAAAATTTGTGTTCCAATATTATATGAAAAGTAAAACATTTTCTGAAAACTTGTATATCGATTGCCTCTAAAGAAAAGGGATACCCAAGTGTTAAGTTATCAATTCAATGATACCTTATTTTTCCTGCCGAGGCTCAGGTCTTCATGTTTGCTCTTCCTTCTGACCTCCCAAATTCTGCTACGCTCCTTTGACGATGTAGCAGGATACGTATAATAAGGTATCACTCGGACGACGAAAAGGGCGATTTGAATTTCGCTCCGGGACTTCTTTTTGCTTTAAGAATATTTTACATGCAGTAATACTACAACATGGGACAAATCCACAGCTTTGATCGGGTTTGTCCCGCGAACATGGGTATAACAGTCTTATATGCTAACCAGGCCGGTATACACGGTACATTTTTCGGGCAGATTCTCATAGTTTCTGTACAGAAGCTTCAAGTTCCCAAACTTGAAGTATAAAAGCCAAATATCACGTTTACACGGTCTGTATGTTTTTTGTATGAATACTGTATGAATCGCCACAAGACGTTGCTGTGGGTTCTACCGGGAAACAATGACTTGCACCGTCCGATTTCTTTCAGTAGTGGTATTTCTTTGCATGGTAAATATCACAAACGTCTGTGATATTTACACAACTTAAAGGAAGTTATAATTAAATTCAATAGAAAAGTTTAAATCCCAAGTGAAATCGTTTCTGCTGCATAACTGTTTCTATACAATTAGAGACTATACTGAGCATCACAAGAAAAGTAACATTAATTTTAACAATGATATATAATGCATTATTTACCATTTGGACTGTATAAATGAGTATAAACAACCTGTAACAACTATTGTAACACAGCTTCCGGGTCAATGACCCCCATCTCGATCAGGGTTTTCGTCCAGTTTCCCTGATCCATTGAGCAAATGCTGAGATGGCCCCTTGTTTTGCTTCTGGACATAAATGTAACTTCATTTTCTGTGCACGTCTTCTAGAATTCAGTGGGAAATACAATTATTCAAATTATCGTTTCCACGTTGTCGTGGCAGGAAGTAATAAGAGCCAAAATTTATTGCTTATTTATCCTTGAAAATAGATTTTATTACATGGGAGTTTTTTTGTTTTTTTTCTCCCTTTCAAAATTCAAAATTTAAGTAGTATATGACTTAGTGTAGGGATCACAGAATTTTGAAAATGTGCACACAATTCACTTTTCCCCAGCACGTCATACGCAGTTTTTAACTGTTTTTTTGACGTAAAATAAATAAAAATAAATAAATAAATAAATAAATAAATAAATAAACTGTGCATTAGCATTTCTCGGGTAAATAACATTTGAAAGTATAAAAAACAAAATAGTGGAAGGATTTTAATAAAATGAGTAATATTAGCAACGTGATGTAATTAATAATGTAGTTCGTTCTTACCTGACAGATACTTCCTCTGCCGGTCCTATTTCTTCTAATATAAATGTTTTAATGTGTTATATGGAGACTCATAGTAATAAGTATACATAACAAAATACTTTATTGAATCAATTTGAAACCAGAAAAATGCTACTCATAAAAAGTCGTTTAATAGTTTTTTTGTAGTACCATTGCTATTCACAACTGTGGCTACATGCAATCATGCAGTAAATACATTGATTTAAGTAATTATAACTCTGAAGATCAACTTCAACACTTTTCCATTAAGCAATAATTTTTTAAGTAAGTCCTAATAGACAAAGAAGCAATATAGATTACCTATTAAATCGCTTTAACAAAGTGATGGGATGCGAATAAGAATTGTATAATTATAGGAGGTAAGCGATGATATTTTGTAGAATTATTATTAGAGAATCTTCAACAAGTAATCCTTAAAGCATTTGACAAACTGAGACGAAGAGTATAATGATTATATTATACATTATAGATAATGGTTTCATAAAGTATCAAATAATATAAAAAATAAATAAATTAATAGACATATCTATGACCTGATCTAAAACTTTTGCACATTTTGACTGCAGTAACATTCTTAGTAAATATATTAATTCCAGTGACAGAGAACATTCTATTCAGATGTGCTGAGATGTTTTTTGTTTAATTTTTTGCATCTGCTTATGATACTGCAACTGCTCATGACATGTACCTGATATCACACTCACTCATAAACACACAATAACTTTATAAAATATATTTACATTTATTAGCATTTTATGATCATTAGCAACAATGAATCTCTAACTATGAAAGTTCTCTTATAAACAGTTTAAAAATATAGAACTGGTAACACAAATGGAATTCACTTACCTCCAATAATTATGCATTTTAGTCCTTATTTAAGGTGATGAGTAGGGGGCAGATTTTGATAACCTAAAACGTAGCCAAAAATGATCAATAAAATGCTCTTAAAATACTTTAAAATGCCCTAAAACCAAAGAAAATTGACGTAAAAATCGTATCAAAACCAGTTCGGATGAACTTACTGGTGGATTCTTTACTGATGTAATCGAGGCTTTTTTCATTCGTTCGAGTGAACTCAGCATGCAAACTTTTGGTTTGGACTGTTCTTTACCAGGAAATCTCTGTCTTCACTTATCCCGAAATCGCCGGAACTGGCAATGGTGCTGATATACTTCACAAGAATTACATACAGACAATGGCTGTGAATACAATTTCTGAGCATTTCTCAGCGAACAAAATCGAATAGGCTACTGAGTAAATCTGTGAAGAACTTTTGTTGCATCTCGTAAATATTATTTGAAACAATCATTATTAAAAATGACGATAAAATCGATTAAATCAATAAAAAATGCATTATAAATTACGTAAAAAGGTAAGAAATGACTTATTAGTCGATATCGACAAAAATGCAAAATATTGACCCATAAAAATGGGTCAATTCCTTTTGTCATAACATAAAATGAATTTTTATACTAAACGGCATTGCTCTAAAGTGAAAAGGGAAAAAATGACGCCAACAATGATCATTAATATCTACCCCCTAGTGATGAGAACAAAAATGGGCGAAAGGGACAATTGTCGGGGCCGCACTGACGACAGGCAGCTTTCGCTCCCGTGCAGCGGGCCAGTAGCATCGCAGGGAAAAGTGGGTGCACTCTTCCAGTAGCGTAGCTTGGTTGTGGTATTTCATTACATGAAAATATAACATTTTGGGGTCTTCCTCTATTACGATTAGGAGTAGTTCTCCTACTACCCCAGAAGCATATTTGCCCATAAAAAGACAATGTAATAGTTAACAGAGAAATAAGGTAACACGTGGAAATTTTAAATAAACGAGTACATGCCAAAATGGCAATTTTCATATTAATTCAACAAAATTATATTTATTTCGTGTGATTTATTGTAATTTGAGAATTATGAAATTTATTTATTAATATTTTCCTGTTTTTTTAAATTGAATGAATAGAATTCAAGGTTCCCACTGACCGCCACGGAAAATCCGCAGCCAACGCGGATTGTCCGCAGCGGAAGTTTCGCGTCACGTGTTGCCTTATGAGCACGTTCAGACCTGCGCGGCAGGCGAGCGTCGCGGCAACGGATTGACAGCGTTTATTGGTATTCGGTGGCGAAATTTGTAACGCAGTCAGACGCGTTTCTTCAGCTGGAGCTCGAGTTTCGTGGAAGTCCGCCCGTGTTCGGGAGTCTTCCCTCCCCTCTGGGTCGAGCGACCTTGCCAGCCTTCACCAAACGCTGACTCATAATTGACGCTCTGGTGCGAATGGTCCCGCGTATTCCGCGGCCGCGTCTAGCTCGGAACGTTCCGCGCCGCACTCGCTGCGAATCTACCGTGCCTGTCTGTGGGAGCCTTCATACGAAATAAGTGTTCCATAAAAATAAGTAATCTGTCACTTGTGTTGGTAGTGAATTTGTTTATGTGTTACGTATTTAGTTTCAGGTTAATACACAAACAGAAATGAACCTGTAAGTCGTAATAACAATTACGATACGCGTTGGGTATCATTGGCCCCTCGAAACCGGCAAAGGTGGCTCAGGGCATCAACTGATGTCACTACAGTGGCTCTGACCTGAAGGTCTGAGAGTAGGGGTCCCCACGGAGGCAAGACACTAGCTAAATTGCTCGGTCGAATCCAGGCGTTGTCCAGAGGAAAATTACAGCGGCCAGCGGCTCTGATCGTAGTTTTCCGTGTTTTTTCGATCAACACCAGGCGAATGCCGGAGCAGTTCTCTAACAAATGGGCCACGGACTGCGCGCGATCTTTCCTTCCTCTTCCTTGTTCTATCCTACAATCTTCTTACACACGCCGTTACATGCACTACATTATCATACATGTCGGAAGCTTGAAGCTTGTCCCGGATGGGGCGGTTCTCCACTGGTGGGAGATACCTGGTTAGGAAAAACAAGAAGCGACGTGTAGGTAGGCGCCGGATATCATCACCCAGCGGGGGGAAATCACCGCCACCTCGTGATAAAACATTCACTTCATTCACGAGACAAAGTGATCTTAGCAGTTGACGCGCACGGAAAAACAAGATAATCAGTTAATTCATCTAATAAGTTCTGGATATCATCACCTACCTAGGGAAATCACTGCCACCTCCCGTGATAAAACATTCACTTCACTCACGAGTCAAAATGACCTTAGCACTTGACGTGGCCGGAAAAACAAAATAATCAATTAATTATTCTAATAAGCGCCGGATATCGTCATCTACCGTGGGGTATTGCCGTCACCTTTCGTGATAAAACATTCACTTCAGTCACGAGACAAAATGACCTTAGCAGTTGACGCGCCCGGAAAAACAAAATAATCAATTAATCGATCTAATAAGCGCTGGATATCATCACCTTTCAGGGGGAAATCACTGCCACCTCCTGTGATAAAACACTCACTTCACTCACGAGAACAAATAACCTTAGCAGTTGACGCGCCCGGAAGAATAAAGTAATCAATTAATCATTCTAATAAGCGCCGGATATCATCATCTACCGTGGGGTATTGCCGTCACCTTTCGTGATAAAACATTCACTTCACTCACGAGAACAAATGACCTTAGCAGTTGACGCGCCCGGAAAAACAAAATAATCAATTAATCGATCTAATAAGCGCTGGATATCATCACCTTTCAGGGGGAAATCACTGCCACCTCCTGTGATAAAACACTCACTTCACTCACGAGAACAAATAACCTTAGCAGTTGACGCGCCCGGAAGAATAAAGTAATCAATTAATCATTCTAATAAGCGCCGGATATCATCATCTACCGTGGGGTATTGCCGTCACCTTTCGTGATAAAACATTCACTTCACTCACGAGAACAAATGACCTTAGCAGTTGACGCGCCCGGAAAAACAAAATAATCAATTAATCATTCTTGAAATTTCTTGGCCCTGAAGCAATGTTCCGGTTGCAACACCCGTCCCTCAGGCCTTCTCTGCGTATCCAGGGGCACTACACTTGCCTTTCGTTTCTTTGTTCCGCTTCGCGAGCATCGCACTGCGCGGGAGAACGCTCTTTGGCACTGGCCCAGCTGCACCGCTAATTTTAGCGTCCGCTCGCTCGCCGCACAAAGGCTCTGCAGCTGTTGTGGATAAAGAGAGAAAGAGCGTGACAAACATTGCAAGCGCTACCCAACCGAAGCCACAATACAAACATTTCGATCAGGTAGTATCGGCTGAGGTGGCTTAGTGGGTACGGCCGTTGACGCTGCAACCTCTCTGACCGGGAAGTGCTCGAGTTCGTGTACCGGTCGGGAGCTTAGAGCTTGTCCCGGCTGAGGCGGTGCCCCGCTGGTGGGAGAGTCCTGGTTAGGGGGTAACCCCACTAGCCGACGGTAGGTCGGCGCCGGATCTCGCCATCCAGCGGGGGAAGATCACCGCCATCTCCCGAGAAAAAACATGCACTACACTAACGGGACTAATGACCATAGCAGTTGACGCGCCCGGAAACACGAAAAAATCAAATCAAATCGAGTTTGTGTTCCGATGGTGGCGAATTTTCAACGTTAGATGAATAGGACGAATTCGGTCGCTCTTTGGAGTAGGATTGTAGCAGTCATCTGCTCTTTTTGGAAGTTTTATGTTCATTGATTATTTCGTGTGTTTGGGCGCGTCAACTGCTATGGTATTTAGTTTCTCAAGTCTAGAGTTTGTTTTTATAACGGAGGTGTTCTTCCTCTCCTGGATGATGTGATCTACGTTTCGCCTTCCGGGGTTTTCTCCATCCAGGTATCTCCAACCGTTCCAGTCGCGACAAGCTGAAATCTCGTGACAATTTTCCCGACATAAGGACAATGTAGTGCATGTAAAAGTGCATGGCGAAGATAGAGCAAGGAAGAGGAAGGACAGATAAGGAACAGTCCGTGGTCCATTTGCTAGGGTACTGCTCCGATATTCACCTGGTTTTGATCGGAGAAAATGCGGAAAACTACCGATCAGAGCAGCCGGCCGCTAGAATTCTCCTCCAGACAGCGACTGAATTCGACCTAGCTGAAAAGCCAGTGTCGAAAACCCTGCCGCCATCAGGACTCGAACCTAGGACCTCCCGGTCAGAGGCGCTGCAGTGACATCAGTTGATGCACTGAGCTACCGCTCCAGGTTTCACTTTAGAACAATGCCGTTTAGTATAGAAATTCATTTTATATTATGACAAAAAGGAAATGGTCCGTTTTTATAGGTCATTATTTTGCATTTTTGTCAATTTTGACTAATAAGTCATTTTTTACCTTTTCCCGTCCTTTTTAATGCATTTTCTCTGATTTCATTCATTTTAATGTCATTTTTAATAGTGTTTTCTTCAAACAGTATTAACGAGTTGCAACAAATGTTCTTCACAGAATTACTCGGTAGCCAATTGTATTTGTTTGCTCAGAAATTGTTTTGGCAGCCGTTGTATGTAATTCTTGTGACGTATATCAGCGCCAATACCTGTTCGGCCGATTTCAGGATAACTAAAGATTTCCTGGTAAAGAACAGTCCAAACCAAAAGTTTGCAAGCTGAGTTCACTCGCACGAATGGATAAAGCCTCAATTACATCAGTAACGTATCCAACAGCTTAAGATGTTCATCCGAACAAGTTTTGATAAGATTTGTTACGTCATTTTTCTTTTGTTTTAGAGCATTTTTAAAACATTTTAAGAGCATTTTATTGATCATTTTTGGCGATGTTTTAGGTTATCAAAATCCGCCCTCTAATCATAACAAACGGGCCACAGACCGCACCCGATCTTTCCATCCTCATACTTGTGTCTTTTGCTTACACACAATTACACTACAAATGTGATCAAATTATTAGTCTAGTTATTGCTTGAGACAATAATTTATTTACGACCACAGATCTTCGCAATAAACTGTGTTTACATTTTTTAAATATTTTAAAAACTTTCCCTTATTCATAATTAACGTACTTGTTATGAGGCATGTTGCAAATCAATTTTTAATCCGTTCTTGCAATTTTAGAGTTATTTCGCTAGACAAGAATGAGTTGTTTCATAAGATAGTTTTTAAGACCATATTTTATCCAGTTTCTTTCAACTATTGATCACGTGATTGAAAATCACGATTTTAATGACGATTAATCACGATTTCGATTCTCCGATATTTCCGTAGTTAAAAAAACTAAAGTCATTGTATATAATTCTGAATAACTCATTTTCAGTATGTACATTAGAAATTTCGAATTAGACAAGCATTTTTTGTTCAAAAGTTTAATTTATTTAATTTATTTTATAGGCATTCTCAACTACTGAACCCTCGAAAATGCTTGACATGTGGTCTCTTTATAGGAATATTCTGAAGAATGACTATGAAATATCATGCTTTGTATACGAAACCACAGCACAATAGGATGAATTAAATATGCGGACTTGCTTCCTCCTGATGCAAATGTATCTTACTGGAAAAAGAAATTGACTCTCCCCAATTTAAGAAAAAGTGCTGTTCGATACCTGTGCATTCTATCAGCTACAGTGTTTTCGCAGAGACTTCAGCACAGCTGGATTGATATGTGACAAAAAAAATAGAATGGATCCAGAACGAGTTAGAATGTTAGTTTTCCTTAATAAGAATCTTTAAAAACTTTTAAAAATGTACGTTCATCTCAATAGTTTTGAAATATTAAAATAGCACATACATGCATGTATGAAGAACAAAATATATCCTTCCAATTCTGATTGAACCACTTCTGCTGCTGAGTCTTTAAAGCAGTATGAAATCGAGTATCGAAGCTCTCAAACAGGTAACGGTATCGAGTATCATGTATCGAGAAATTCAGGTATCGACCTATCACTACAAGAAACAAATATTTAGTCTAATAATTTGACTACCTCTATATACTACATACTTGCCTGCACTACCACATATGATGGGAGGGCATTTGGGAACTTGAGCTTCTCTCGGTTGACGTAGGGCCCCACTGGGGGAGATACCTGGTAGAACGTACTTAGAGATCGTCTATAAATTACGTAACACTAAATAGGGAGTTACATGGTTAGAGTCACCGTTACGCTGTGTTACGTAGAGGTAGGGGGAATTAGTTTGTTGTAACGTTAGATTTATATTAATTTTTTACATTTTTCAACATTTTCTGAAATAATTCCTTATTTAGTCTTATACTAAAACATTAAAATATTAAATTTGTTTCAAAACAAATAAAGTTATTAGATGTAAATCTTTAATTAAACACTAATTGGAAGTATTTTTTCATCAATTTTTTATTCAGCCTGTAAGATTACGAAGAAAATAATCCAAACTGATATGTTGTATATTCTAGAATCTATTTAATTTGACGCAGTAGACTCTCGCCTATGCGTCATTCACGACGGCGTGACACAGCCTGTGATAAAAAGATTTCTCACTTATGCGTCCTTCCTTCACTCACAACGTGCCCCCAGTCTTACTGTTAAGTGCAGTGAGCATCGCCAACTAATTCCGACTTTATTTATCATTAATTTTAATATCCAACACAAGTAACATTAATTCAAATTGTTATTACGGTGCCATAATTTATTTTCACTTCTTGTGTTTACAGGGGGCATTGTCGGAAGCGTTAGTAACACTAGGAAACAACATTTTTACCTCCAGGAAGGTAGAGTGCGCAACATACTCAATTTTATACGTAGGTTACGAATATCACAATAAAAATGCCATATCACTTAACAGATTTTAATTATACCGCAACTTTATACCGTATTTTATTACTAATGCAAATACATTTAAATGACACCTATAAGATATATAGAATCAAAACGCATAAAATCTATTTAAAAATAAAATATTTATTCAGTTCATTTAGTATGCCACTTTCATGATATATCAACAAAATTAGGCTTTCAAGTTGTTTTTTTTCATTATTTTTTTTTATTTTTTTTTATTTTTTTTTATTTTTATTTTTATTTTTTTAAACCTTCTGTTTTCGAAGATTGCCGTCTTTATTCTCGCGTCTGTTAGTCTCGCTTATTTAAGAGTAGGTCTTCGTGGATGTTTTGAAAACAAATTACGTGCACTCTCGTATTTCCTACTGCGCATCAGTCATCGAAAGGAATTATTTTAGTCCCTTACCTTATCGCAAGTATACAAGTATCCAACTGTTGTGGTGGCAGATTCTGTCGTGCGGAACTGTATCCACAGTGCGCGTGAAGTTCCTGTCTGGCTTGCGTGTGCCTCAAATACATAAATACATTACAGTTCTGAGTTGTTTACAAAGTGAAATTCGTCAAATTATCTATAGAGTTGAATCGGTTCGATAAAATGCAAATCATTTCACATTGAAAGTGTGCGAATCAACCCGATAACTTCTGCTGCGTTTGTGGAAGATTTACACCCAAACTTCAAAGGGGAAAAATATATGAAATTACAAAACTTGGGTATTCTTGATACTTTTCTGTCGTGTTTGTGCGCAGGGCAAACCATAGGCTGCTCACTAGCGTTGTGTCACCTGTACAACGGACCTTAGGTTGTGGTTGTATGGAAAAGTCAAATCATGGTCATTCGCTACCATTGTTACACCTTACCCTTATACCACTTATTACCAATACCTCACCTTTACCATTTATTACCAATGTTACCGGAGAATACCAACAAACCATTTTAATGTCTGCATATTATTGCACGAATATGAGTATTCCATTTTAACTTGTTCTTACCTCATATCAAGCATACTCATAAAACTTTGTATTAATAACCGAAGTGACAATGCGTAAATTAGTATAGAATTTCATTTATTTCAAATATTAAATATGTTTACATATTTTGAAGCTTGCTTGATATAATTTTTTTTCGAAATCAGCGTAATTATTACCTTTGAAATCACCTACTTTCATCCTGGAGGTATAAAAACACTTTTTTTGTTCCCTATTTTAATTATTTAGGGGAGATTCAAGCGCGCATTTCAAGTGAGTTACGGGGGGGGGGAGAGGATATTCAAAATAGTCAAAATTTGCGATACGTAATTTATGGACGGCCCATAGCATCGCCAAATTTCACACTCCAACAGGGGAGGGATATCGTCTCCACCTGACTGCAACACGCACTGCACTAACGAATTTTAATTTTAAACATAGTGGAAAAGCCCTGAAACACGCAATTCTCTAACACTCCAAATTCTATTTTGCAAGGGAGCCGATTTTTCTTGTTATCAAATGTGGCTAACCACACTCCCAGATACTCGTACTTTAATCATAATTCAAATATGTGTAGTAGTAAAAGAGAGAGGATAAGGATTTCTGAGCTCAAAAAATCGTGCTCACATTAATCCCTACCTCGTGCCCTCCATTCAGTTTTCACTTTTTTTACGATAGATAAATACATACGAGCCTAAATAAATCAATAAACATTGAAAGGTATTAGAAGAGCAATAACACTGGTCGACAGAATTTCAACTTTTCTCTATCCATCGGTCCTAATATTTGTTAATTCCAGTATCTCTACTGTCTACATTTTTTACATTTAAATATTTATGATTAACAACTTCATTTGAAATCTTTCTTTCTTTCCTTCTTTGTTTCTTTGTTTGTTTCTTTCTTTCTTGCTTGCTTTCTTGTTTTCTTGCTTTCTTGTTCTCTTGCTTTCTTGCTTTCTTGTGTTATGTACAAGATTGAAACAACAACAGTTCTTTCACAAATTTTATTTCCAGACAACCACAATCCAAATCAAAGCCGTTATACAGTCCAGGTCCCAGTCCGCCAGAAGAAAAACTCACCGTAGACACAAGCACTTGATCGCAATCACCACTTACTCCTAGGCACTTACTCGGCACTCTCGAACTGTTCCACACTTCCTTACTGGTCGTGCCCACGGCGCGACACTACCCGCGGCCACAGTGGGCCACAACCATGTTGGCCGGTACAGTGTGCCCGTACAGTGTGCCCTTACGTGGGCACAATTGCTGTTATACACAGCATCTTGCTTCGTTGCTTTCTTGCTTTCTTGCTTTCTTGCTTTCTTGCTTTCTTGCTTTCTTGCTTTCTTGCTTTCTTGCTTTCTTGCTTTCTTGCTTTCTTGCTTTCTTGCTTTCTTCTTTCTTCTTTCTTCTTTCTTCTTTCTTCTTTCTTGCTTTTTTCTTTCTTTCTCATTCTTTCTTTCTTTCTTGCTTGCTTTCTTGCTTTCTTTCTTTCTTTCTTTCTTTCTTTCTTTCTTTCTTTCTTTCTTTCTTTCTTTCTTTCTTTCTTTCTTGCTTTCTTGCTTTCTTGCTTTCTTGCTTTCTTGCTTTCTTGCTTTCTTGCTTTCTTGCTTTCTTGCTTTCTTGCTTTCTTGCTTTCTTGCTTTCTTGCTTTCTTGCTTTCTTGCTTTCTTGCTTTCTTGCTTTCTTGCTTTCTTGCTTTCTTTCTCGATGCATGACGTCAGCTGTGTCGTAAGAACACTGACTATGAGAGTATAGCATTAAAATTAGGCATGAGAAATTACGAATTAACGTAATTAAATACTTGCAAATTTCAGTCATTGTTTTTAGGGTATCTAACGAAACCATGTACACCTCTGATATGGAGCGAGGCTGCTTAGTTTTCCGTAATTGTATGCGTATATTCCAAATTAGTAATACAGACTTTATTAATGCAATAGTACATCCTATATTATGGAATAATATATCTATTAATTGTACACAATCAATTCAAAATAAAATGTGTTATTAAATGGCACGTTACTGAGACGAATTTGTCTGCTCCGTCAAAGTCGATATTATAATGATATTAAGATAATGTGATTCTGAATTTCTATTTATTATACTTTGTATAATATTTACATAATTTTAATATTATTAATTATCATTTATTGTTATTAGTTAGTCCGCATGTTCACATCTTTATTGTTGTTATGCAGATGATTGTCATATGCATATTTTTTCTGTTTTTTTTATCAAATAAAACAAATCAAATCAATTCAGGGTTGGATTCCCTGTCGGGGCAACACTAGAGCTGTAGTTTTCTAGTACTATTGCGACAGTTTCTATACAGGTATGTGACGAAAGAAAACCTCAGCCAGCCAAATAAGCTAGGTACAATGAAGTGCATACGTCATGTTCGTTCGTTGATTGATTTTTTCGTGTTTCCGGGCGCGTCAACTGCTTCGGTCATTAGTCCCGTTAGTGTAGTGCATGTTTCTTTTCTTGGTAGATGGCGGTGATCTTCCCCCGCTGGATGGCGAGATCCGGCGGGGCCGGATGGCCGACCTACCGTCGGCTAGTGGGGTTACCCCCTATCCAGGACTCTCCCACCAACGGGGCACCGCCCCATCCGGGACAAGCTCTAAGCTCCCGATCGATCTCCCGGAATATGTGGTAGTGTAATGCATGTTAGTGTAAGTGTGCGTGTAAATGGAGAGGATAGGACAAGGAAGAGGAAGGACAGATCGCGCGCGGTCCGTGGCCCGTTTGGTAGGGTACTGCTCCGGCATTCGCCTGGTGTTGATCGGAGAAACCACGGAAAACTACCGATCAGAGCAGCCGGCCGCTAGAATTCTCCTCCAGACAGCAGCTGAATTCGACCTAGCTGAAAAGCTAGTGTCGAAAATCCTGCCGCCGTCGGGACTCGAACCTAGGACCTCCCGGTTAGAGGCGCTGCAGTGACATCAGTTGATGCACTGCATCCGCTACCGCTACCGGTCATGTTCGTTCGTGTCTGCCTTACCCCAAGGCGTGGATAACTATAAACAGGGCCCAGGTCTGGGAACAACCTTTGTCGGATTAACCCGACCCTAAAATGCCAAGTAGATGGATCTCTCATGTCACTTTCAACGCCACTTAATGCATGGATCAGGCAAATGAATTATGTTTAAAATTATTTTTATTATGAACTTGCATGGCACAAATAAAAATAATTTAACATGAAAATTCCCGCTAGGGATGCTATGCTAAGCAAGTAATATGTCAATTGTCTGTAACAAGTATTGCAATCAGTTTCTGGGTCAACGACCTCTATATCGGACTGTTTTTTCGACCAATTTCCCTTGATCCTATGGGCAAATGCTGAGATAGTTCCTTGGTTTGCTTCTGGACATAAATGTAGCTTCACTATCTGAAAACGTTTTCTTATGCTCTGTTTTGTTTTTCAGATGAGAGAGGAGTGAGGGTTTAGTTATTTCGTCAGCAGTACCATCAAATATAAGCAGTAGCTCATTTGCCGATGTAGATAGCTTCTATTACATGCGAGGGAATATTTCTGGAATCAATGTTACCAAAAGCTCTCGTTGCTACCTTTATTCACAATTCTATTTCATACACTACGCGTTACAAAGAGAGTAATTATTTCGGAATTCAAGAAAACCTACTTTCCTTCTAGTGATTACCAAAGGGTTTTTTTACTGGCGTTAAATAAATAATACAAATAATATAATATATTTATACGTGTTTTCGCAACCCTAACGGAGATTTATGAGCTGGTTGCAATACTAGTATTATTTGAGTTTAATTTTTTTGAAGTGTTACCAGATACTACGAGCACATTGTCATACGTTGCAGCCAGTGGCGTAGCATGACAAAATCAAAAAGTCACCCCACCAAGGTGACATAGTTCGAAGTGTTTATCTCCAAAAATTGTCATTTTCATAAGAGTAGCTAGGGAGGCTCCGCCCCCGTATTTAATAATAATTTCAATAATAATAATAATAATAATAATAATAATAATAATAATAATAATAATAAATTAATAATAAATAATAATAATAATAATAATAATAATAATAATAATAATAATAATAATAATAATAATAAAAGTAGTAGTAAGAATAACAAAATATTAAATATGTGTTACTAATATATAATTATTTCATTTTAAGTTATCAAATTTAATGACTTGAAGTTACAACTGAAGAGTGTCATGATGAAGGATATATCGATATTCTTTCATCGCGATTTTCAAGTATAATTGTTGCAACTTTTTGTAGTAAAACGTCTTCTTTCTGTTTGATGCAACAGTCGATAACCCCAATCCGCACAGTTATTTAGTTGGGGACATAAAGTGTATTTAATACATTGCTATTAAACTAGTGGTGCTCAACAGCACATACTTTCTCACATTATTTCTAAATTTGCAATTTTCGAAAATTACCACGAGAATTAGACCCGTGCCATTCTTTTAAGCGTCCCTTCTTCTATTTGCGGAAAGAATTTAAAGAAAAAAATTGGAGTGGTTTTGGAGATTTTTTTATAGAAATTATATAAATTCCAGAGACAAATTACGCAAAATCCTTGAACATGACTTTTTTTAAAGAGATGATTTTTTTCCAACTGACTTTAACTAAGGTGAAACTATCTATCTTCAATTTCGTAGTTTTGAAAGGTTAACTTTTACAATTTTTGGAAAAAACATACAGTTCGCCGAAACCCTATTTTTTACCGTCCCTTATTACATGAGAGGTGAAAATTTAAAGAAAATGTTTGTAACGGTTTTTTGAGAAAAATTGTTTAAAAAATTTTTAATTGTCTAGATTTAGCACAAACTTAGACTCAACACTAAAGTAGCACAAAACTACTCATATTTTCGAAATATTAAACATTATCTTATTTGAAGATCTGCTATTAAGGAACAGATTTTACTAAAGAAAAAATCTCTGTCTTCAATTTTGTAGTTGTAGTAAAATGCCAAAAAATTGCACTTTTCAATTTTTGAAAAATTAGGTATTTTAACGAACATGAGACCTGCTCTTAAGCGTCATGTACGCTATCTGAAAAAGCCCGCTTCCGGCCGTTTTCCAGCGCACGATTACGTAACTTACGAATTACCTTGTTAAGGGTGAGAACGTAAAAAATGGTCTATTTTTCTTTCTCTGTCCCTCCCCCTATAAACATGCTTGAATAATGCACGAAACAAACAGGGAGCAGTAGCTCAATGCGTCAACTAATGTCACTGCAGCGCCTTTAACCGGGAGGTCCTAGGTTCGAGTCCTGGCGGAGGCAGGATTTTCGACACTAGCTTTTCAGATAGGTGGAATTCAGTCTCTCTGTGGAATTCTAGCGGCCGGCTGCTCTGATCGGTAGTTTTCGGTGATTTCTCCGCTCAACACCAGACGAATGCCGGAGCAGAACCTTAACAAACGGGCCACGGACCGCGCGCGATCTTCCCCTTCTCTCCCCTTACACACACACTTACTCTGACATGCACTACACTACCACATATTCCGGGAGACCGGTCGGGAGCTTAGAGCTTGTCCCGACTGGGGCGGTGCCCTGCTGGTGGGAGAGTCCTGGTTAGGAGGAAATCCCGCTAGCCGACGGTAGGCCGGCGCCGGCTCTCGCCATCCGGCGGGGGAAGATCACCGCCATCTCCCAAGAGAAAAACTTGCACCACACTTACGGGACTAACCACCTATGCTGTTGACGCGCCCGGAATCACTAACAACCAAGTAACCAACTGTACGAAACAAAAAACACACAGCTGCGCATTGAAAGACAATGTACTCAAATGCCCACGTACAGGATTAGACATGCTATCTTATCCAGCGCTTGAAGGGTCGTGCTTTACCCCCAAAAGCTGGTACCAGGAGAGGTGGCTCAGGGTATCAACTGATGTCACTGCAGTGCCTCTGACCGGGAAGCCCTGCGGTTGGAGTTCTGACGGTGGCAGTAATTTAGACACTAGCACCGGGAAAGATAGCTCAGGGCTCATAAACAAATAAGAAAACTGCCAGTTTAGTTTAATTTGTATATTGTATTTGAGCGACATTCCCTTTTTTCATTCTTTACAAAGTTATTTAATTTGTTTATTAGTAACTATAATTTAATTTCCATCCTCCATTTCACTCTTTCCAAGGATTTTGTAATAAAGTTTAGAAGCATAATAAGAACATTTGAAAATCCTATTTTTATATATTAAAAAAGTATTACTAAATTTATTTTATTTTAAGTCGCATCAACATCTAGGTTAAATGGAATATTGTTGCTTGTAACTTTTTGTTTAATTGTTATTTAGTGCTATCCAAAGACACTGTTGTTACAACACTGCGCTTACGAATTATGAATCAAACAGATTGCCGCAATGCCCATGATAGGGGGTGGAATGGGATCAAAGACTTGCCCTAGGCAACATTTTTCCTAGTGACGTCACTGTGGGAAATTGATTCAGGGAAGTCACAGCGCTGTCTCATCGCGCGGGAGTCTGCCTTCCTCTTTCACAACAGACTGGCAATTGAAGAACATCTATTGAAATTTTCACATTACGTCCTACGTATTAATCAGTGGCGAATCCTAAAACATTAAAATATACGAACTGGTTTTGTTCATTTAAGTTCACTAGACATCGGATGTTTAGGCACTAAAAAATCGTCTTTTAGGCGCCTAAAAAGGCGCTGAAAATGTCAAGAATAAGGAGAAAAAAGGCACTGTCATAACTTACGTACACAATAAAATGGAAAAATTGTATTTTTTGTCTATATTATTTTGTAAACTTAAATGAACAAAACCAGTTCGTATATTTTAATGTAAAACTAGATTTACACATTTACAACTCTTCTACATTTTATTCTTAATAGTTTCCATCAACCAGTAATATTTACATATTACCAGTAACTTTTCAAGGATCACAATTTCAAATTTGCGACGACTGGGAGACAAAATCAGTTTGAATGCGGAGAAGGATATATGAACGATGTGACTGGCATATATTTTAGCAATCCAACACTACCCCCTTCTGAAACCTTCTGGGAATTTATCTTTATTTCCACTAAAAATTTCGGTTCTCTCGGTGTATCGTCCATGTTCTTAGATCATGGCTGGTATTTATGAAATAGGGAAATGGAGAAAAATCAGTTGGTATACTTTCGGGAATTCACTCGTAACTTTAAATTTCAAGACCTGAATCGAAGATTTCATAATGAATGGTCACGTTGGACCATCACCGATTTTCCGATATCTTAGCATTGTATATAAATATAATAAATAAAAGGCAAAAAAAGTCCTAAAAAAGGTATTTATGCAAAAAATAGGCATTTATGCTAAAATAAGCAAAAATAAGCATTATAAAACTTCGTCATATGTCATCATTTGTCATGATTCGTGGACATATATTATCAGCCTTTCTATCTCTAGAAAAAAATAGGCATTTCCCTAAACATCCGATGTCTAATCATCACCGCACTTCATGGAAGCTACCTCTACCGTTGTCTTTTATTTCGAGCTTTTCTGAAATCCCAATACTATGGAATTCCGTCCTTAATAATTGTTCTATAAGACAATTACACAAACCACCAGCTTCTGGATCATTAACACACTCCATTTTCACAAACACTTGAGAGAAGCGTAACTTACGAACGACCAGGGAAGGTCTGTTCACCGCAATATTTTGCGGTGGCTACCGACTGTCCAGACGCACATCCTCCTCTCTCCCCGTCCTTGTTACATGAGGAGCCCTAGGTTATCGCGGCTGACATACTGTGCCTTTCCCTGCACTAGCGAATGCTCTGGACAGCATTAGGAACGGATGCGCTTGCGGATGTGAAAGACTGACGGGCTCTCGGTAGAAAAACAGAGTTATTATTTTTGCATCTGTTTTAAAGCTTTCAAAACTTTATAGATGATTACCAAAATTTGAAATATTTGTTATCCACTTTGAATTACTAGGTATACCGGCGGTATACGCGGGGTATCGGAGATTTCGCCCCTGGTATTAATCCGTTTCTTGGGTAGGCAGTGTCTACCTTGTTTACCCTCATGCTACGTTACTGTTTGTAGCATAAAGAGTTATTCAACGCGCAAGTTTTTTAATATTCCACAGCGGGGATTGCGGGGAGAGGAGGGCTTGGCCTACGTCATGGCTTGAAAGGGCCTACCAACTGTTGGTTGGAACTTATTGCGCCAAAGCGTCACACGAGAAACACGATTGTTTTGAAGGTACGAGGTTGATATCTTCGTAGTGCCGTTCCGATTCGGACCTAAGTATCTCAACGGGCCGTGATATTCAGCGTTGGAAAACAGTGGCGGATCCAAGGGGGAGGGGTAAGGATGCAATGCACTCCCCCCCAATAACCAAAAATTTTCGTTTGTCACCGTCCTCTGTTTGGCAAAATTGATTTAAATATATATTTATGTTAGAATTATGTAATTATTTAAACTGTATATTTCCATATATGCGCCACAAAACAATATACAATATAATAAAAAATATGTTTATTATTTAACAAAACTCTATGGCCCCCCCAAACAATAGGTTGGGTCCGTCCCTGCTGGGAAAGGACCAGGGAGCACGTGCACCAATTGCTTGCTTGATTGTTAGTGATTCCGGGTGCGACAACTACTGAGGTCCATAAGTGAAGTGCATGTTTTTTCATCGGGGGATGGCGGTGATCTTCCCCCGCTGGATGGCGAGATCCGGGGCCGACCTACCGTCGACTATAGGAGTTTCCCCCTAAGCAGGACTCTCCCACCAGCGGGCACCGCCCCAGCCGGGGCCAGCTCTAAGCTCCCGACCGGTCTCCCGGAATATGTGGTAGTGTATTGCATGTTAGTGTAAGTGGTATTGCATGTAGTAGTGTATTGCATGTATGTGTGTGTAAGGGGAGAGGATAGGACAAGGGAGAGGAAGGAAAGATCGCGCGCGGTCCATGGCCCGTTTAATAGGGTACTGCTTCGGCATTCCCCTGGTGTTGATCGGATAAACCACAGAAGACCACCGATCAGAGAAGCCGGTCGCTAGAAGTCTCCTCCAGACACCGACAGAACTCGACTGACAAGCTAGTGTCGAAATTCCTGCCTCTGCCTCTGTTGCGTAGTCAGAATCCTCATTTTGTGGGACCTTGATTCTCGTTTACGGCAAAACCTGTCTGTCCGTCTGTTAACAACGCTAGCGGCTAAACTGTAAGCAGTATTTTCCCGAAAATTGATATTCCCTAATCAATCCGACTTAGATCACAGCCCCTTGAATTTGAAACCGATATTTTAATTTTTGAGGGTACTTCACATAAATCCTCAAGGACAGTAGAAAGAACGCTTAAAAAACTGGCGAGTCTCAGTTTCGTTGAAATACCTAAATTTTCGAAAGTTGCAAACGATCAATTTTTTTCGGCGTCTTCCTACTACTACAGCGTTGAAGAAGGGAATTTTTCCTGTACATAAAATCTGTACAGGAAAAGTAGTAATTCTGTAAGTCAAAATCTTCAAGTAAAGATAAAATATTTTTCAAAATATAAATAGTTTTTAGTAACATGGCCTGAAATAAAGGCAATTTTTAAAACAATATTTTCTCCAAAATGCTCCAATTTTTTTCTTTAAACCAGTTATGTGTATAATGCTATGTGAATTAAATCATATGACATAAACGCCAATTTGCTGTACTCTTTTGTTCTTTCAAAAATTACGCAATTGTAATATTTTAAATATCTTTCACGCCCTTAAAACTTACATTATTGGCGTTTTGTGTACATTGTTGGATTTGTGGATACATGTGCTTCACATGATATCTGATTAAAATTTTCGAAAACTCAAAACTTTTCTTTGAAAATGAGTTCAAAATTGTGCACTTTCAGAAACTCTCAAACGACGTTTACGCTCAAAATCAAGAACGTCTCCAAATGTTTTAATCAAAATTAGCATACAGAACTGTATTACTCACCGGGAGCGGTGGCTCAGTGCATCAACTGATGCCACTGTAGCGTATCTGACCGGGTGGTCCTAGGTTCGAGTCCCGTCGGCGGCAGGATTTTCGACACTAGCTTTTCAGCTAGGTCGAATTCAGTCGCTGTCTGGAGGAGAATTCTAGCGGACGGCTGCTCTGATCGGTAGTTTTCCGTGGTTTCTCCGATCAACACCAGGCGAATGCCGAAGCAGTACCCTAACAAACGGATCACGCGCAATCTTTCCTTTCTCCTTCTTGTCCTATCATCTCCCCTTACACACACACACACACACACACACACTAACATGATCTACACTACCACTCATGCAGGGAGATCGGACGGGGACTTAGAACTTGTCCCGGCTGGGGCGGTACCCCGCTGGTGGGAGATACCTGATTGGGCAATATCCCGTTAGCCGACGGTTGGTCGGCGCCGGATCTGGCTATCCAGCGGGGGAAGACCACCGCCACATCCCGAGCGAAAAACACGCACTACACTTACGGGACTAATGACCCTATTAGTTGACGCGCCCGGAATCTCAATCAATCAACTGTTTTACTCTACTAAAATATTCTTAAAGATCTATTTCACTTCTATTACTAGGGGACCGAAAAAATGATAAAATGTGAAAAAAATGTTTAGGCACCGATAGGTACCAGCTAGGAAGATGGCAATACCGGAAAGCTACCCTATATTAAAACATGATCATTTTATCGAGAATGAAGAGATTTCTTCATTCAGATAGACAACTTATTCCTCGTAGATCACACAAGTACGTCTTCGCGTTTCTGTGAAGGAAGGCGAGGATGACACTGTGGGTAACCGCTTCCTCATCTGAGACAGCGTTATCGGTCAAGTAGAAAGGTTTTATCAGCGGAAGTCTTCCCGGGAAGTGAGGAGCGAACTGTCTGTTCTCGAAACGAGCAAAGTTTCCCTGTCGGTTAGCAAATTTCAACACGCGAGTGTTGTGAGTGGGGTTGCCAACAGCGAGGGGCATTTAATAATTAAATAAAATAATTTCAATTAAATAATTTCAGTTCATTCAACTTTCATCGTACACTTTTGTCATTCTAGAGTACACATTGGTTGGTTTTACTTTCAGCAAGTAAAAAACGAATCAATGAACGATGTTCAACCAATGTGCAATTTTCAAGTGGACCCGCCAATTAGATAGTTTCAATTAAATTCAGTAATTAAAGAGGCAAATTGGTCTGGAGAAATAAACGTTTATTTTTGCAAAACAGGACTTTTCCTACCTTTCAATATAATCCCCGCCATTTACGCACGCATCCCTGCGGGTTACCAGCTTTTTATACCCGCTGCAAAGAACTTTATTATCTTGGTGTTTGAACCAATTTCCCACAATCTTTTTGACATCCTCGTTATCCTGGAACTTCTTCCTATGCAATGCCTCCTTCAGTGAACCAAACAAATGGAAAGCAGATCGAGGTTGTAAAGGGGATAAGACACTACCTCCCAACCCATTGTCTCAATGGTTTAACGGGTTGGTTGGGTAGTGTGAGGACGTGCGTGGTCTTGCTGGAGAATCGCACCTCTCCTCTGAGATCCACAATGTCTCTCTCTCATGGCTTCACCTTGTTCAAATGCATTTCTCAGTAATATTGACTGTTTATTGTACGCTGTTCTTCAAAATAATCACTAGGGAACGGATTTCCATGTAAATACATGTTTTTACAGCAACTAGATACCTGCATTCAATAATATTTTTTGAGTTTACAAGACATTCTGAATGAATTGGAACTACTTTTATTTTACATATTTTTACATATTTTGGTATAATTACATATTTTACCTACTAGTACAAATTTTATTTTATTTTAATATATTTACACCTCGAAACGGAACATTTCAGTTTGCATTGAACGTTACGGAATTCTATTTCTTAAAAATCAAATGTAATGCTGCTGGGCTTCTATGACCACCATATCTTGGTCATAATTGTCACCCCCCCCCGCTTTCTGCGTATTTGGAGACAAGAATGAGTGGATTTCTGTGAACAAAGGTAATTTCAACCACGAATTTGCTCATGTTTCTCAGCACATATACAGCACATACATTCGAAACCTAACCAATCGAAATCGAAAACTAAAAAATATTTTTTACATGAAAATTGTCTTACACGTTGTTCGATTGCGGGTTTGAAACCGTACTACTATTCATTGGAACACTGACTTATCGTAAACATTGTAATATTTATGAACACATTTTGTATTACGAATAAAATTCTTATGTGTGGTGAAATCTAGTGTAGAATTACTTCTGTAGAGGTAGAATCTACTTTCAGCCACTCCGAATGCTTGCTAAGAACTGATTGACGACTTTCTTTGCTCGGAAAGTGCTTGTAGAGAACAATTTTAAACACAGTAATGAATTTTTATTTTACATATTTCCTAATTTTTCTTACATATGTTAGAAAAAATAAGTACATATGTACGTACATATTTTGCATTTTTTATTACAATAAAGTCCGTTCCCTGATAATCACCAAAAATACACCTACACCATCCCAAAGCCACAGCCCAAAGGGTCTTTCCTGCTGATACGGCCAGAACGAGGTTTGTCAGTCACTGAGTCTCCACAGCATTTGAATTGTTCTATCCACTTGTAAAAATTCCCGCGGTTCAATCAACTTTCATCGTACACTTTAGTCATTCTAGAGTACATATTAGTTGGTATTACACTTTCAGTAAGTAAAAAACGAATCAATGAACGATCAATTAAACCAATGTGCAATTTTCAAGTGGACCCGCCATCGTTCAACTTAATTTTGAGGTGATGAACACAACAACGTTGATTCTCCAGATGGTCAGGACTCATCCCAGGGATGCCAACTTAACGTCATAAAATTACCAAATTTGTTCTACTAAATGTTTTTTCTCTAGACCAATTTGTCCTTTTAATTATTGAATGGGCTACATGTAAAAGGGAAGACACTCGTTAAGGGAAGAAAGAAAAAACAACAAAAACGCATCAAAACATCTCTTTTTTGAAAAAAAAATTTTAATGAAATTAATAAATTTCATTTAAAAAATGAAATATATATAAAAAAGAGATGTTTTGATGCGTTTTTGTTGTTTTTTCTTTCTTCCGCATTTCCACATTTCTAGATCACATCTATCTATATAAATGATATAATTTACAACGTACTATATATATATATATATATATATATATATATATATATATATATATGTATATATTACAGAATCAAGGTATAATTTTACAATATACAAGAAAAACTTAATAAATAAGTACATAACTTACTTCTTTATAAATTTGAACTTTTTTGCGCTTTTGGCAGCATGCGGTAAAGCTTCGTTATCTTTTATAACGTAAGAGACTGAACAACTCATGTCAAAATTAACATAAGTTAATAGTTCTCCTCGAATACGAATAATATCAGCTCTATTACTTTCTTTTCCCCATTTACCAATTTATAAGTAAAAAGATTCATTCACAAAATGAAGATGAAGATGTACTTAAAATAAATGCAATCATCTTCTAAATATTCTCTTTTTCGTAAAACGTTTTTAATAAATATTGCCACTTTTCTCCTGTTCTACTCAATTCTAACCGTTTTTTAAAAATGGGCAATAGTCTGAAAATGTATCATGCAATATGCTCAAGATGCATCCAACGGCTCTGATATTATTTTTTCCTGTTCATTTTGTCAATTGCGCGCACGCGTACATTTACATTTAAATACATATTTATATTTTTTTATTTTAGTCGCTAGACAGACACTGTGTTGTATACGTGTGTCATGTGCATATGTGAGTATAGAAAAAGGATATTAATATTTTCTATTCTAAATTAAATAAACGATACAACTTAGCAGATGTCATGTGATAAAATAAATCACAGCATATGTTGAAAATTTTCTAAAAAGAGGACATTTAAAATATAAAGGAGAGCGACAAGACAATTGACGACAATGGAAAACTGTCCTTCCAAATGGAGGATGGTTAGCAACCCTAGTTGTGGATATCGTTTTGAAAAACATCCGTCAAACTACCTGCTCAAAAGAGATAGAGAATTCATTGTACTAAAACAGTAAATATTTGTTCCAATTGTACAAATAAAAAGTAAACATAAATTATAAATCTAGTTTTTCTAAAGAAAGGAATGAAAAGAAGGACCGCTTCATTTCACCTTAGGTTTAACCCATTTATGCTCAGAATTGTTTTGTGAACAAAGCTGGAGAATCTTTGAAAGTGAGTTATTTTGGCTGTATTTAACAAAAAAAATCAATTTGTTTTTTCACTCAGTTTTTAAAATATCACATGGGTCGAAAATGGCATTGTGAGCTTTGTGGCGACCAGAGGAATTCATTTATATGGATTTACAAATAAAAGGTTTAGTTATGTATTTTTATCATTATTTTAATAAACATTTCATCACAAATAAATATTTTCCTGTTCGCTTTTACACGAGGTGCAACGATGCCTTGGGGATAATTGGCTCGGGGAGAATTGGTACAATGGTACAAATTGTTCGAGAAAATCGGTGCTATGAATTCAATTTTAAGGATTCCGAATTTACTCTAATTTTATATTTGAAAAATATCTCTTCGTCGTCTACAATTTCTTTCTATAAGATACAGTATTCCTTCCTCTTTTTTTCGTTTCTCGTTCACGTGATTTACTGTAAAAGCACCTTTTTGCTTCGTTCTTTTTAGCACGCTATCTCCTCTTCAATTAAAATCAACATTAGTGTTAGTTCATCTGTAAATATTTATTTATTTGTTTTTATTTATTTATTTATTTATTTTACGCCAAAAACAGTTAAAAACTGTCTGTGATGTGCTATGGGGAAGTGAATTATGTGCACGTTTTCAAAATTCTGTGATCTCTACACTAAGCCATATACTACTTGAATTTTGAAAACAGAAAAAAAAATTAGCGTTTTTTGCAACATTGTGAAAGAAATATTCAAGGATAAATCAGCAATAAATTTGGACTCTCTGTCTGCGACTACGCATGCAGCACCTTGTGTGTTGTGCGTGCCATAGAGCTGCTTGTACCAGCATTCTCGGACATCGCAGTATTGGACGCTCTGTTTTCGTCCCCGAGAACGATCGTAACTGGCTGTCTTTGTGTCCGGCTCTAGTTGCTAGAACGCCAATGTTCCGATAATTTATTTGGCATGATGTGGACTTTAGATTTCCCTTTTTTGTCTGGAATGTCTGATATTTAATGACAAAATGTTTGTCCGGCAAATCGTCCAATAAATCGACGAAAAGTATAGGCAAATATTACGTTTCAAATATTAATCGTCTGAACTTTCTAACCTTGTTCAGCAAAGAATTTACAGCATTCATATTCTCATCAAATGGACTGATACTGGAAACATCTTAAGTGTCATTTGTACGAAAATGAACTTATGCTATCGATTAATATGAACATGATCTACCGACAAAGAATTTCACAAAACTATCTCATTTGATTGTAAAATTCTAAAAGTAGCAAGGTCAGATTCCACATACACTTGAAATAATTCTTCTTCTTCGGCATTTTCCCCTTAGGGGCTTGCCGTTTTCACCTTCCACAACTCTCGATCCTCCCAATCTCGTGGTTTGAGGCCTCTATCCTTCATAGCTTCCTGGATGTATTTTTCCCATTCTAAAACTGGTCTTCCTCTTTTCGTCTCTCAGGTGGTTGCCATTTTAAGATCTTGTGTGGCCATCTGTTTTCTGACATTCTCTGAACATGTCCATACCACTGTAGTGCTCTATTTTCCAAGGTCTTCGTAATAGAACAAATTATATTCATCCTTCTCCATATTTCTTCATTTCGCACTCTGTCCTTGCGAGTAAGTTGTAGGCATCGTCTCATGTAGTCCATTTCCACTGTCCTTATCTTATCTCTTATTTTTTGTGTTTGTGGCCACATTTCTGCTCCATATAGTACTATATTTTCTACCACACAATGGAATATCCTTCTTTTGACGTCTTGGCGGATATTGTTATTCCATAATATGCCGTGTAAAGCTTTGGTTGCTTTCTTCCCCATAATTATTCTCGAGTTTATATCTGCAGCACATGTACCCGAGTTGTTTATTAAAGATCCAAGATATTTGAAGGTGTTACAGCTTTTAATTTTGTTACCATTCACGTCTATATCTGTTATTCCTTGTCCAATGCACATACATTCGGTTTTATTAAAATTTATTTCTAATCCCCATTTATTATATTCTTCTATTAGCTTTCTTAGCATGTACACCATATCCTCTTCATCTTGGGCAAAGATTACCTGGTCATCAGCAAATAGAAGGGAGTGAAAGGTTTCGTCTCCAATTTTTATTCCCATGCCAGAACATTTTCTGTACCAGTTATAGAGGGCTTGTTCTAGGTAGATATTGAACAAAATGGGAGATAACCCACATCCTTGTTTTAGACCCTTGTTTATCAGAAAGCTTCCCGTTAACTTATCTCCAATTTTTATTTGGGCTTCGGTGTTTTTGTAAAGTTTTTTAACCAGATTGATCCACTTTTCTTTTATATCAACCTTTCTCATTGCTTCCCATATCTTTTTTCTTGGGACACTATCGTATGCTTTCTGGAGGTCTATAAAGGTTACATAAATATTCATATTTCTGCTTTTATGTTTCTCTATAACTTGTCTGATACAGTGGATGTTATCTAGGCATGATCGTCCTCGTCTAAAACCACTCTGCTCTTCACTCAGTACAGGTTTATCTTCTTCGATTTTTTTACTTAGAATACTAGAAAACAATCTTGCTGTTGACGGTATGACACTTATTCCCCTGTAATTCGCACATGATTGTTTGTCCCCTTTTTTAAATATAGAAGAGATGTAGGATATGTTCCATTCTACAGGTGGATCCTCTTCTACTTCTACCTTATTGAACATTTTCTTTAGGTATTTGGCAACCACATCTCCACCATATTTCAGGAGCTCCATTCTTATATTTCCAGGTCCTGGGACTTTATTGGTTTTTGCTTTGCATAGTGCCTTTTTAATATCATCCTCAGTTATTTCAAAATTGCTTTCCTCCCCATCTCTTATTTCTTCTTCTCCCTCACATTCTGGTCTGTTTTCTTGTAGGAGCATTGTGTAGTAGTGCCGACGGTAGGTCGGCGCCGGATCTCGCCATCCAGCGAGGGAAGATCACCGCCATCTCCCTATGAAAAAACATTCACTTCACTTACGGGACTAATGACCTAAGCTGTTGCCGCGCCCGGAATCACTAATCAACCAACCAACCAATCAAGCACAGATAGGGAAAGTCGCGACCGCGTATTGATTTTATGGAAAATACTAAATCTTATGAAGACGAAATCGTTGAGAACATTCTTCAACATTTTAAATTTATTTTAATGATAGGCAAGAACGCCAGGATTGGTATACCAAAGATTCAGTGGACAATATTCTGTTGGTCAACGAGAAGCCATCTAACAAGAAATTGTAGTAAGTTTACGAACTATTTTCAAACCCGTACGGTGTTTTAATGTTCTACATTGAAAAGGTAATTCTCATGAGATAAATAGAATTTTTAATATGTATAAGAATAAATGTTAAATTTTTATTGTTGAGAAATGTTGATAATTTTTATCAGTTGCCATCAATCTAATAATTGGTTTCAATCAATAGAACTTCCAGGAATCTTGATTCTGTATAGAATTTCACGTCCACATGCAACACGTAAGGAGTAATATGTTGTACGTCGAACCTACGATTAAGTTGAAAGTAAATTTAATAATTTAGTGTTCACATTGTGAGAATTTGTGAGCATAGCAGGGTAGCGGCAGAAATAACAATATTCACAACAATATTCACAACAATATTCACAATAGAAGTAATCCCCTTCATAGTATTAGATATTTGTTGAAATAGTATCTCCAATAGTAAAAATATCAAAAGAGATGAAAAGTTTCTCATAAATAGCTAGCCCACCGTGGTGCATGAGAAAATAGTATTTCACAACGAAGATAACATTTTTTAAAACATTTTTTCATTGGAAATACAAGTATGTGCGGCATTTCGTACCTCTGTTTTGCTGCATTATCTCTACAATATTATGAATATTCAACATGTAATATAAATAAATCTTTAACGGCTGGAATACTTGTGGTATGTCGGTCCTCTGTTTTGCTGCGTTACGTCGATATAATACTACAGTATTATGAAGATTAAATAAGTAAAATAATGAACTTTTGATAGTGGAAATATCTGCTGCATTGCATTTCGTTTGTCTGTTTTGCTGCGTTATGTCGATATAAGACTACAGTATCATAAATATTAAATAAGTAAAATAAATAAACCTTTAATAGCGGAAAAACGTGCGACATTTCGTTCCTGTGTTTTTCTGCGTTATGTCGATATAATACTACTGTATTCTGAAGATTAAATAAGTAAAATAAATAAACCTTTAACTTCCGGAATACGTGCAGAATTTCGTTCCTTTCCTTTGTTGAATTATGTCGACATAAGACTACAGTATCATAAATATTAAATAAGTGAAATAAATAAACCGTTAACAGCGGAAATACATGCAACATTTCGTTCCTCTGTTTTGCTGCGTTATGTCGATATAACACTACTGTATTATGAAGATTAAATAAGAAAAATAAATAAACATTTACCAGCGGAAATACTTGCGGGAAAAATTGCCACATATCACGAGTACGTGCACGTCCCGCAATGACATTCTCATTGCATCAAGGCCGCAATGTGGTTCAGAGGTCTGTCAATTGTCTTTCCGTGTCGCATTCCTGGAGACCGACCGCGCCATTCCATTGAATAATGAAGAGATTGTGCACGCTATGGGGGCGCGTATTTTCTCTGCCGGTCCAGTGTCTGAGGGAGAGATGTTGCCAACTGTTGCATAGCACCGGCTGAGGTGGCTCAGGGCATCAACTTATGTCACTGTATAGTGCCTCCGACCGGGAGGTCCTAGGGTTCGGGTCTCGACTGTGGCAGGATTTTCGACCGGGAGCGGTAGCTCAGTGCATCAACTGATGTCACTGCAGCGCCCTTGGCCGGGAGGTCCTAGGTTCGAGTCCTGACAGCGGCAGGATTTTCGACACTAGCTTTTCAGCTGGGTCGAATGCAGTCTCTGTCTGGAGGAGAATTCTAGCGGCCGGCTACTATGATCGGTAGTTTTCCGTGGTTTCTGCGATCAACACCAGGCGAATGCCGGAGCAGTACCCTACCAAACGGGCCACGGACCGCGCGCGATTTTTCCTTCCTCTTCCTTGTCCTATCCCCCTCTTACACACACAATTATACTAACATGCACTACACTAGCACATATTCCGGGAGACCGGTCGGGAGCTTAGAGCTTGTCCCGCCTGGGGCGGTGCCCCGCTGGTGGGAGAGTCCTGGTTAGGGGGAAACCCCACTAGCCGACGGTAGGTTGGCGCCGGATCTCGCAATCTAACGGGGGAAGATCACTGCAATGTCTCGAGAAGAAACATGCACTACACTTGCGGGACTAATGACCAAAGCTGTTGACGCACCCGGAAACACGAAAAAATCAATCAAGCAGGATTTTCGACACTGGCCGAATAGCTAGATCGAAATCAACCGCCTTTTGAGAAGAATTCTAGCGACCAGCTGCCCTAGTCCGTGGTTTCTACGATCAGTACCAGACGAAATGTCGGAGCAGCGTCCTAACACGCGGGTCACGGGCTGCGCGCGATCTTTCCTTCCTGTTCCTTGTCCTATCTTCACCTCTTACACACACTTACTTGCATGACAACTCCGCCAACTTGGACCAAATGTTTTGGCAGCCAAGCTCTGCCTGGCACAAGCCACGACAGAGAGGGGAGTGTTAGAGGAGTAACATCGCTTTAAAAACCTAGGTCCAATTGGCTCCGGCTGGTAGCATCTCGTAAAGCTCCCTTGTCAGGGTTAAGGTGAAGACCTCAACGGGCAGATTGCGCGGAAGAGAAGCGGGATAAATATGAAGCCCCGTCGTCGAGGAAACAATAAGTTTTTAACGGCTAAAAGGAGGATGAATCAGCCCTTCTTATGGGGTTAATATATAAGAGAGGATGATGGGGTCCCCTAAGAAAGCAGCCCCTTCACCCAACACACCCAGCGTAGGGTTGGTAACCCGACTCAGGGAACGTATCTTACTCACAAACTCCAAAAGAACAGACGGACAGAAATTAAGACGGCCTCAGCTGTAAATAAAGGACGAACGAATAATGGGAAATTTCGGAAAGACTACGTTCAGCATCATGGAATGTCAGAGGAATTACAAATAAAGAAATATAATTAGAAAAACAATTGATGGAAATGGATGTAGATTTTGTAGCTTTATCTAAAACTAAAAAGAAATAAAAAGGTACAATACAATTAGCAAAGTATATAATGATCAATAGTGGAGTTCAACAAGTAGAGAGAGACTCAGCAGGAGTAGCTATAATGAAAAATAAGTATAAAAATAGAATAGTATCATACACATTTGAAGGACTTAGTGCCTGTAGGTGTTAACTCACTTTTTAGTTTTGTCGTCAGAACGACTTTTCTATGTGTTTCCTATTAGCTGCTTCGCTACTTTTGATGAAAATTACAATATATGTGAAATAGAAACAAAATATTTTCCAGTAATACAATAAAAAACGTTCCATGTAAGTTTGCTGAATCTCAAATATTTCCTTTGACCATTTTCGGAGTTAACACCTTCTTGCACTAAGCCCTTCATTTAAAAATGAAAGAATAGTAACACTACGAATTAAGGTAAAAAGAGAATACATGACTATAATAACAATATACGGTCCAGAGGAAGGAAGGAAAGATAAAACAATTGAATTTTATTAAGATTACAATTCCAACGAGCAAAGAACATCACCATCGTCCTAAATAAAACATACACTATGGGACTAACGACTCTAGCAGTTGACTCTCCCAGAAACACGAATTAATGAATGAAAGAATCAATCAATCAATCGAAAATTACTCATAATTCAAAAAAAATGTTTGAAATCATTTAAATATCTAATATTCACAAATATATTGAATTGAAAAAGAATTCTCTAGCTTCAGCATTTAAGGTGTATTACAGACTGAAAAACATTTGAACTTTGCCTCATTTAATTTAAAATAACGCGAAAAATGGCTATTATTTTGAAAATGTAGTATATAAAACGATTTAAAGGGCTAATATTCAGAAATACACTGCGTTATGTACGAAATCATTAACTTCAGTATTAAAGTTATAAAGGGAATTTTAAAAAAATGAACTTTTGCAACTTTCAAAATTCCAAAACTTTTAATGAAAATGGAATCTATGTCGACCTTTCCATCTACTTTCCATCCATCCGCCAGCCTCAACACGAATGCCGATCTCATTTCTTTGTGTGAAATTTCTGCACGATGGGTCATTGCCTGTGTGCAGTATCTAATCGCGCAACCTTCGTCCCAGGGAGAAACCTTGAACTGAGCCCGGTCCGTTGCCGTCTCGTCTGCGGAATCTGCAGTTTCTTCGCGGGAACGGGAGTCAAGGGCCCGCAAAGAAAGAAAGAAAGAAAGAAAGAAAGAAAGAAAGAAAGAAAGAAAGAAAGAAAGAAAGAAAGAAAGAAAGAAAGAAAGAAAGAAGGAGAAGAAAGAAAGAAAGAAAGAAAGAAAGAAAGAAAGAAGGAGAAGAAAGAAAGAAAGAAAGAAAGAAAGAAAGAAAGAAAGAAAGAAAGAAAGAAAGAAAGAAAGAAAGAAAGAAAGAAAGAAAGAAAGAAAGAAAGAAAGAAAGAAAGAAAGAAAGAAAGAAAGAAAGAAAGAAAGAAAGAAAAGAAAGAAAGAAAGAAAGAAAGAAAGAAAGAAAGAAAGAAAGAAAGAAAGAAAGAAAGAAAGAAAGAAAGAAAGAAAGAAAGAAAGAAAGAAGAAAAAAATATATTGTTTGTATTTTTTTCACTTTTCGAAAGATTTAATCATCTTCGGTTTCTTAAATAGAATTATATATTTTTCCGCTAGCAAATGATAGATCATAAAAAGAGGAGTGTAAAAATATGTCACTTGTTAATATTTTCATAGTATTTGGAGAACAAAAATTATATTTTCTTGTAGTACGTTTGATTTGAAATGGGCTTCCCTTTGCGTACCCCTTGCAACAGTCACCTTTGCGGGATGGTAGCCTTCAAGGCACCAATCCTGTTACAGGGTGATGGGGACTGAGATAGGTGGCAGTGAGGGACACAGGCAATACATGAGCTTGATACGAAGAACACAGGAACAAATTCAATATTAACGATGAGAATGAGAAATTTCTTCCACTGATGCATCAGTATTGATTGATTGATTTTTTCGTGTTTCCGGGCGCGTCAACTGCTTTGGTCATTAGTCCCGTTTGTGTAGTGCATGTTTTTTCTCGGGAGATGGCGGTGATCATCCCCCGCTGGATGGTGAGATCCGGCGCCAACCTACCGTCGGCTAGTGGGGTTTCCCCCTAACCAGGACTCTCCCACCAGCGCGGCACCGCCCCAGCCGGGACAAGCTCTAAGTTCCCGACCGATCTTCCGGAATATGTGGTAGTGTAGTGCATGTTAGTGTGTGTGTGTGTGTGTGTGTGTGTGTGTGTGTGTGTGTGTGTGTGTGTGAGGAGAGAGGATAGGACAAGGAAGAGGAAGGACGGATCGAGCGCGGTCCGTGGCCCGTTTGGTAGGGTAGTGCTCCGGCATTCGCCTGGTGTACTATGGTCATTATTCCCGGAAATGTAGTGTATGTTTTTATCACAAGAGATAGCGGTTTTCTTCCTCCGCTGGATCGCGTGCGGTTTGTGGCTCGTTTGGTAGGGTACTGGTTCGTCATTCACCTGGTGTCGATCGGAGAAACCACCGGAAAACTACCGATCAGAGCAGCCTACCGCTTAAATTCTCCCTCAGTCAGCGGTCGAACTCTTCCCAGTTATCTAGCTAGTGGCGAAAATCCGAGCGCGTCAACCATTCAGACGATTTCCAAAACAATTGTTTTTCCCTGTTCGATGAGGGGGAAATCAAGACCCTGCGAGTTTGAATTGCATATTTTGATTTTTCGAAATATTTTACAACCTTAACAACATTTTTCAAAATGTTGCTACAAAATGGCTCAATTCTTATTATTTTCCTCGGACAGTACAAGGGACGCTAAAAATGGTATACGTCTAATTTTCATTGAAATATCTGAATTTTCGAAAATTGCAAAAGTTCAAATTTTTTTCAGACAGAAGCACTACACTGACGTTAGTTGATACCCTAAGACACCTCAGCCGGTAACGAGCTTTTAAAGTCAATTACCATTTTAGAGTCATCGTTTCCAGATTAACACATATTTGAAGTTAATTTCTGTAAAAGAGCTGGGGCAGAGAATCCGAACTCAAGAAAACGTGTATAAATTGTATTACTTCTCACATATAGGTAACATACAGAATTTTACAAATTATTTCGCATTAAATAAAAATTGTCTTGCAATTGACAGTTAAATAATTGAAACAATTCTATTATTGCTCAATATTTATTCAGTACTGATCTGATTGTAATAAAAAACGAATATTTTATGCAATTTTTGTAAGTCTGCTTTTAAAATACTTCAATGGTATTGAATTGCAGGATATTTGAGCCTATAGATTTATTCGACCAGATAGTGAACAATGGAAAATCATGCAACGTGATACTTTAATTTCTATTACTTCGATCCTCTGGCTTAGAAACGATGATGTCATCACGAAAGAAAATTCTCAAGAGTACTACGCGTAGCATTCTTCCACTGTATTCTTCCACATTAATGAAAAGAAACATGTTTATACATACTTGATGACAAGAAGTAAATTTAATGGTAAATAACACTGGAAAATTAGAAAGAATGAAAGAAAAGGGATAGTCGCCGAAGCTGCAATGTTTAATCATAGAGGAAATGTTTTGCTTTAACCCTTTCCTTGAGTCACGAGTTGCCTGAGGCATCACCGCCGAGGATGCTTGGGTTGGTGACTCATCTTCATCCCAACCCACAAATGTGGGTTGCGGGTTGATAAGCCGGAGTACGTACTACATAACTAACCATGTAAATTATCAAAGCTTATGGCCAGCTTCTTTAGGCACATCATTCCTCCTTGAACGTGTTATGCTTAACGTTACATTTTGTTTTTCTTTTATCGCACTACTAATAGTTTGGTTAATTAGGCCTATATGGTTATAGGTCTTGCATTTGTTTCATGATTAGGTGTTTTTCCTCTCTTCACAAACATATTTTTTCATAGGATTTGTCCTATTAGTGTGGTCGTATACGTACATTTTTTTCTAAATAAAACGGCATTGTGGAATCTTATATTCAAATTAACTCCAAGCAGTGCCATTTATTCGTGAAGGAATGCAGTTATTCTAAGAAAATAGTGTATGAACATTTTCACGGCTAAAAATCAATTAATTTTAAAAAATGTGCCAAATTCAATTAATATCTAAAATAATATTGCACCCCGGTAAGATCACGATGACTACTTTAATGAATTTACACGCATCGCACCTTTCAGGCAGTCACAAAAACAAAACAATGTTTTCAATTTTAAAAAATCATGAATATAAAATCTCAGAATGGACTCAATGTTGTATTCGATGTATTAAAACATGCGTACAAGTTATTTATAATCTTGAAGTTAACGATTTTTTTTCTTGAATCGTCTGCAAGAATGGTAAAAAAGAATGTCTTATGTTTTGTTTGTTCCTTGATACTTTTAAGTAAGACTTTTTTATTCATGCTAATCTTTTATCCGTTCCATATTATAATTAGCAGTCTGAATGGTTGTCAGTATATATTCTTAAAATTATCATAAAATTTCAGTAAAACAGTGATGTGTGAATAAATTAAAATATAGGACTCACAAAGTCATAATATTATGTGTTCTCGCACTCAGTAGACTTGGTCGAAAATTCGACCTCGTAGATAGTTCCGTGTCATGGAACATTTTCTATGGCCGTATCTTTTGAGTGAAGTGATGAATCAACGTGTGTGACCGCGTGTGACCCTCGTTTCGACGTTTCCGGAAACTGCCTTACGACGGAATGAAATAGAGAGGCTGTTTAAAAAGCGTGTTTTTGCTCCAGCAGCACGTTCCGCTTTTTTGTTCGGACTATAGCACCGCTTTGCCTTGTGAGATCGGGAGGAAGACAAGCAGGGGCCGCAGCGCTGTTCTTGTCAATCACGTGCAGCGTGCGTCAACGTTTGCCGTGCGCATGCGCGTGGCAAGCCACCAAGCATCGAGTCCCTGCTGCAGTCGCGACGACGAATCCAGTTGGGCAACATGGCTCCCGCTGGGAGGCTGAAGTTGAGCTTGCTACTGCTGTTTTCAATAAGTTTTACGTTAATTTGTGCGGAACGACATGGATTGCGATCTGGAACGCTTCATCTTTCAGCGGAGAAGCGTCAGAAGAGAAGCGTGGTACTTGATCGGCAAGAATTACAAAGTTCCGGTGTTTCGGACGCCGAAACAACTTACGGAAGTCGTCGGAAACGATCTGCATCAGTCGACGATAAGGTTACGGTAGGTAATGTGTTGCGTTTTTTAGCAAGTTATAAAATATTGCGTGTGAGTGGATTTGCGTTTTTCAAGGTCAAACAGGAGTGTATTGACAAAACAACGGTGACCCTGTAGAACTACGCCGCAGCATTGACCGTGACAGTGTTTGTGGATTATTGAACCAGTTTATGGAAACTTCCGTAGTACGTGTATTTGATTCACTAAAATTTTCTACGTTCGTATTTTTATCATTCAGGTATGGATCTCATGAAATGAAATGTCATGTGACAGAATTGTTACGCGTTGTTGCCACTTCATCCAAGCTGTCAAACTCGATCTTCTTGCGCATGTGCTAAGACTCGGAGTCACAAGACCCCAAAACATGTCGAAGCTTCATAAAGAAATAGAAGAAAGGCTTTCTAAAGTGTGCAAGCAATCGTTAGCCGTAAGGATAGAAATTATGAGGTTAGATGATAGCCAAAGCAGCAGTGTCATTGTCCCGTCCGACAGTCTAATACTCGGGCTGTTCTGGCAATATGACAAAAGAGGCTTCACAATTGAGCCCTTTGTGCTCGTCAAGGACTGTTCATCCAAATGGGTGATTGCGAAAGGACGTGAAAAGCTATTAAATATAATTCCTCCCGGCCCCCTCGTCGGATGAAGAAAAGATGACACAGAGAAAAGACTAGAAAGCTTGGTCCAATGTTCGTCCTTGCGCCCTCTTACCCTTTTACAACTCATGTTTTTGAAGATAACCCCCATGTATGTATGCTGATAACGACGTACATTTTTTAATATTTTTTCAGCTGAAAAACTGAATTTGCAAAGTGTAGGAGATGATGACACTGTGATTAAGTATTAGCTATGAAAAATTTTATTTAATATCGATATGAATAATTGATTAGTGAATGTATTGATGTAGTTGTTTATGAATTTGGAAATGTGTGTAAAAATACAGAATCTTTTAAATTATTCTCTGACCTTTATATTTATGCAAATTGCTTTTGTGTGAAATGGACATTACAGAATTATGGACTATTCGTGTCAGATTATTTTCTTTTCTCATTATATTTCACTGTTTGCTTTGTCTTCCTTCAAAGCTGGGAACACTAATCTATTGGATATTGGGGTTGGAATTACCTTGGGTGTCTTGTTAAAATGTATAATTTAAAGTGGAAAGACTGGCTTTGAAAAAGCATTAATACGTGTTAAAAGTTATATTTTATAATTTTTGTTTGTCTTCTTTCAAGAAAAAATTAAGACAGTGCTAGTTTATCAGTTGGTTAGCTAGTTGCATTTAGGGGAAATTATCAAGACCTGAAATCAAAAATATGTTTTACTGGAAAGATAATTGAATTGATGGATATTGTGTGTTTTGATCACATTTTGTAGTTAAACTTGTGTTGTATTTCTACTGTACTATATTGGACATGATTGGCAAAATGGCATGAATGTGCAAGTGAAGTTTTGGTCATATAACTGGGTATTCATAAAATCCACCTCACTCTCTCAAGCTATATCTTTTACTCTTTTCTCAAGATAATGGGCTGGGAAAGAATTCAGAAGGGTGTGTTAAATACAACACTTGCTCAACTTTGTTGTTTGAGGGTAACATTGTTACATAAGAAAAATGACAACTCTCTTTTTGCATGAGAACAATTATAATCTAAACAGACATTTGTTTTGTAGTCAAATATAATGAATATGGCTTTATGTAATTTTTGAGATTGATCACTTTTCTTGGGCAATTGAGAATGAGTGTTAATTTTAGTGAAGATGAGGCTGTTTTAGAATGAGTATTAAGTCAAGATCATATGAATTCCATGAACTACAATATCACTTGGACATACTTATTTGAATTGGCTTGAAACATGTACATTAAGAAAAAACATGACAAAGTGCAGTTTAGTCACAGTTCTATGGTTTGTGGGTTAAGGAGTAATTCTTTAGTTGCTACAGCACCAAAATATTTCCCACTCAAAAATATATGATTAGTGAATATCTTTGTGGTTGCAGCCGAGATCTTATAGTAATTCTTAATATAGATGTGTGAATATTTTATAGATTGGTGAATATTGATCATTATTAGTCTTTCTTTCATTTAATGATTATTAAATAAAACTACTGGTGCTAAAGAGTCTTGTGTAGAATGAAACTGTGTGTGCTGCAGTCTTGTCCTCTTAACAAGCGACTCCAAAAATTGGTTTTTGTTTGTAAGTGTCAAAATGGGACTTGGATAGGACTCTAGTTAAAGCATTACAACAATGAAAAGAAAGGCTACTGCTCGGAAGGTTTCTCCATTATGGAGTGTTATCTGGTCTGAACAGAAACTAATGGAACTGCTTCTGTACCTCCAGACATTGTATTATTTTTCAAGTTTTGTAAAATTCTTTTTCCTCTTCCAAAACCACTTCTGGTTCTAGCAGATTTACTTGTATTGGGTCATAATCTTATTTACTGAAATTCGATATTCTGTCAGAAGTTGTTTGAAGTAACTTTTCAATAGCAATTGGGGTCTGTTATCTTGGTTAGTATTTGATTTTAATGAACATCATATTTCCCATGTCTCTGGATTTTGTATTTCCTATGCACTTGTCTAGACTGTGACACTTGTACACAGATTAAATATTTTGTCTTCTTCACTTCTTTTGTAATCAAATACTTCATTTAGTTATTCTTTTCTCTCTCCCAAATCTATTGTTGAAAGTCATCTTTGATATATTTTCTCTTCAACCAGGGTCTATAGATAAATGTCATCTGTCTACCATGATTCTCCGGTTCTGTTTTCATGGTTTCTCTTTTCCTCTAATCCTTCTTTAGCTGTTTTGTGAGTGCATGTTTCTAACAATTTATATTTTTATTCAGTGTTTACTCTTGGAATGCTTTTGAGTTTTCCGAAAAGCACACTTTCTACAAAAATGCAGTAGAGTCATTTTGAAGCCTTTCATTCTTATCTTAGCCATATTTGAACTTCTAAATTTCTACATTCTTCACATAAAGTACCTCCAAATATTAAAAGATCTGTTTCAAATTTGTAGGGCCTCAAATTCAGCCAAATCAATTAAGGAATATTCATTTTGGGGAAAATCCTGTTTACCAATTAAGTGCTAAAGTGCAAATTAAGTCTGCTTATTCTCAGACTCCTAGATGAAGGCATGTGTTGTTTTGAGAGGGGAAAAAAATATATATGTAGAGAGAGAGACATAAAAATAAAGTGATGTATAAATACTAGCCAGGTAACATTGACTGTTAACTGCCAAGTGTATGCACATCCTTGATAACCAGTGATGGATTTATAAATAAGCAAACCTAGGCATTCGTAGGGCTGCAAATTTTAGATAGTGTTGTTTATTGAATGTTAAATTAAATTTAAAAGTCTAATATTTTTATGTACAATTCTACGCTGTTTCATAATGTTTAAGCTTTGGAAAAAAAAAAATTATTCAAAGGATTTCCTCAAGTTTCTTCAAAGAACTGACCATTGCACATTATTTCCAAATGTTGATGTCGCTTTTGGCTTGTATATGTGTACACCTTTTTAAATTCTTTAAGTGAAATATCGTTTTCGGTTTTGCAGTGTCAAAAAGTAGTTAAAATCAACAATGGGTGAAAGTAGAATAGAAAAATTTTTTAGAAAAGGATTATTTTTAGAATAGAAAAAGATATTTTATTTTGAATAGATTGCGATATTATCAACATGCAAATGTCATATTGTCATATTGCAAATGTCATGCAAAAATCACATACGTGCAAATCAAAAAGTTTGACGAAAGCAATTATAATGTTGCATTATAATAATTATTAATGTACGATTAAAACCAGTTTTAAAATAAACTATGATAGAATTTAATTATAATTATATATTTTCTGCCTTGTAACATTAAAATCAAAATTCATTAAATTAATTCGGGGGGGGGGGGGCACAAGATACAGCAAATTACATAAATTCACATTGCTGATAACTCGATTATTCAGTATCTGCCAAGAAGCACCTTTAGTGTAGAAAGCAGTCAACTAATGGGTTTGTACAATTGACTTGTAACAAGAATGTGCTGACCATCTTAGTGTTGGTTTTCGTAATAATTTGCCCCTATATTTGCACCTACATTTGTCATTTTACAGATAATTTTTAATGGTTGTTGGATTTGTCATGATTAGAATAAAGTTCATAGTTCTTGACATATTTGGCTTACTAGAAATATAATCTATTGCTAATATTTAAGTATTTCAATAACATTTGTAATTTACAATTTTCATGAGCATTAAATACACTATCTAGTAATAAAATTGGTTAGACAAGTTTTTAGAATGAATTAAAGTTTTGTTTTTGTATTGCAGTGAAGTATTGAATACATTGCGGTTTGAGTAAATTCTTGATAAATGATCCCTCTTAAATATTTCTTCTGCAATGCCTCATTCACTCTCTTCACCTGCATTGTTGTCCAGGATGTCCTAAGGTCCAAGTCACAACAGTGGTGGATTTCCAACACCAGCTACATAGCTAGGGCAAATTCAACCTCTGTCTGGAGAAGAATTCTAGAGGCTGGCTGGTATTATCAGTAATTTCCCATGACTTTTCTGATGAATATTAAGCAAATGCCTGAGCAGTACCTTGATTAACGAGTCATGAATTGCACCCTATTTTACCCTTACAAGCACTGTACTGCCAAACATGTGGGAAGGCTGATAGGGAGCTTATCCTGCCTAGGGCAATGCCCCGCAAGTGGATATACCTGGAAGAGAAAACCTTCACAACTCAATGTGTACGTAGGCCAGGACCCAATCTCATGTTCAACAATTGGGATTTGTGAGGAGAGCATGTCAAGACCTAAAATCTAGATACATACTGAAAACGATGTATATACTTTTGGTCAAATCTTTGCTGTTGTATGCCTCTACTGTATGGTCTCCCATTTATGATATCCATAATAAATGCCAAGAGTCAGTACACTATACATATTTCAGAAATCTGTGTCTTCAATTTTGTAATTGTAGGAAGACGCTGAAAAAAAAATCAAACTTTTGCTATTTTCGAAAATTCAGAGTTAACGCTGAAAATCGAACCTATGTCACCTTTATAAACGTATTTCACTCCGGGAGGAATGTCCGGGAGGCTCATTTAAAGTACCCCCAAATTGTCAAGAATGTTTCTCAAAATTTCAAAGCTTCAATTAGAGCCAGATCGACTGGGGATTCTTCAATTTGGAAAAGATCGTACGTGTGGTTTAGGCGCTAGTAGTGTTTACAGACAGAGGGTCGGACGGAAGTTTTGGGGGGAAAACAATTTTTCAGTATCAGGGGACCCCAAAACGTATATTTCCGTTGAAATCTCGAAATCAATTTTCCGCAGCATTACATAACTTTCTCTATACTACATATATTACTCCGTATATACGTATGTATAAGAGAAAGTAAAAAATGTAAATGTTGTGTTTACCTGCTCTAAAAAGGACGCTATTGAAAAATTGTGTCAGACGATATCATAAAAATTGTGAAGTGACTAGTTTTTTTGTTTTTTTATTTTTATTTCCCAATTTATACATGTTGTATTCTATCTCATTCCTGTCTTTACTTTTTGTGAGAAGTAATATTTTCATGACTTAGTCAGCTTCTTCTAATATTTTATCCGCAATATGTTTAGTACCTTCCATTTGCAAATATTTCTTGTGAACACACGCAATACAACACCCTCCAAAATAGATAATATTCAGAAGCAATATGACCTCATCAAACTCATGCCTTGAATTGTGAAGATTGAATTCCTCAAAATTTAAATTATTCTGAAATGGAAAGGAAAAAATATCGAACCCAACATGTTGATAAAGGGGTATAATTGCACTCGTGGTATATAAGAAAACTCGCTCCTATCGTCCCTCATTTTGTTGAACATTCCACTCTTGCAATTATACCCCTATTTATCCACTCGTTACATTAATTACTATCAAGGAACAATTTTATGTCGTGATCTATTGAACAAATTGAGTTTTTCAAGTCCCATACAGAGAAACTAGACAACGTGATCTCTTCGCCATACGTAGATTTGATTGATGCTAAGGAAACCATGTTGTTTAATGAAGTGAAAATTTATGGAAATATGAATGATCAGACTGTTGTAATTGTTATGTTTATATATATATATATATATATATATATATATATATATATATATATATATATTGTAAAATGGGCATCTGCCCGTAATGTAAGAATAAATAAATAAGTGTTCCAAGAGGGGAGGAACACTGCCACTTCTTGGGTTACAATGTGCACAACAATAGATTAATGGCCATAGTAGTTGACGTGCTCATAAACTGTGAATAATCAATCCATCAACCTGATTTTGAAAGTGCCTTTTGTAAACTGGGGGTCTTCTGTTCTATGTGTGCAGGTGATTAAGTTGAATGACACTCACCAGCAGTTGATGGTGCATTGGGTGGGCGAGGGCTCAGATGTGATCATGTGTCTGGCCCGAGACCCGAACCCTCGACCAGCACCCCGACTGCAACCCTCGGCAGTCTACATCTCTTACGACTACGGAGCAAAATTCGAAAACCACACTGAGCAATTCAAGGTGCACGATGACGTTGTGAACCCTCGGTACGCAACTGTTGACAAGTTCTACAATCATCCGAAGTACATCTCCTATGTAAGTTGTCCTGTATATTGTTTTTTTTTTTGTTTTTTGTTTTTAGTGAACGTATTCTTAATATAATTGCTCAAGTATAAGTATAGATATGACTTGTTTATCGCATTGTTTGTGTCCGCTTTAACTCTCTTTAATTGTATGAGTGATATATTTCAGTCCTGAGCTACAGGTTGTTCTGATCGGCAAGTCAATTGTGGGGTATTTTTTGGACAGTCATTTGTCCCTTAGTTCAGGGCCGTCAGACGAACGAGCACGCGAATGCCCTTCGCACAGGTTTGGGGCACGCGGCGATATCAGCTTCTCGATGTCACTCGTGTCATAGGCGGGAAGTAGGGGTGAGAAAATTTCGTGCGAATGTGGCGAGTTGGGTCAAGCACACGGGTTGGTATATCATAGTCATTTGTTAAATTTTACTAACTTTTAATGGAATGACGTGTAAACAGAAACTGCAGTTATAAAAGCATTGATCATTACATCAAGGAAACAACGCACATTTCTACTTTAGCGTTTTCCATTCGCCGCAATGGTGCGCACTCAGGGCAGCTTTCGTGCTCCATTCGACCGTTAGGGCGCACCAGTGCAAAGAAGCGCATGTTCCATTCGCTCAATGGCATGGAAGCAGGGCGCACTCGGGGCGCCCTAAACCGCACTGACGATCTAGTCAGTGCAGTCCAGTGCTCCGGGCCATTTTGAGGTTAGGTACGGAAGTTATGCATGCTGATTTGGATTCGTGGTGAAATTGTGAAGGCAATTGAGGATCTCCTGTCACGCAGGGATATTTCGAATGATGGAGTATTTTGCAAGAAATATCTTAAAATAATTTTTGTAACTTACGCGAAGTTCGGAAAATCAGATTGTGTTTTCCTAAAATTTAACCTTGAATAACTTCGTGTTAACAAATCCAGTGCTATTTAGAAACCAAAGTGCAGGTACGCTTGAATTACGAAACGCTAATAAAGTGAAAATAAAAATAGTGATCCTTACAAAATCATTCAGATATGTGCTAAGAAAAGTTTCTCGCACTCCCATACATATACCAGCAGAAACGCTCATGTTAATATTTTTTATGGTTTTCAATAACCAAACAATGTCGCAGAAGCCCTTCGGTTCAAAATCTTGTGTACTATTTCGATCACTGGCAAATTTCGAAAAATGAAATTTCGACACATACGCATTTGAAGTTATCGTGATTTTTAAATAAAGAAATCACACGTTAACATTTTATGAATTAAGAAGTAAGAATTACCAAAAGACTCCATAAAAATTATAACAACGATTAATTCAAAATTATTATTTTTGGTGTTCATCAGTGTGACTGACCTAGAACAGCTGTGTATAATTTCACTGCGTAGCGCACAAGCACTGACTCGGTTCCGGAATCCGTTTCATTCGTAGCTGCCCTTCACGCGTGTGGGGCAGCACTGTTGCGGAGCGATGACGTTTTTGCCTTGCACTAGGGTGGGTTTCAGTGCAACGAATGGAAAACGCTATTAGAGAATGCTGAATATGAGAACCATTAACACTAATTACAAATAACGCTAATGAAATTTTTTAAGAAAATAAATATAAACCAAAATATATACTAAATCAAGATAAGTATTATATAACAGAATTTCAGAAAAACACCGACACTATTATTAAAAATAATAATCTAAAGAAAAAGATGTGCTTATCTTTGGTATGAAAATCCACGTAATTAAAGTACTTCAAAAATTATAAAGTTGTGATGAACAGAATGAAAAAAATATATAGTATGAAACGTCACAATAAGTACATGTAATTGAAACAGTGAGATTATGTAATCAATACGTCAAATCGGATATATTATGTAATATAAAATACACTACTTATAAAACACATTTACATAATTCAAAATTACATTTATCAAAAATTTCCTGAAAAAAAATTTAAACATATACAAAGTTTTAAAAATAACTTGGAGAGCACAAATTGATGCACATTTTGCACTATTCAACTTTCCCGCCAGTAATAAAAGCATCTATTTCTATCCAGGACCGTAGTTAACTACTCGCGCACCTTTTCTTGAACGATGACCTTGCTTCCCCCTCCCTGGAGCCATAAACAGCTGAAGGCAAAAGATCGCAGCGAACACTGATGACAATATTCCTGGCATTAAAACTTCGTTGGCGCGAAACAGAAGCTAGTCAAAGCTAGTTGCTTTCATAGTCGAGAACTTCTGTTCAGCTATATTACCATTATCTAAAGAAATGTCCGAGGCAGGTCCAGGACCTTCAAAGAAGGCACCTAAAACTCCTATCTACTGTCCCTGCTGTTGCCTACCCAGAGCGATGACCTGGCCGCACACATAGCGGGTTTGACTTTCATCTACCAAAGGTTGGCATTACTGAAAATACTCTAGTGGCTGTCTTTGTAACTAATACCCCCACTCCGCCCGCATTTCGTTAATCTATCGTTCAAGAAAAGTTACGCGAGTGGTACAAGCAAGCGCGAAGCCGTCGTACAAACTGGCGGTTTCTACGACCAGCCACTGCACCACTACAACCACTGCAGCATTCTAATCGAAGTGTTGCACGTCGGCGATCACCCAAGTTTCTCAGAAATTGAGGTTAAAGATCACGAAACGCGGCGTCAGAGAATCTTTAAGGCCCATTCACAATGCAAACATAAGCATAAGCATGGCGTTAACATAAAAGTTAGGACTACGTCTACATGTGGACTCGTTCACAATGCGTTCGCATAAGCATAACACGTAAGACGTTAACTTAAGAGCTTGCAAGCTTCAAGCTTGTGTGCTTATGCTTATGTCAGACATAGGGAATGAGCCAATCACAGTTCGTTAACTCAAAATCGAGTATCGAAGTCGATAGGCGAACTATTCGTGTCGATGCGTGTGCTGTTGGCTATGGCCAATGCGTGTGCTGCGTCGATGCTATTGGCTATGGCCAATAGAAACTCTTATTTTGCCTGTGTTTATGTTCGACATTGTGAATACGCCAACTCTTCGCTTGTGTTAATGTCTATGTCTATGTGTTATGCTTATGTTTGTGATTGCATTGTGAATGGGCCTTTACCCACCTAAAAGTGAAAGTGATCTCAGACGCTGACGCGCACTTCCCGCCACTGAGATAACTGAAGCAGGCGCGCCGGTCTGTAACAACATCCGATCGCGTCTTAACGAAAATTTTTGTCTCCATGGAAGATTTCATAATGCCTTGTAACACTATTATTTTTTATCATTAAATACTTTCTGCATATTAAACGAAGTGCATCACTTCCGCTCACCCTGCACGAGAAAACAAGAGCCCATCCGGTCTGAAACTTGTTAAGCCCAGTACACACGGTACAGTTTTCGTGCAGATTCTCATACAGTTTGTATACAGAAACTTCAAGATCCCAAACTAGACGTACAAAAGTCAAAAATCGCTCATATGTGGTGTACACGTTTTCAACACGAATCGCCACAGGCCGCAGCTAGGGGGTCTAAAGAGAAACAACTGAATTGCGCCGTCCGAGTCAATGGTGGTGTTTCTGTGTGTGCGTTCTGGTTATGATCTTTATTTGGTATTAATTAACCATGACGAGCATAGAGAATAAAAATAGGAAGCCAAGAATTGGGGGAAAAGGAAGTTTATCACAATATATCATTTCACACAATCGCACTTTGACACATCTAACCTCAAAATCGCAATGGCCGATCCCCGTTAGGGAATCATTCTGCCGCTAGGGGCGCTTAAGTCAAACTGTAGGCTTTCTGCATGAAAAAATATGAACATGTTCATATAGAAAACGTGCAGTCTGGACTGCACGTTTTCTTTACGTCCAATCTGCATGAAAACTGTACCGTGTATACAGGACTTTACACATTTTCTTGCGTCCCGTCAGACCACCTGTGCATCCCTGAGAAATCGGAGCGCGGACGTCCCCTCGCCGCGGGCATTGCGTGCCCTTGCAGAGCACAAGCGTGCTCCCAGCACGCACGTGCTCCGTTTGATGGCCCTGCCTTAGTTCATAAAGTCACTAACATCTCATTAACTGAGAAAGTTACAAATGTATTCGCCAGTACTAGTGACAATTAATGTACATTGAAACATTATTATTTGAATTTGTTGCATCGTTGATGCAACGCGTCTCTTAACCCTTGTTGGGCGTTGAGCGCTTTCTTCTGGACTAATCCTCCGTGACTGAGTAATTACTGTACTGAATACTTACTATATTTGTCAAGTCTCGTCTCGTCGCAGTCAGTGCCTTTTATCCCTTCAGCCAGGAGCTCGACGCCGTTAGATCCAGGGGTTCCTAGCCGGTCACCCAACCACGAACGCACGAGTGTCGAATTTGCTTACCCTTCGGGACTTCACGGAGCGTAGTAAACATATTCAGCTAGCGCCACCGGCTTTGTAAATTTGTAAATTATTGTATAGTAAATTATATGACAACCTATGAAATATTACGAAGGTAAAAATTATTTGCCTTAATAAATAAACACTAGTGAGAACCCGTCAAAATTTGACGGTGAGATCCGAGATAAATATAAATTCCGTGCCCAGACTAATGTTCACAATACGTTGCATTGTTTGGATCTTCAGAGTATAACGAAGATATTCTGTGATGTGCAGTTCCCAAAATTTTGAAGACGTATGGCCCATGACCAGGTGGCAATGCAATATCGGCACTAAATGACACAAAAGAAAGAGCACTATTATACTGACGGATATTATTTCTAAAGTTTTTTTGTGTGTCATCTCTTACGAACAACTTTGATTTCTTCTGGCATATCGCTCAAAGGTGACCTTATTTTCCCATTTAAGCAACACAGTAAACTCGTTTGCAGAATTTCTCTCACATGGGAAGTACAAAGCAGAACAAAAACTGACATTTCATAGACAACGACCCAACAGAAAACGAAATGACCTCACTAACACGACACCTACGCTGACTTTCTCTTTCCCTGCATCCCCTTAATGTACATTTGCGTCTTTTGGGGCGCGTGGGCAACAATTCGGAATTCGACATAACCTGTGAACAACTTCATTACTTCAGTACAACCGAACAAAACCCATAGTCCAAATGTTCTCTACAAAATATACCGCAAAAGCAAAAACATGCAAACTTTCAACGCCACAATGCAATTATTACACTGAAACAAAACTTTGACGAATTGTAAACAAATCTCATCAATCAAAACAAAACATCAAGCTGCGCCACCATGAAGCTGCGTGGGCTCATATCTATCCACTCCATATACATCGATTTTGAAACAGCCACCCTTTGGAAGTAAACAATTGACTATTGATAAGCGTACTATTAAAGAATGATTTAATTAACTAATTTACACCGTAAATGTTGGTGAATCAACACAAACAATATCTGATAACACATCTAGTGATCACATTCTTTCATTTAAAGGAAAAAATACTACAATCGGTTCAGTAGAAGCTCTAAACGAAGCCATGGCACAATACCTTATTTTTTTAAATATATAGATGCTTTCTGGTAATTAATTCTGTCAATAGTGGATCGAGTTTGGAGAAATCGTGTGAACCATGATGCAAGGATATGGGTGAGCTACTGCGCATCGTATCTGACTTCAGCCAGGGTGCTTTAGGCACCAGTTTGCGTCACAATATTAGCGGGAATTTTAAATGTGGCCAGATACCAAAATTATCACATTGTTAGAAGTCATTGAAACAGATATATAAAGTGTTTCTTTTGAATATTGCATCATGAACACATTCATCGTGTTATTTTTGGTTGGTCACAGTTGAAAATTGTCACTTTATGCAACTCAGCGTTTCTCAACAGTTCTCGCTCTGCAACATGGCGGCCAGCGTCTGGTTTATACTGCGGTTTTTACAGAGCTGGACCTCAAGGTCACTGAAGGCCCGTCACCACGGCAGCATTTAAGCACGATTATTCGCATCTTTCTCAGTCGAGCTGCTAGAGTCGCTTCATCTGCGGCACTGCTTGATAGGTCGCGAACATGCGATACTTAGCGGCACTACTGAGAAAGACGCGAAGAACCGTGCCTAAAATGCTACCGTGGTGATGGGCTTTCAGTGACCTTGAGGTCCAGCTAAGTGAAAACCGCAGTATAGCTTTTCAAAGGGCCCGTGTTGTGGACAAGTGTTCGTGACAAACTGGTGCTGCGCAGAACGAGCAAAAATCGGTGCGCTGGAGTAGCTCGCCCATCTCTTTCTACCATGGTTGAGGCGCTTGTGTTGACCACGGACGGACGGTTTGTCGTCCATCGATTTCTCTATGTTGAGGATCCACAAAACGTGAATTCTGACAATGGCGGCTTAAGAGGAGGAAAGAATCATGCCAAAACTATTGCATTAAATGAAACACAACAAATTAAATTACGTGCAGATGTAAACGAAATCCGTTACCTTTGCGGTAACGTTACTATAGAAGAACTCTGCTAGTAGCTCCCTTAAGGCTGGATCAGGGCGATATTTGTTATTACGAAAAAAGTGATAATGTTCGCGAACAAGCAAGATGTCCCCGTGATTTTTCGTGCCTCTGAATTCCACGACCAACATTTTTAATATTGCTGAAAAAATATTAAAGATTCTAGGAAAGTAGTTTGGAACAGCACAGCACAGCACAGCACAGCACAGCTGACTGTTATCACACGAACCATGTGAAGAGGTAGCAAGCCCTCTTCACTGGCTGAATATCATAAAGTGCTTTGTTTAGTTATTGCTCTGTTCGTCGCCTTGGGATTAGAAAAGGAAGAGAAAGACGTATCGGTTCGATGTACTCATCCGGCTTTCCGCCAGGCCACGGATGTGAGATTTTATACAACGTGTTTCTTCCTATACTTGGGTTTTCGTAACGTGGCGCCTGGGGTGCTTGTCTTCACGATGGAATATGGCACGGCTTTTTGCGTCGTTCTTGACGTGCCACTAGATGTCGCATGATCGCGACTATATCAAGCAGTGCTGCAGATCAAGCGACATCTGGCGGCACGATCGAGAAAGAAGCGAAAAGCCGTGCTATATTCCATTGTGAAGACAAGCCCCTCGGGCGCCACGTTACAAAAACCCAAGTATACGACTTTCCCATGCGCGTGTGGGCCCCCAGCAAGCGCCGGCCGCCGAGGTTCATTTAATTCCAATAGCTGACGTCTTACAGGAGGATCTCCTCCCCTTCATGCCGTATAGCTGCATTAAAGGTTCACTCTTCTTGTCGTCGCAGCGCTGCGCCATTTGAGTCGTTACTTCGTTACTTCACGAGAGGAGAAAACTCAGAATTCTTCCTCTAGGCGAGTTCTAGTTATTTTGCGTCGCCTAAAAAAGCGCTCGTAGTTTAAAAACTCGATTAAAGAATTACCGATGACCATGAACAAAAAACCGTTTTCCTTCTTACATCAAAGAAAATATTGTATTTGGAAACTACATTCAAAAGAAAATAAATGTGTAAGGAGGTCATTCGTCCCTTCTCTCTCTCTCTCCTGAGAAACCGCCACTGGATTCAGACTACACGACGTATTTAAGGAAGAAATTTATGACTTGAACATTTATCCACTTTTTCATTACCAGGGTCCGACAATACGAATTTTTCCGTGGGAAAAAAAATTACCATCCCCTGCAGCAATACTTTCTCTGTATTACGTAATTAGTGTGCGAGAAAGTAAAAATTAAATAAATATATTCTCTTTCATGCTTATTTTGTATAAGAAGATGATAGTAAATTTAATTAAGGGATAAGTTTTCAAAATAAGTTTCTCTATTGAGTTTCGCCATTTGGTCCAGTTTAATAATTATCTCTACAATTTTAAAAACAAGAAAAATCCAACTTAAAATTCTTGAGTTAATGTTAAAGTATCATATTATAGAAATTAAGTAAACCAGCTACTGCAACAAGCACAAGTGAATTGGTGTGAGATGTCGTGTACCGCTAAATATTGCATGATCAAGCAGTGCATGATACGATCACGATCATGCGACGTGAACGGCACGACCGAGAAAGACGCGAAATGCAGTGGCATAATGTCACTATGAAGACAGGCATTGAGAGGCACCTTTGTAAAAATTGCTCTATGGTAGAATATGATAAAGTAAAAATTTGAAGTGTTGTTGCTGCAGCTGCTGATAATAAAGTAAAACTGTAAATGAAACATTTTCTTCATTAAATATTTTTATAATTTAATTTCATTTAGACATATTAGAAGCTAGTAAATTGTATTCATGTGCGAAATGCTTTTTTGTTACTCTTGTGTTCTGAGGATTGTAACCAACTTGTCTGTGCTCTGGTGGATTTGATATTTATGTCAGATAGTTTTGTGAATTATTCATTGTTATTTGGAGTTTTCTTAATACGTAATAGAATATTTATTTTAATAACTTAATATATTTGATGGTAATTGTCATTTGTATTTTTGTAGAGTGTCTTTGCTGATGTACGCAACAAAGTGCTTTTTGTCACAAACAATTTTGGAAAGAATTTTACTCGTCGACATGTGGACTTTTCCCCATCTGATATTTCCTTTTACGAAGAGGATCCAATTACTTTCTTGGTATATGATAAGGATGATCAACTAAGAACGGTAAGGAAAAAAAATTAAAGCAGGCCTTCTAATTTAGAATCTTATGGATTTTATTTTTTAATGTTTAAAAAAGCACGTCTGTATCTGACTTTTAACAAACAAAATTATTCTTGTTAACTAGCTATTTGACTGTTGGTATAAAGAAATAATCATAACCAGATATGCACACTTTTGTTGTGCAACTACTTAGTCTGTCAATGTCAAAAGTTAATTGAAAACTAGAGATGCACGTCTAGTGTTTCACGAGTGTGAGGCAGTATATATTTTTATTGTTTCCAATTTTTTGTTAAAGTGAAACTAAACGTTTTCTTTTTTTAATGACTATTGCATGAACATGATCACAATTTTTTATGGCAATTGATAACTAGTCTCTTGAAAGAGAACAAGAAATTAATAATAATACTTAAATTTTAATAATAAAATTATCATCAGCAATGGAATTATATTTAAAGAGCTGAACATAGTTTTGAAATGGTTTCTTTAAATTTTCTTCTAATTTTGTTTGGTGGCATTTATTAATTGCATTATCTGACAACGCAAGTTGTCTGTTTAATGTTTTTGCAAATTAATTTTCGTATTGAGGTATTTTGTAAAAATTAAAAAGAAGAAAGAATTGTAATTTAAGTTCATTTTGTGTGATTTGGGTTGCTTTAATTTGGCAAAGAATCATTTGATTGCAAAAATAAGTATGAGCTAGGAGAAATAATTGTATTTGAAGTTTATACTTTCATAAATTTTTGTAATGGAATTATTGTATGTAAATTAGAAATTAATAAAATCTCATTGCAGTTGTGGCTCACTAGAGACTTTGGAGAATCCTGGGTAAAAGTGCAGGAGTTTGTGAAGGCCTTTTTCTGGTCCAGTCCTCTTGTCCAACCATTTCTGGTTGAACCACCACCCTCTGGAAGTTCACCATTGCCCATGCTCTTGTATGTTGAACGAATTGAACCAACTGGAGCCTCCACAGTGACTGCATCAGACTCACTGTTTCAAGGATCAGAACCATACAAAGTAGTCATCGCTGGAGTGTTGGACTTTCAAGTGAAGGGAGATTTTATGTTTGCAACAAGACGTGCGAACAAGGTGAGCTGGGAATTTGAGAATAAAAGAAGTTGCTGTACATTTGGTATCTTGTCATGTTGATATCAGTAGTATCTGACTTTCCTTACTAGTTGATTTTAGTGACTATTTTTAGACCTTACGTTACAACCCTCTAATGACATGACATAATGGAAAACGTAACACAATTGGATTTCAGGTCAGAATTAAATATGTGGAAGATTATCAAAAAGCTTACAAACAAGTGTGAAACTTTTTGCCTGAATTTGGGCATTACATTAAAAAAGTTTAGCAATGAACTCGCATGTATTACAGAATTACAAGATAAGATTTTGGATTTTTATCCAAATGTAGCTTGTTTATTTTTGTTAACTGTTATTAATAATTAATATATGTTCAGTAATTAATTAGTGGTTTTTGCTGTCTGTACACCAATATGTATATCTTTTTTCAGGATGATTTGGAGCTCCTGGTATCCTATCGAAGAGGTCCCTTCAAGAGAGCTCGTTTTGAGACTGAATTGTCACGACGGGAATATCATGTGGCAGATGTAGCTGGAGGTCAGGTGATGGTGGTTGTCAGCCATGGAGAGAATCAGTCAAACCTGTATCTCTCGGAACCCTTTTCAGCTAATGACACAGCAGATCCAGATGGATACATTCAGTTCTCGCTGTCTTTGGAGCGCATACTGTGCTACTTCCCTAACTCTACATGGAAGGATTCTTGGCTCAAGTAAGTACTAACTACAGGCTCGTAAGAGATTTTGTTAATAACAGTACCAAATTTGACTACAAATACCCCTGAAAAACCCAAAACCAAAACTGTTTCATGTTATTTTGCAAATTCCGTAATGATTAGCTTTTCTATTATGAATTATCTTTTATTCATAGTTTTCATAATTTGAAGAGAAAGCACATTGCTTGCCTTGAAACTTGATAAAAAAGGAGTTAGCAAAAGTTTGAAATTGCCAGCCAGACTGTTTATGTACCTTCATCTAATTTAAATTCTACCTCTTGGGAGCTGCCAACCAGTGTGCATTCCACAATACCTAGCGCTTGCTGTGTGGTGGGCATAGAATACTAATAGCCAGTTTTCTCATTCTCAGCCATTTTTTTAATTCTTTTACCTTTCCTGCTTGAATAATCTCCCTGACTGGAGCACTCCCCTCACAACAGAAGTAAATTTTTCTTTTATTTTCGCATGTAAGTTAGATAATTACTTGGGTATAGATTTTCAAGTAAAAACATATTTTTATAGGAACAAGATCCCTGCATTCAGTAATATATTTTAGAGTTTATAAGACATCCTGAGTGAATCATTTTCATTTTACATATTTTGTTACAATCACAGGTTTTACCTATTGTTACTTATATTATTTAATTTTAAACATTTAAACTCAAAACAAAAGATTTCACCTGCAAGTTCGCAATATGTGTTACTGGAATCATCTTTCTTGCAAAGCAGTATAAGCATCTGCTCTTCTATGACCTCTGAACCTTTGATATGTAGTGTCAAACTTGCCCCCACCCTTTGTTTTGAAAATTGCTTGCTCAGAATAAAGAATTAGCAAGTGTTTGGAGGCAGACATATTTTTCAATCAAGTATAGAGTCCATGCATAACCTGATCGAAAATACAGTGAATCTCCGTTTATGTGTTTCTCACTTATACGGTTTTCACATTTATAGGTTTTTTTTTGGTAAGTCCCGGATAAATTCCTATAATTCCCATGCTAAATTATTTCAGTTACATGTTTTACGTTAATACGTTTTTCTCCCTTATAGTAAAAGTCCCTTTAAGATTGTAAAATGTTCAAATGATCCCGGTGAGGCGCGGGGCAACCTGCACTGAGACCTCGGAACTTGTATGTTACTTGAGTTGGCACGCTACTGAGCGCTCCCGCAGAGCAACAGGTTGCTCGGTCTCTGAGGTGACCCATCAATGAAACTTGTAATAAAGAAGCTCGACTCAGCCGAGCTGAGGGGACCATGGTGGGTGTCGCAAGGCTGTGGGCCTGAGGCAGTCGTGCATTTCCTGTCGCCCACGTATTAGAACACTGTGCTGTGATCTGCGGAATGTTACATAACATCAAGCTTGAAACCAAAGCTGCTAGCCGCGGGTCGCCACCACCGGTTGTAGCCCACGCAGGGCACAGCTTTTGTTTCCGCAATGAAACAGTCGCATGTCATCAGTAAGGTCCCCATTGCGTGTCTGTTCTAACGAAAAAGAGTGGCAGGAAAAGGCAATCCCTTTCCATATCAGATAAAATAAAAATTTTAAAAGTTGTTAGGAAGGGTGGCAATAAAACAGGAGTAGATATTGCTAAAGAACTGGCAAAACTGTTAAAATGATAGTGCAAAAATATTGAGTTTTTCTTGTGCTTGTAATAATCAATTTCAGTTATGCGTTTTCCCCATTTATACGTTTTTTCCCTCCAGTCCCCTGAAAAACATATAAGTGAAGTTTTACTGCAGTTTCAAAAGTAATTTTTATTATAAAATCTTCTTTTTTTAATTTTTATTATCACACATTTGCAGAATGGGCTTATTCAGCTTCACCTTCAGGTGTATACAGTGGCTTAGAGTCTGGAATAATATGTAGTATAAAACTGCACTTTAATATGTAATAAAAATTGTAAGAATATGTAGATTAATTTGCAACATCAAAATACACTAATTTATAAAACGTTTACATACATAATACGACCTCACTGCTAAAGTTAATATTTTCAGTGCTCACGCACACTTTTTGCAACATATGTGCAGAACAGACATTCGATGACAATTTCACATGGAGCACCTTGTGTCTTCAGTATGCAATGCTGAATATGCGGAAAAAAGAAAAAAATCAGATTTTTTTGCCAATCAAAATATTTTTTGAGAATATATTAATGTCTTTCCGTAAATTAAATGTCAATAAAATAGGTATAATAATAAAAAGTTTTGCAGAATACCTAAAATATAAGTAAAATATGTAATGTATTATAAAAAATGTAAAATTAAGCCAAAAATGTTGAATATTGTGTTAGAATTGTCCTGATTCCCTAAGATCACTGTTTTGAGACTCGAACATAATGACAAAAGATTTGTAATTACATTAAAATCCAGACTCAAGTTATTAAAAATGCCCAAGTGGGATTCAAACCCACGCCCTCCATATGTCACTGCTGACTATACTACTTGGAGCGATGCATTAAAGTAAATTTTCACCGCAGTTAAATGCTGATTTTTGTTTGCAGCGATGTGGCTGACGAGTCATTTGCTGACTTGCACCGTGTAGAAGGTCTTCGAGGCATCTACATTGCATCGCAGGTGGTGCCTGCTTTGCCCTCTGCATCATCCTTGGGCCCTGAACATTTGACCACTCTAATCTCTTTTGATCATGGAGCAGAATGGGGTCCAGTTCAACCGCCGAGTGTGGATCACCAGGGCAGACCAGTGATCTGCAATGTGGTGAGTCACACTGCATTGCCCTTTCGGTTATGCGGTTTACTAATCTGTGAACACCAACCATGGAAACCGTAGGGAATGTTGTATTGGGGTAATGTACGATACTAGAGATTTTGCACAGCTTGAAGAAATGTATTGTATATGATATGAACACTTTTTAGCATTTGTCCACGCGCTAACTTTATTGTTAGATTAGTAATATCGGAAAAGGATACTTATACCGTAATTCTCATGTGGAATCATTCAACTCCTATCATGTACAATAAAAGTGACTCTCACAGTTGTGGAGGCAAAGTGTGCTGGGAAGTTAGAGCTTCTGCCATTTATTGTAGTTATTAGTACTAAACCCATGGCAAAAATATCTTTACCCTTCACATGCTGCTGGTCACACGGTTTTTTTAAATCATTTAACAATGCACTCTCCAAAAGTTCTCTGCTTTCTGATCTTGTTTAGCCTCTTTTTTATTTTAACTAAATCTTATTACACTTTCTTACTTCTTAGTCCATCTTTGACGTCTCATGTCATATCGGATGACTCATTATACTTTTATTACATCTTCTTATTATCTCCATTGCAACTCTCTCCATTACATCCAATTATATATTTCCACATTACAAACTTACTTCTTTTCCCCCCCTCTTGTTCTTTTATCACTGTTATTTCGTCTATCACCATCCTATTCCTTCTCCTGTATCTTTCTCCCCTTTGAGTTTGACATATCAGGCCCATCGCCACACAGAGTCCTTACCTATTCCTAAAAGAGGATGGTTATGATTTTCGAATGATGGGAATGAGGGTAATGGATAAAGATTGTGAAATCGTGGAATGAATGGCAGAGGCCATGGAATTAATTGATAATAACCTGCGGCAAACTTTTTTTGCCACCAAAAATTCCAATTCAATCGATTCCACCTGAGCAGACGTAGTTTCTCAACTATGTCTACTATGGGCCACCATTAGTAATATTAAATTTTGATGCTATAATTTACTGATAATAAAGAGCCCATAATTTTGATGTGCTCTTATGTCACCAGGACATAGTTCACTTGTTTGACAATTGTGCAACAGATAGTAATGGGCACTTAATTTACGATTATTGTGATGTTAACAAATTCTTGGACAGAATTGTTCTGTCAATTGCCACAAAATTGCCCTTCCCTTTTCATCACTAAAATGGTTTTCTGAGGGAGAAAATGTTCTATGGGTAGGAAAAAAAAAAAATGTATTGTCCTCGAGTACGTTACCAGAACATAGTTTAAACTTTATTGTTTTGACAATCACAGCAATGAATTTCAATGTGCATGTTATTTATGCATTGCATGATTGTTGCCCTCACAACTACATCTTTTATACACAGTATTGTTTTGCAAATCTAAAATTTGCTCTTTAGGCAATCTGCTATTTTATTAGAAGTTAAAAGCATGACTAACTAATAATATAGGTGAGAGTAGTCTTAAGTAGTTTTAGTCTGTAGTTAGTGAGGAGTAAGTGGTAGTTAGTGTCTCTTAGTAAGTTATGTAAGTAATTTTAGTATGAAGATTAATTTTTTCTGCTTACAGTCTGCAGGATGTTCGCTGCATCTCTCCCAGAAGTTTGCCCAACTGTACCCTGTGACCCGAGCACCGCCTATCCTCTCGTCGAAGTCAGCACCAGGCATCATTATGGCCACAGGTGTCATTGGAACATCGCTCAAGGGTCGACCAGGGCTCTTTCTCAGCACTGATGCTGGCCTTTCTTGGAGACAGGTTGGTGATCTGCAGTTGGCCAATCTGCAAGCATACATCAAACCCTCTCCAAAATCAGTATTTTATTTTATGTTATGTCGCATCTTAATCCGCACCCAACAGTCTTAAACCACACCTGCTTATTACTTGAGGTTATTTTTTTGTGGATTACTCTCAAAACCTAGAAAGATGTAGTAAGATTATTACTTGTCTAATTTTCATGCACTTTTTGTTGATATGATATTAACTTTCCATTAAGAGTTTCTTTCATAAGTAGTTTGATTACAGGTATGCTATGTTACTCTCTGGCAATAAAACAATTACAAACCATATTTACAAGTCTTCTTGCAGTTGTAGTGTTGTTTTTCCTTTTATATCTTCTACTTTATTTCTTGTTTTACTCCGCAGTAATAAGTTTTTCTTTTCCAGGTTCTTCTAGATTATTACTTCTTCAATATGGGAGATCATGGAGGTGTGCTGGTTGCATTGAGGTACTTTAAAGCCCATGGGGAGACCAGATCTCTCCTGTACTCGAAAGATGAAGGCAAAACTTGGGATTCTCTCTTTATTTCAAAGGAAGAGCTCAGGATGTATGGCCTCATGACAGAGCCAGGGGAAAATACTACAGTTTTCACACTGTTTGGCTCTGAACAAGGACTACATCAGTGGTTGATTGTGAAGGTGGACCTGCGTTCCATATTTGGTGAGTTAATATTTATTTAAATACTGGGTGACTATTGGGTTACAGTAATAGTTTTGTTTGAATTGTGTAATTGTAGTTGGCATTGCTTATGCTAAATATTTGGATACTTTTGATACTACCCTTTCTTCCACGAAATCCAAAGCTACATGTGGCCAGGCTGTCCATATACTGTGAACGGCTGCTGTTGTAATTGATCGAAGCTAGGCGTGCGATATATAGCATAGTTCAGCACATACACGACGAACCGCCTTGATATTTCTATATGCACTTTTTAAATATATTAATACTGTAATTGTCTGAATATAAAATGAGGGTTTTTCCTGAATATCTCGGTCAAAAAATAGGGGTTGTCTTAAAATTGCAGATCAAGCTTAGTTGATTAGGGTGTAGGTTTTACATTGCCTTTCCATGCCAAGAAGAAATTCAAATGCTAACAACCACAAACTTTGTAAGTGTTGACGTAACAATAACCTGCAAAGGCGGTAAAGGTAGTGTTTGTATCTGTAGTATGTAATTATATTCACGATCGTATTCTTGGCATCCACCTTGAATTTGCCAAGTGATTCAGATAGATGTTTTTGAATGGGCTGGTAAGGAGAGAATCGCAAACGAATCACGTTGTATTAAGTGAAAGATTAACGTGAAAATGAATAAAAATCATGGGCGAGACTTTGTTACATGATGTGCGATAGAGGATTGTCAAGGCTGGGCAGACTCGGTTCCATGCCCGGCAAGAGCAAATCTGTGTTTTTTAAAGAGATGAAAATGAAAAAATTCAGATTGATATTATGTACACATTCTACATCCAACCACATAAAAGAATGATAAATATATATTTTCTAAGCAAAATCTTCCAAAACTTGGAAACTTGCTACTATTTTCAATGTTATGCATGTAACAGAGGAACTGAGATGCGAGAGTCCCAACTTAAGAAACAAACGTTAAACAACGCAAATTTCACCACGAATGAAAGTGGGTCAGGAAGAAAATCTGGTGACAGAGAATGTAACATTCTTTTCCATTTGAAAACTATGCAAGTTCAACCTGCAAAACTTTCAGCAAGGCCTAAAACGTCAAGCAGTATGGGACAAAGACTAGAAAGAAACTGATTATGTATAAGTGAAGAGGATGATGACAAAAACAAGGACTATGATGGTTTTTAGGAACAAGAAAATAGTGATTGCTCAGGCATAAGTTATAATATTCTCATCCACAAAACAACTTGCAATGTCAGTTAGATAATTTGTAATATAATTTTGACTAAATTGTAAGGATTCGTTTAAATCTTCAAAAATTGTCAAGCAGTCTCTTCAAAATTAGGGGTCATTTTATATTCAGAGTTGACTTGCATTCTGCTAAATACAGTATTTAATTCTTGTTATTAGTTCATTTCATGGTTTGTAGAAAATTTATTAAATTTGTGACTGCTGATCTTGCCCTTGCCATACCTAGAGAATTAATAAACTAGAAATGACAAATGACATTGAAACTTGTTTCAATTCGCCCATATACATTTATTTATAGGGCATGATTTATTGACTTAACTTCACATTTGCTTGTTAATGAAAATTTTAATAATTTATGAAGTATAGATTACTTCAGTACGAATACAACAATGTTAGATATCAATATGCATGTTGGCAGGGGATGTCATTTCTCTAGCTACACTGCGCTCTGAGATCTCTAATTGTTTGGTTTAATAGATTTTTAAGATTTAAGTAATTGTTTGCTCTTGTCTTGCAGAGCGCAATTGCACACCTGATGACTACAAACCATGGTCTCCCACCTCACCTGCAAGGGAGAGGGGCAGAAACATGCCCTGCATATTGGGGCGCAAGGAAGTGTATGAAAGGAAGATTCCAACAATTAATTGTTACAACGGTAAGGACTATGTCCGACCAGTGAAGATGGAAGTATGCGAGTGTTATGCTGAAGATTTTGAATGGTGAGTATTTTGTAGCTGGGAAACATGTATTGAAGGTTTATATTATAGGAGAAAGAATCTGCTTGCTTGAATAGTGGTTCAAGAACCCTTTTGACACAAAACCTCGGTGCAATAGATCCTGTGTAATGATGGTAGAATTTAACACCTAAAATTTTAAAAAATCGCATTTTGAAAACAAATCTTTATCGTTTTATAGTAGTATAAAAATTAAACTTAAGCATTGTGACCTCTGTACAGCGAACTGAGGAAGCTGAGACCCCTTGAGATGGCCTTAGCGCTCAAATGTTTAGGATGAGTTGTTTTTTTAAACTTGTTATTATTTTTTTTTACTTAATTTGTCAGTTACATCTTAATGATAAATTAATAAACACAAACACTCCCAAATTAAATGCTTTTAAACATTGATGTGTTGTTGTTGACATCACAACCCTAGTTAGTAAATGAATACAAAGGAGACCATGAAATGTAATTTAACAATTATTTCGCAGATTCACGACCATTTCGCACTTTGCATGTGATTTTACATTTTGTGATCAATTTCGCATTTTATCACAGATTAAAAGCCTTCAGAAATGTTCTGCACCTATCGTCAAACATACAATTGAAAATTTTTTTTACCATTTGGTTACCTTTTGCACTTTGGCAATTGCTAAAATCTACCATCTCTAGACATGTGCTTGAATTCCTCTCCAGGCATGGATGTTTTCTTGTCTGTTTGTTCAGGAGTCATCTGTTTGTCTGTTGTGTGTCAGTCACAGTTAGTTAGTTAATGCCTTATTTTACATGGTGAGACTTGGGCCATCAGGCCCACTCTTCCGTCTAACCACGCAAATTTTGCTACGCTTCTTTCACCACCTAGCGGAGAAAAGAGGTATTATCTTGGGTGACAAAACAGGTGGATCTCATTTTTGCTCAGAGGCTTCTTTTAGTGGCTGACAGGTTTTGCTAGCCTCAAATCCAAAGAGGCTAGGTGTATTAGTGTTCAATGAACATTTCAAAATTTACCACATTGGGTAAATCGCTTCAGCTAAGAAAAGCTAAAAGGAAAAGCTAAAAGGAAAAGCTAAGTGTCGTTGACATGGCAGACTTTTTTTTACCTTAATGGAATTGTTATTGTTTATAACTTAATTTTAAATCCAATAGAAAGGTTTCCATCTATTGTTGGAACTACATTTTAGGGAGTGTGAGTTTTGAATGAGAAATGTGCATAATGGGGCCCACAAATTTGGCGTAACTTCGTGTTTTGAATTCTGATTTATGACACTTAATTTTATGTCTTTTGTTCCTTCCAGTGATTTAGGCTTCTTCAGACATCCAGGTCAGGGTCATTGTATTCGTGGATATTCAGATACAGTTATATCACCAGGTAGTCCTTACCAGCCTCCGAAATGGTGCCAGCCGGGCAAGTTTTTCAACCGCACCAAAGGATACCGGAAGCTCATGGATGATCCTTGTGTAGGAGGCAATGAGACATTGTTTCTGCCTGATGTCCTGCCATGCCCCATGAAGTAAGTAGGGGTAGTAGTACTGCGAGTATTTTACACAGTTAGGCCTCTCTTGCATCTCTTAAGTGACCATGCCATTTGAGCCTTTTAATTTTAATGATATCAATAATGTTGAAAATCACTTCTGCTTTCCTTGTAATTTCTTCATTTCTTACTTTGTCCTGCAATGTCAATCCACAGCTTCTTTGCCAATAGTCAATTTCCATTTCTATAAGTTTAATCTTATTTCCTTTCGATATTTCCCAAACTTCAGACCCATATTTGTATGAAGTAAGTCTGAGTTAAAAAGAATGGATGCACTTGGCAGCTGAGCCAGGTTTGCTCGAGTTATTCAGGAATTGTTCATGCAATATGAAAATAAAATGAAACTGGTGGTGTAAATGGGGTCAGATCTTTGACTAATCATATTTTTCCTCCCTTGCTGTAATTTAACCTTTTGAAGTAATATAAACTAGTTTGAAGTAACAAAAATAAAATAGATTTTATTAGGGGTAGAGGTGCATATTTTAACACTTTCATTGTTACATTTATGAGCTGGTGGTTACAACCAATTTTGTAAATATGAAAAAATTTACATGTGATGCACCAAATATAAAATCAAGCAAGAAGTTTTTGATTTTCAACATTAGACCTAACAACTGCAGAAATTAAAATTATTTGTAGGTTGTAGGCAAAGTCAAAAGTGAAGTAATATATTTTTAAATTGTAAGGATTTCTGTCAGTGGTTTTTACGTCTCTCAACAACACAACTAAATTTTTGACAAGATATTCTAATGCAAATCAAAGAGCTTTTTAAACAGCCTCTCTTACAAAGTTTTGTAATAACACTTGCCGAGGAATACGTGTTAATTTGCCAGATTTTTTTCCAGTGTGGTATGTATTAATTGTGTACAAGTAAAATTCTAGCATATTGTGAAAAAGATCACAATACTGTTTATAAACACGAATTTAGGGAATAAATTTTGAGTTATCAAGAAATTGAAGTTATCAGTGTTAAAGTTATCAAGTTATCACTGTTGTCTGTTTGACTAACTACAATAAAGCAAATAGGAGTTTTGTGACAATTTTCTGGCAGTCCTCAGTTTTCAATTAAATTACTGAAATATTCACAAATATTCCTATAATGCTTTGTTTATAGAGAGAAAAGAGAATTCTTGCTAGTGGCGCAGCGTGATCGTCTTGCACGGATTGATCTTGTTACTCAAACCATGGAGACCCTGCCTATTCGCAATCTTCGCAATGTTATTGCTGTGGAATTTGACATGCGAAATAATTGCGTCTACTGGGCTGACATTGTCTATGACAACATAGCTGTGAGTACTTAATAGTAGACAAGTTTGTTTGATGTTAAATTACGATCTGCTTAATAGCCATTGAGAATTGTATTTTAGTGGATTCGCATGCATTTGGTTGAAATACCACAAGAATAATCCATTTTCTCCATTTGGAGGATTTTATGTAAGGTTAAGTTTTTTTGTTAATTGTCATTTGTTATTGTTTTAGCGTCTCTGTTTGGAATCGGGAGAGCGGGAGATTCTTGTTCAAAGTAACCTATCCAGTGTTGAAGGAATGGCTTTTGACTGGGTATCTAATCAATTATATTTTGTTGATGGAATGCGAGCAATGATAGAAGTAATTCGCACTGATCTTAATCATGAAGGGCGGGCTCGAAGAACCATCCTGTCTTCTCCTACTCTAAAGAAACCAAGGGGCATTGTTGTGCATCCTATGCAAGGGTGAGTGAATCATAATTAAGAAGAAAATTTAAATTACATCCAATCAATTTCAATAATCTGTTCAAGAAATAAAAGTAAAGTACATAAATATTTGTAGAAGTAGTTTTGTAGTAAGATAATTATTATGTGTTTACAATCGTGCATCATTAATGCATTCTACAAATTTCTCCATGATAAATGTGGAGGAGGATGGACATATGTCACAATTTTATTTGTTAAATATTAAACTTTTGGAGCTGTTTTGGGAGGAGATGTAGATTTAACAAACTCTTAAGTGTGGTTAGTTTTTTTATTTTATTTATTTACGTTTTCTTTTTTGTAAATAAAATTTATTCCAAAAGTGATGCTTAGGGAATCCTCTGCGTATATAAAGCAGTTCTTTAGGTGAAACCAATCAAGAGTTGATGATTTGAGGTCATGATTTTCTCCCGGAACAGAAAAATGAGTATTAATTGTTTGGTCTTTCGGCAGATACATGTTTTGGACTGACTGGGCTCCAGGAGACCCTTCTGTTAACAGAGCGGATTTGACTGGAAATAACGTGAAAAGATTGTTCGGTAATAATGTGGTGCAATGGCCCAATGGTATAACTATAGACCACATTGCAGAACGAATATATTGGGTGGATGCACGTGAGGACTACATCGCCTCATCTGATCTGGATGGCAAGAAGTTTCTGAAGATCATTAGCAGTGATGTGAGCTCTTGTTTGTTTGTTATGTTGCAGGAAGGAATCATTAGTATAAAAATGAAACTCAATATGGTTCAAATAAAATAAATGGTGAATGTGGAGGTAGACAGCATTTCCAGACACAACTTGATGTACCACATGAAGATAAAATTACCACAATCTGATATGAGATTAGCTATTGCTAGAGACACAGAAATAGGGAAATGCAAGAAATGCAAACAATTGCAATACGCAATTGTTAAGATCACTCCTTATGCTAAATGTTGGGAGATGTGCCTTTCACTTGCATTGCGCATGGAAACTTAAACCATAAATATATTCATGTAACGTATTGCTGTGTATTATTCTGAAAGAAAATGTCTAATTTTTTGAAACTACTTAAATTTTACTTTCCTCAAATGCTTTTTTGTTTCTTAATTCAAAACCATTTATTTACTCTATATACCCAAAGCAAGTGAGGGTAAGGGTTTCTCATGAAATTTCTGGCCTGGTATACTTTTCCTTGAAATATTTGTGTCTGGAAATCGTTCATCTGCTTCTGAAATCCAGTTTTGTTACAAAGAAACGCATCAATGACCTTCACTATATTCACCAAAACAATTTTTCACTGCACAAAGTACTCAGAAAGGCACCACTAAACAAACTCTAGACAAACAGTTAATTGATTAATACAGATACAGATTGATTAATTTGTAAATCAAAATAAAATAAAATAATCTGATGCATTGTTACTGATTATGACCATGGTATTGTCGTATACAACAGAGGGTTGAAGAAGTTGTTCCATTTGCAGGAGCGTGTTGCCCATCCATTTGCAGTAGCAGTGTTCAAAGATTGGATGTATTGGGATGACTGGCGTCAGAGCGCAGTGTTTCAGGCAAACAAAGACCATGGGATGGGCATCAAAACCATGCAAGTTGGCCTGGTTGGAGTCATGGATCTCAAGGCGAGTTGTGCATGTTTGTTAAAGCTAATTTTCAATGCTTGAATGTCATCCTTGCGTTTGCAGTCCCATTGAACTTGCAGTGAACAACCTGGGTTGGTATAAGCTGTGGTGAAAATACATGGGTGGGTTCCTCTGGTGCACCGATTTTAGCTGCTTCTGCACATCACCAGTTTGCGTCATTAACCATGTAAACACAGCATGGGCCCTTCATTTGAAAAGCCAGATGAGATGCTGGCCGCCATGTTGCGTGGAGAGCGAGAAGTGTTCAGAAACATTTTGAAAGTTTTCAACAGTAACCATTCAAAACTAACATGAAAAATATTTAAAAGAAATACTTCATAAATCTGTTTCAATGTCTTGTAACGAGGTAATAATTTTGGTATCTGGCTGCGTTTAAAATTCCCACTAATATTGTGATGCAAACTGGTGTCTGAAGCTCATTGGCTGAAGTCAGATAAGATGCGCAAGAGCCCCTCCCACCACCCCTCTGGCATGAACATGAAATTTGGTACAAGTAATCTTATTAGCATAATAACATTTAACTTTTGAGACCTGTTAAATTATAACTTCTGAGATCTTTTTAAAAATCTATTACCCCCCAGGTATTCATAAAATACTTATTATATTAGAAATGTATCTTTTTTTATTAATGTCATTCAATTGATTAAATCAATTGTCAAATCAAATAATTGATTACTTATTATTTGTGTATGAAATCGTTTTTAAACCAAAGAGTGCCTGTCAATTATTTTCTCTTGTCTCTGGTTGCTAGCCAGGCAGTATGGTGATATGGCATCTGTGATTTTTGTAAATTTTCACTAATTTTTTATTCAAACTTTTTAAATTGGATGTCATATTTACTTTTGAAAAAGTCTATGTTCGAGATGGATTCTGTTGGAAAAAATGCAATCCAAATATGCAAGGAGGGTCTATTGGTTATTTATAAACCTTCAATCCAACCAATGAGTATCATGCCTTGTTTCATTAAGAGACCAGTATGACTTTCCAATTGCATTCATGTCTGGAAACTGGCAAAATTGTTTGAAAAATTATCAGTGCGGTGAGAAAAATATTAATTGTAAGAAGGAACAAGTTTCAACTATTTTGAAAGATTTAAAGTTAAAAGGCAACCTTTTAAAAACCAACTCTGAAAGTTAGAATTTCGGTATTGTTATGCCAGACCACATTGAAAAGTAAAAAATTAATGATTATTAAGTTATTATTAGAAAATGAGTAAGAGGCACATAAAAGAGGTAAATTATTAAGTGATATTAATTACACATATAACAAAAAAAGATTAATAATATATTTTATTAAATTGTAAAATCAATGCTTTTATCACTATCCATCTTAATGTATGGAATTTGCTCGGCAGGTGTTCGCACACACAATCCAAGAAGGAACCAATGCCTGCGCCAACTCTTCAACAACTAAGTGCAAGTACCTCTGCATGGGATTGCCCAACGGAGGTTTCAAATGCTTGTGCCCTGATGGAATGGAGGAGAGCAGCAATGGAGAGTGTCTCTGCCCTGGGAACATACGGCCTAATGAGAACGGCACTTGCCAGACAACTAGTAAGTTGATAAAACGACACTGCAGAACTGAAAATAAATTTCAGAGTGTGTGATTTTTCACATCTGGCCAAGCTGGTTATGTCAGGGAAAATTGGAGTCATAGAAGTTGGGGTTTTTATGAATTTGTTAAAATTTATATTAACAAATGGAATGACTTTAACATTATAATAATAATTTCATTATTTACATTTTCTTCATTAGTTATACTATTTCACAAATCATATTAATTCTCATTCTGTAGTACAAGATGAAGTAAGTGTATTAAAATTGTATGTAAAATAGACATGCCATTTAAAACATTATATTATTGAACTTTCTTTAGCATTGAAAGAAAAAAATTAGCAATGTGAAAAATCCTCTCGGTTATGTTGTTGACAATATAAATTAAGAGATTTGGTATATTTTATTCCGAGTGTGCAACATTTAGTCTTAGAAAGCTAGTAGATAATGAATAAAAATTGATGGTAGATTTCTTGTTTAAATTTTTAGTTGTGATTTATCTCTGCTTGTCCAACAGGTTCCAACAAATGTTCTGCAGAGCAGTTTCAGTGTGCAAACCAAATGTGCATAGCAAAACTATGGAAATGTGATGGCGACGATGATTGTGGTGATAATTCAGATGAAGCCAATTGCACCACGTGTGCCCCTTACCAGTTTCAGTGCCATTCAGATGGGAAATGTATTCCTCCCTACTGGAGATGTGATTTTGATTCTGATTGCTTTGATTCATCAGATGAACAAAATTGCAGTAAGGATTCTATTATACTACGTATGCATCATATCATGTGTAAAATTAGAAGGTGGTTGACAGTTTGTGGTCACATAATGCAAGTGCCATAACGTAAGTAACAGTAATTCAGAAGCTTCGACATTTGTACAGCATTGACACCTCAAATTACTCATAAGTAAATTCCTTAGCTTGAAAGTTTCAGTCTGTTCTCAGCTGAGCATGATTACAAGTGTTGAGAGTGAGGTTAATTGTAATGAAATAAGTTCCATGATAAGATATTGTAAATAGCTTGTGATATTAGTTTTGTTCTTAATATTAATTGCTTATCAGCTCATGGTAAATGTATCAAATTGTGATAGAGCAAGTAGCCACCACACAGCTGTCAACCATAGCGTTATTTTATTTGAACCTTAGTGTTAAGGCCTAGGTGTTAAGCATTGGAAGGTGTGCATATAGGCCCAATTGACCCCTGTTGCTTCAACTAAGGTGAAAAATTAAGTTATATTCTGATATAATAATTACACAACACAATAATTTTAATAATATTACCCTTGCCATCTTGAGTTGTTGATTGATGCTGCTGTATTTATTGACTTTAACTTTGATTTAACTTCTGAACTCAGTTAATTTGTTTCCTTTTCCATAGTTTTCTGTATGATTCCAATAAATGCTTTTCTTATTCTTAGGACGTTTGCTGAATGTCTTATCTAGCATACTTCGCGAAATTTTGAAATTAGGGAAATTAAATATTCACCAATAAATTAGTCTTGAAGCAAGTAAAATCCTGAAGGAAATTGATGAATTCTTTGCCCTCATAATTTATGCAAATTTCTCCTATTAAGCACAAGTACAGTGAAACTCTGTTTATGCGTTTCACAGTTTTATGTTCTTTATGTTTATACATTGTTTTCTGTAGGTCCCAGATAAATTCTTGTACTTCCCATGGTAAATTGTTTCAGATATGCATTTTACATTTATAAATTTTCTTGCTTATATGTTCATAATGGAAGTCCCTTTAAGACCTTGTAACATCCAAAATGACATAGGTGACCGATAAGTGAGAACATGAACATTATCATAGAAGAACCCACGGAATTTTTGTGTTGAATTCAGTATTCAGGTTATTTAATTTTGCTCTGTAGAATGTTTCACCTGATTTGAACTCTCCATTTTGGAATTTTGGACAAAACTACAGGATGAACAAATAGGGGTGCTACCGTCTTGCGGTGCAATGTTTCATAATGTTCACCAATATTACACGATAAAAATTCAGCGCATTTAAAGGAAATATTAAAACTCAAGAGAATCATAGTTACAATGACAATTACATTACATAGTCTTACAATGACAATTCGGCCAGTGTCATAGGAGCGTTGCGTTGACACACATCATCTAATACTGGTGACATCAGCTGAGTCAATGACTGCGCACACTAGTCACGTAATGTGTGTTGTAGATTAGCATTGTATCTTACGTAAATGGGAGATGAGCGCTCTTGCCAAAGCAAGTCGCCTCGTGGTCGCCGCATGTTGAAAGCTAGAAAACCAGCATTATGATGAGTTGTATTGTAGCTTGAACTATGGGCATAATGCACGACTCCAAAGATCACTCGTGTGCTGTTCCGCATATGATACCGTCTTAATTTACAACACGCATTAAGCAACTTGTGTGTGTAGGCATTGGCACAGCTGACATCAATGTTAGGTGATGCATGTCAATGCAATGCCTCTGTAACAGAGGCCCAAAGGACTGGCTGCATAAAGTGTGAATATCAGTGCAAACATTTCCACTGGGCGTGCCCATGCCTGGCCTGTGTGTCTTCTAAGTAACAAGTAATGTACTTCAACTTCCAGATCAATGACTGGTACTTTAGCTTCCAGTCTAAATAAGGTTTTTGTCCAGTTTCCGTGATCCACTGTGCAAATGCTGAGATCGTTCCTTGTTTCGTTTCTGGCGATAATGTAGCAACTTTTGCTAGTAGTGGTAGGATTAGAGCCAGAAGGGTATTACTATTTTGTTAGGAATACCACAAAAAAAAAATTAGTAACATAAAATTTGCAGTTTGTTTACTGATGCAAATCAATTTTCTATAACTTGGGAGCAACAATGTCTAATTTTCAAAAGTTTCTAATTTTGCTTCTTTTGAAACTTTTATTCCTCATTCAGCTATATTTATTTAAAATGTGGAGAAGAGATCCTGGAACTCAAGAAAACGTGAGCAGATGGTACTTCTTCCCCAATACATCACTTTCAGTTTTTACTGTTCTTTGAATAAATAAATCAAAATTAACGTTGATCTAAGAGTGGAGCGTGCCAATGTAAAATATTGAGTTTTTGTTTTCCTCCTAATATTCAATTTCATGCATTGTTCTCACTTATACATTTTTTCCCTTTGCGCCCTGAAAAAACGTCTAAGTGAAGTTTTACTGTAACTCTGTTGTCGATAATAAGTGTTAATTGTAATGAATTGCAGATCATTAATCACATCCTCGTGGAATGTCCCAAATACAATTTTATCAGACTCCAATTTTTTGATTCTAGTCATGTTATTCATTCCATTCTCAGAGATAATTCATGCCAACTCAAGGTTATAGATCTTTTTTAAAAAGTGGGTAGATTTGAGGACATGCAATCAGTACCAGATAGTGAAATCCCTTACTCCTTTTATAACAATTCATTTCTGATGTAACACTTTTGACAATATGAAAGTTATGTGTCTATAGTTACAAACTCGTAATTACTGTAAAAACCTTGAAATTGTTCATGAATGAATTGAACAAACTAAAAACCGTATTTGTTGATGCAACTTAAAATAAAATAAAGACCTAAATATTCACAAATATTCACTATTCTGGATACATCAATTACCTATTAGTCATGTTTTGCAACAAAGTACACCATGCCAGGAAAATCTCTCTGCAGCGAGCCAAATCAGCGCCTCCTATTCAAAATTACATTTAGTTGGTAGTAACCAGATTACTGGGAAACAGATGAAGGTGTTCACTCTCCCAGCATGTATTCCGATTGTGGCGAGTAGGTAATTTACATTTTCTCTTGTTGCAAGTTGCAGTTTGTGCTATGAACATAATTTCTAAGGCTAGCATTTTCACCAGCAAGGTGCCACTGCAGAGAGACTTTCCTGATGCACATTGTTATATAGGATTTGAAAATAAGAAGGCTTCTTTGGAAAACATTTTGGAAATAAATACCTGAAGTTGAACAAAATAACCATCTGCAGAATATTTGCCGTAATAAAAATTATTTCATACTGTTTTATTTATTTTGTAGAGTATCAGGAATGCAAAACAGGACAGTTCACCTGCAACAATGGCAGATGCATCTCCCCTAGGTGGGTGTGTGACATGGAGGACGACTGTAAAGATGGCTCAGATGAAGTGAACTGCAGCTCCACCAACGTGACTTCACAGCCTTGCCGAAGTGAGTGTAGTATTTTGTTTGTTTGTTCTACTATAAGTTTAATCTATTTTACCAATGGTTCAATATGTTTTAGTTGGTGTGTATTAGGGAAGATGTTCTTTTGGCAAGGTTTGAATTTCTCCCCTCTTATTTAACCCTAGAATTCATGATCTAGAATAAAATTGAAACTGTGTTTCTCATCCATCGCAGAATTAGTATTGTATCTCTACTGAATTATTTTCTCAGTCAATAAATTTTAATGTTGGTGCTTTAAAAAAAATATTTTGACTTAAATTGAATTAAAATTTATGTAATTAATTTTATAAAATTCGTTACCGATTCATTATTTGGGTAATAAGGATGATAAGGGATGAATACCTTATCATCTCAAATAGATCCACACATTGTGAGATTGGTGAATGAAAGCAAAAAGTAAGTATGGCGAGAACAAGGATATTCTGTTTCCTAGTTCAAATGAAAATAACATTTTTCATTAACATAAAAAGTATCTTGGTATAAAACGTGTTGAACCGGCTCAAGGATGCATTATGTTCATCTTCTAGGTGCTTTGTCATGAACTTTGACTTATAGCAAAGAGTCAGCTGTGCTTGAAGTGTTTGGCAAAAACATACTTATGAATAAAATATGTTGGTCAAACACATGAATGTTTTATGTTAATTGCAAAGGCCAAAGTCTGCTGCCTTGTCATGAAATTCAATATACAATGAAACTCTGTATACATTTTGCACTTATGTGTTTTTCACGTTTATACTTTGTGTTTTGTAAGCCACGTATAAATTCCTATACTTTCCCAATTATTTCAGAAATGCATTTTACATTTATACATTTTTCATACTTGTACATTCAGGTCCAAGAGTGTCACAAAAATTGTCAATTTTGCACCAATGGCAAAAAAATTGAGTTTTTGTTTTGCTTCTAATATTCAATTTCTATTATGTGTTTTTCTCACTTTTTCCCTTTGGTCCACTAAAAAACATTTAAGTGAAGTTTTATTGTATGTCACAAGGTGTCAACTTGCCATAAGTTTGAGGTTATTAGCAAGGCACTGTCCTGCTGATGTTGTGGGTTTATCATCGACAGCATTTGATTCTTTCATGTTTGAAGAAATCATATTTCTCTAATTATTCAGAGAAACAAAGTTTGGAATGTAACTCTTTCAACTCAAAAATATAGGCATTTTTGGAATTTGGATTCTTCATTTCTTATTTTATAAAATATGTAATTATTGATTGAAAGATAAATTTTTCAGTTATCAGATAACTGAATAATTGTTAGTCAAATGTCAGACAAATAAATACAGTTGGCATGATATGCATTGCTCAAGTACTTGTATTGTGTTTATTCTCAACTCTGTTTCAAAACATCTGAAAAAGTAAGTTTTTGTGCCAACCATGACTTCATTATAAACAGCATCATGAACTCTTTAACTTCAAGACATAGAATGAATATGGTGTGAATACTGTAGTACCCCCTTAAGAGACAATATGAGCTGCTGCAAATCCTAATGTATAAATGACAGACATTTTCTTCCCATGGGCAAGATATCCTCTTATTAAGAGTTTCCTCCCTACAGTAGACTGAATATTGGTTCCTGAGAATTTTTTCTCCATGTGTAAGTGTGAGGAGTCGATGCAAGAAATTTTTCCTTATGGCAAGAGTGTTTTTATTTGCCACATGCTTTACAAGGAGTATAATCAAAACAGGATCTTTTAATTTTATAAAAAAGAATTGCCTTGCACTTATGTATGTAATGAGTTCCTTTTCTTTCTGTCTTCAGATGGAGAGTATCAGTGTGCCAATAGCTCCCAGTGCATACCTAACACATGGAAGTGTGATGGGGAGCTAGACTGTGTGGATGGTTCTGATGAGCGTGGGTGTACCCAACACAAAACTTGTGAACCTTGGCAATTCAAAGTAAGCACCTCAAACCAGGCCACGGGCCATTTCGAGAAAAAAAGAAAGGGAAAAAAAAGGGGGGGGTTAACTTAACAAATGCCCGAAAACTCTGACATCTGTTGTTTACACTATTGTTTGCTGCTTGAAATCTGAAAACGGGAGCGGTGGCTCTGCATCATCTGATGTCAGTGCAACGCCTCTGACCGGGAGGTCCTAGGTTCGAGTCCCAACGGCAGCAGGATTTTCGATACTAGCTTTTCAGCTAGGTTGAATTCAGTCGCCGTCTGGAGGAGAATTCTAGTGGCCAGCTGCTCTGATCGGTAGTTTTCCGTGGTTTCTCTGATCATCACCAGGCGTATGCCAGAGCAGTACCCTAACAAACGGGCCACAGGTAGCGCGCGATCTTTCCTTCCTCTTCCTTGTCCTATCCTCACCCCTTACACACTAACACGCACGACACTTCCACACATGCTGGGAGACCAGTTGGGGACTTAGACCTTGTCCCGGCTGGGGCGGTGCCCTGCTGGTGGGAGATATGTGGTTGGGGAAACCCGTTATATGACAGTAGGTCAGCGCCAGATCTGGCCATTCAGCGAGGGAAGACCACCGCCAACTCCCGAGCAAAAACACACACTACACTTACGGGACTAACGACCATAGTAGTTGAAAGGAATCACTAACAATCAATTGTCATTGAAATGTGAATGCAGTGTAACAAGTCGCATGAACTTATTAAGGTTTTCTGAAAATCAAAATCCATGTTCATATTAAATCAGAATCAAAATACATTTCAGTAATATTTTTGCCAATGTTTTGGTTCTTTATTGTTTCCTCGTCAAGACTATGGAACTTACAATCGCATTATTACTACAGGTATATTACAGAATTAGAGTACATACAATTGAAAAATTGTTAAGTTATTGTGTGTGAAAAAGAAAAGGGAGCACTACAAATAAAAGTGAAAATAATGATTCTAAATTATGATATGAAACCGACCTTCCTATAGTTGAATGCGTTTCAGAACCATAAAGTTCTCAAGCGTTGGCAAACTAGAATTTTAATTAATTGACCAACTCTCATGAACTATTCCCATAATATATTTAATTAAAATATTGTAAGGCGTAAGAGAGGGGTGCCCCATGTCACCCATTCTCATTACCACCGATTTATATTTTGATGACATGATTAGCCGATGGGAAAGCCAATTGAAAACAAATTTTATCGTAAAAATTGCCTTGAATACAATACTATTTGCAGATGACCACATTATCCTAGCAGACTCAGAAGAAAATCTACAAAGAGCCCTCTTTAGTCTTTTTAACATTGCTTAAGATTTTAATTTCTAATTCAAAATCAAAGTCATGGGTTTTAAAGGAGTCTTTCCACTTCAAGCAAAGATTGAAATTAATTTTAACGTATTTGAACAAGTCTCAAATTTTAATTATCTGGGATACAATATAGTCTATGATCATTCTAAAGACCTAGAACAAAAACTAAATTTCTGCAGCTACTTGGTACAATGAAGCAACATCTGCTAAAGAAAGTAAGAAAAGACACTGTTCTTAAATTCTATAGAACTATGGCGGTACCAGACCTCTTGTATGGTTCAGAGGCATGGACAATTAAAACTCAACAGAGAAAAAAAGATTGAAGCAGTAGAATTGAGGTTGCTGAGATCACTAGCGGGATACTCATTGAGGGACCACCAGAAAATGGAACACATTAGGTCAGAACTTCAAGTTTGCAATATAGGCCAAATATTAGATTCACATAGATCCCAATAGTACAACCATCTTCAGAGAATGGATAGTTCGTGTATCCCCCTTCAAAGTTTTGGATACAGACCACAAAGCAGAAGAAATATATAACATCCACAACTGCAATGGAATGGATCAAATGAAACTCCTGGTGACGGAACAGGCCTAAAGGCCTAATCCATGCAGTATATGATGATGGTGAAAATATTGTGCGTTTCAAAATGTAAGATTCCCCCAAAGATAAAAGATTTTATAAGTGAAATAGAGATTAGAAAAGAATGAAAAGGTGATTGTTGTATTCAAAGATGCAGAAAGCAAGAAGTTATGAGCAGGTTGTAAAAATGTATTGAGCATGCCGTTGAAAATTTCACTTTTGACTTTGATTTGAAATTTTTATTCTAAGTGTGTATGGTGGATTGTGGTATCTGAGAATAAAAATGAGAATTGTCATGTTGCCATATTTGCCAATATTTAAGTAAATACACTACATTGATAATGCTCCTTTTATTTAATACAAAAGGTTCACCCTCAGATTAAGCATGCTGACAATCGTTCCATAAACATTTATTCATGTAGTTCTGGCCATTGCAAATTCATCCTGCCACTTTGATTTCAGAACACCCCACTCAATACATCAAAGCGTGAGCATCAAGCAATATTGTGTTTGGTTTACGGTCACTGATGTACTAACAACCAGTGGCAACCACTTGTCAGGCTTGGTTCAGAATGGGCAGAACGTTCAAATGCAACTTGTGCTTATGGGACAGGTCGGGATTCAGTGCTTACGGTAAAGGGTGTACTTGCCTTAATGTGCATCTTGATTTGTAGTAGCCAGTAATTTGGTAAAAAAATCCACTTCACATTTGGAAAACTTGGTAAAATGCATTTTCAGTTTTCTGAATTAATGCAATGCATGTAATTAAAAAAAGTTCTGGATCCTTGAAGTTAAAAATTTATTAATGTGTTCCAGTGTGCTAATGATCGATGCATCTTTGCCTCTTGGCGGTGCGATGGTGACGATGACTGTCGAGATGGTCATGCATCAGATGAAGCAAATTGTACATCTGTTATTCGGACAACAGAATCACCAATTGCTCCTCCAATACTGCCTCCGGTAAGCTTTTATCTTGCTTTCATTTTGTGTATTGATCTGAAAGGTAGGGAAGAACTTGAAAAGCCTTGTTATGTGATCTAATGAGCCTCTTCCAAAAGTGTATAATGTTAATTGCATTTCTAGTGAAGGTGCAGTGTGAATTGGGATTTAATGAATAGTGGAATGTACTATACTGTGAGAGATAAGAGTTTGGTATTGACAGTTAGGCAGTGTCTCTACGTTTCCATGGCGACAGCATGCACTGGCCCAATCTGGTGTCACTTGCGTCAGCATCTGCTGACCTGCATTGCTGATGAATTGTATATATCAGCATGTGCTCGGTCAAAGGCGCAATTGGATTGTGACCGTGGAACCGTGCTCATTCTCAGACCCAAATGAAACATAGCCCTGAAAGCTTATAAACAATGAGTAGGATTTCAGATGAAGCTTATCTTTTCAAACAGGAAACACCTTCAACCACCCAACTTGGCGAGAGCTCAGTTCGTTGGCTTCTGTACCAATGGGCATCGGAATAGGGTTGGTCACTGGCACTATTTTTCTGTTTCTGAATATAGAGATGGTAAAAGAACTGAAATATATTCTTTCAAGTAAATTCTTGCAGAGCTCTAGAGTGCTTTGTATATTTTGTCATGCTCATGCTTTCATTTTTTTTTCAACAATGTCTGAGCGTGGTGTTTGCGAAATGAAACTGAAGCGATGTGTTCACTTGAGTCATTTAAGATTTTATAATTTAACTACGGGATTCCAGTGGTAGTGATAGTGACAATGAAGACAGTTCAATTGCAAGTGATGATTGTGAAAGTGTCATAAGTGGAAACTTTCCTTTAAATAATTTAATTGTTTGTACCCCATTAATTAAGAAAAGTTCAGAGAGTTTACTTTGAAAACATCAACTGTAAGTACCTTGATTTTCTACCGCGACGTGGCATATTTTTTACTCCGCAGACTCCTTTCTCCTGTGTATTGCAATGTGTAAATTAGAGAAATGCTTACAGTGAATAAGGTCACAGTGTCGTGTCATTAAGTGCTGCGAATAGCTAGTTCTACAGAATACTAGTTCCACAGAAGATTGTCACAGGAGAAAGGTCAGTTTGTAACTCTGCTGATTTACCACCACTAATGATTTCACTTCACTAGTATTTTAGTGGTAGCATTTTCAAATTATTAGTATTGTTATTAACATAGAGGAAAGATGCTCGTTGATATCATTTTGAAAAGTAACAGCAAGATCTAAAATTTGAAAATGGCACCACAGAGTACTGAAGAAGTGAAATTGTGAGGAGGATAAGAAACGGAGTAGAAGTATGACCTATATGCTCTCTAGTCAGTCTCTGTCTTCTGCAGAACTAAATGCAATTTAGGCAGTGTCTCCGAATGGAGCAAGTTTTTGGGTAACCTCTGTGTGCATTTGATGGATACTATTCCTCTTCAGTAATTAATCATCTACAACGAATTGCATAAAACATTGCATCTCAAAGGACTTATAATGATATGTACATGTATATTAGTGTTCCAAGTAGCCTTCTGAAACTGATCTAGAATTACCTTAACCCTGGTAATAAATGGCAAAAATTATTGTAATTTGTGCTTTTGAGAGTGATGTTCTGTCTTAAACAATGATGAATTTAAAGGGAACCACTGCAGCAAAATTGGCAAGTTTTTATGGAAATATATTGGTGATGGTTTTTAAAAGCTTGTCATTCTATACTTTGCTTTGATGGCTACCTCGGATGAATTAACCAATTAACCATCTACCAAAGGAATTTTCTATTCTAATATGCTAAGCTGCCTGTTGAAAAGTTGAAATCAGTGTTTGTAGTATTTGTGAGTCTTTTAGTTTGTTTTCCCTCCTGGCAGAGAAACACTAACATGATAGTATAATTGCTATGCACGAGGGGTGTTAAGATAATATAAAATTAAAAGTGTTTCAGTTTGTTAATTGATGTTGGCAACTGAAAATGGTTAGTTAAATTTGGATCAGGTTAATGTAGGGATAATACATAACTGCAGTAAATGACGTTCCACAGAATTTGTTGTATGTTGGTTTTATCAGTTTGCTGTACTTAATTAACTCCCATCAGGCTGGTGTCCCAATTGTTCAATTTTATTTTATCACCTTCAAAAATACAAGTCTAATAAATCGCAATTTAAAGATCATGGCACAAAATGGAGAGAGAGAAATAAAGTTAAAATCCAAAATTATTAATGTTATGTATTTATCTCTTCATGATAAATAAGAGATCACAAAAAGTTAGATTCCCGAGTGAATTTAAAAGAATTCAAATTTAGAGAATTTCAGATGATGTTTCAGATTACAATTTCGTAATTGTTGCCAACATTAATGTGTCAAAGGGCTCTGTTTAGAATTTACTATGTGTGAATCCCCACAAAAAACCTTCATTTCTGTTGTTCTCAACATTCAATACCTCTGAATTGATTGTTGATGTTTGCCACTGACAACCAAATAATTGATGTTGCTTAATCCTCCTGCTTTTCTCTATGTAAATATCCCTCTGAATCTGTTTCTGATGCTGATCTACATTAAAGGAGAAACTTGAAGCATGCTCCCACTAGCAATATGTGTAAGTCTCTTAACAACTGTTTGTTATCTTTTGTGGCAGACTTCTGCTACTAACCTCTTCCCAGGAAAAACTAATTGTGTGTGTGTGAACAAAATGTTCATTTCTAGAAGTTCTTTGTAGAAATTTCTTTTGTTTCTAGTTCTCGCAAACGTTTATGCAGATTCCTCAGTCATACATCCACTTTATGTGGATCTGAGAACAAATTATTATAAATACACTTTTCATGAATCTAATCTAAGAACAATCTAATATGTACAAGCCGTTCTGCCTGCTATTTTAGAAGAAGTGACCATGTAGTCCTGTTGCTATCTCACAAATGATATATGACCACTGATTATACTTTGATTTATTTAGAGAGTCTGTTGACCTTTGATCAGCTGTTAGGGTGTCATCCAAACAGGAACTTAAACATCGCTACTGGAGGTGTCATCCAAGCTCCTGATTAGATGACTCCGTAACTGTTGATTTACGTCAACGGACTCTGTGTTTAAATTGAAGTATATGTTATAATTTCAGGAAATTTCATTGTGCAAGATATTCTCTTGCAATTACAATCGGCTCTGGTTACTGTGAACTTCTGGGGACTCACATGTTTGGTTCATTATATCCAAGATTCACTATATCCGATGATGTCAAAATTAAATAGAATTTCTCCACAATTATTGATTATATTAATAAAGAGGAAATAGCAAAATTCATTAACAGCACGAATTGAAAATTTCAGTATCTTCATTTCTCCTTAAAGAATCAATTATTTTCAATTGTTTGCTTCATTTTATTTGAAATTTCTCATTATCCTTCTCCAGCCAGAGTTCGTACTCTCTCCATACTTGATTCTGCATTGTCCTATGTTTCCAAGTATCATAATACAGTCTTGACACCTTTCAATGCCTCTTCCAGTGTTGGAACACCGTCCCACTCTCCGAAGACCCTTTTACTCGCCTAATAACACCCAAGATCCAATTAACTTCCAGGACGTTGAATTTCGTACATTCACTATAGCTGAGGTTCACGTTCATTATAACCAAATCTTCTTATGCTTATTTGTAATGTAAGTAAAAAGGAACCAATGACTTAAGTTTATTATAACCGAGGGTTCACTATATCAGAGTTCACTATAGTGAACTCCGGTTATAACAGAGTTGACTGTAATTGTAAAAAGCATATGTATTTGCACATTTTAAAGAATTACAACTTTCAGTCTGGCTTTTGTGGAGGTTATTAGAAATCGTTTGCAAATTCTGTTGAATGTAATTGAAGAATTTGAGTAATTATGTCTTCTATTGACAAATTATCTTAAAATTTGTTTGCAAGAATGCGAGAATTCTGGATTAGATAACCAACACAGTAACAGAGGACAGCAAATATATTTTTAAAGCAATATTTTAAATTTTGATCTTAAAGAAAAACTTTTAAATATTGGTGATAGTTTCTAAATTATAGAATTTTCAAAATTTATTTATTTATTTTTAAAATGAGTCACTTTATTGGAGGACATCTTTCTTTCTATTTTACCTATATTTCAATATTTTGCCTTCAACTATTCATCTATATATTCAGTGGTCAGTGGTGAAATCATGATACAATAGACTCTGTATTGTAAGACTTCAGTCAAACAGACATCAAGATGGTATGGACACCCAGTAAAAAACTAATAACATTGTTGGGGGATAAAATTGTTGTTTATTTCAGCAGAATACTTTATATTAATGATTAATATGTTAATTCATACAATATGCTTATTAATAAGTATATTTATTTAATATATGCGCAATTTGTCCCTGAAAATACAAAAATTACAAAACTACAGAAAGTAACTCAAAAATATATAAAAAGGAGATTGTTATTACCATATTTACCCAAATATAAGACTAGTTTTTTCCGAAAAATTTTAGACGAGAAATGTAGGGTGATCTTATATTCACAGATTAAGCATAGTTAGGGTTTCGGTTTTTACATCGCCAATCCATGTCACAACACTCATAAATGTTGATGTAACAATCAATTGCGAAGACAGTAAAAATATCACATGTATACATGCCGTGTACCTGTACATATTTATATTTGTGTTCGTATTCTCGGCATCCACAGTGAATTCGAGGGCAATTCAGCCCAATATTTTTGAATGGGCCTGCAAAGAGAAAATTTCAAAATGAATAGTATTGTATCAAATGAAAAGTAACGTGAAAATGAGTGCCAAGATTTTGTTACATGATATGGGTTCAACGAGGCCATGCAGATTTTAGCTGTGATGCCCGGCGAATGGGATTCTGCTTTTTGAACAGTTAAAGAAACAGAGGCCATCGACAAGTATGGGATGAATAGAAAATCTGGCAACACACAAGGGAATGTTCTTAGGTGGTGTGTGATAAAATACTATGTACAACTCCAATTTGGACCACAAAACTTTCAGAGGGGTCTAAAAAGTCAATGTTGCAACGTGGAAGGTGGACCAAGAAGAGAAACATTGATACATGTAAAGTTGATGTGGGTAATGACATGATTAAAATTTTAAGGAACAAGAAAATGATAGTTCAGCAATATGTCTTAATGTTCTCATCAACGAGGCAATTTTCTATTAAATATAACAACTTGCAATTTTATTTTGACTAAATAGTAAGAATTAGTTAAAAAAAAAATTTAAAATTCTCAAGAGGTCTCTTCAAAATTAGGGGGTCATCTTATATTCAGAGTCAAATTATATTCGGGTAAATACGGTGTGCCTCATGTTTGACAAAAATATTGTGTTGTTTTCATAATTTCAGTTAATGTTTAGTGTAAACAGTTCTGCAAAAACAATTGAAAGAAGAATTGGTTATGTAAGAGAGTCTACCAAATTTAATAATCAAAATGTCATTGTTTCTGGAATTGAGGTTAGAAGTTTAGTACAATGTTTGGTTAGACAAAAGTGGGCAAACAACATTGCCATTATCAATTTGTGTGTCTAATCACATTGTGTGAATTAATTAATAAGTATATTGTAATGAAGTACAAAAGACTTTTTATTCATGTATAATCTTGGGTAAAAAATTCAATTTCTTAGGCTCAAAATTACTGTAGTTTTGGCTCTGGAAGGGACGGACTTGTTCAGACAAGGTTAAACCCTATCAAATCCATACAATCAAGAGTCTACTGTAAATTAAAGCAATACAGGATTGAATGTGGAGCACACAAGATATATATTGAGTCACTTATGTACTACTTAGTTTCAAGGAAACAATTCTGTGCTCCCAGAACAACTGCAGTGACTGGTTTCTGTGCTCCCAGACAAACTGCAGTGATTGGATGTTCCTTTGCTCTAACGAACGCTGCATCCCCTATTGGTGGAAATGTGATGGAGTGGACGACTGTGGAGACAGTTCAGATGAATTGGGATGTGGAGAAATGACTACAGCTGCAACTGCTACCGCTGTTCCTACTAACTGCACAACTACTACTCCCCCACCAGCAAGGGGAGGTTGCTCGAAAAACCAGTTCCGTTGTGATTCAGGTAGGTATTTATGTACCTAATCAGTGGAGGGGGGGAGATTTTAATGAATGGATTTTTTCCCCCTTTTGTTCTTCTTTTTCTTTCTTTCTTTTCACATTAGAACAATGCCTTTTAGTATAGACATTAATTTTATGATATGAGGAAAAGAAATGACCCATTTTTATGTAATTTTTTTAATGTATTTTTCATTGATTTCGACAAATAAGTCATTTTTTAAATTTATACGTAATTTTTAAAGCATTTTTTTGCTCATTGAATCAATTTTATTATAATTTTATTGGCACTTGCTTCAAATAATATTCACAAGAAGCAATAAATGTTCTCTACAGAATTCCTGAGCTGAGTAATGTAATTGATTTCTTTACTCAAAAATTGTAATGTCAGCCATTGTGAGTTTGTAATCTAAGGTTCTTATGATGCCTGTCAACACCATTCTTGGTTTGGCTGATTTTGTGATAACTGAAGGTAGAGATTTCCTGGTAAAGAACAGTCCAAACTGAAGTTTTCAAACTGAGTTCACTTGAAAGGAAGAAGCGTCGATTACATCAGTAACATATCCAACAGCTTCAGTTGTTCTTCTGGACTGGTTTTGATAAACAAATTTTACATAATTTTTCTTTGCTTTTGGGGCACTTCTAAAACGTTTTAAGAGCAATTTAGTGATCTTTTTTGCCAATGTTTTAGGTCATCAAAATCTGCCCCCTAATCAGTTGAGTCCATAAGACTTTCAGTGAAGTTCAAATGAAAGAATGCAGAATTTCATTGCAACTACATCAGGATGGTTTTGAAAATGAAAATAGATAGTAAACAGGCACAGGATACAGGACTGCATCAACAACTAGTGTAGATACTCGAGTGTTGGAGTAGACTGTTGTGTGGAGCTGCATTGCTGGCACTGAACATGTTAAATAATTACAGGAATCAAATGCAGAAGGGAAAGTCTTGAAGCAAGGTTGTTGACTGCCTGTTAGTTGTAGTATTTACTTTCTCTGGACTCCCTGGCTCATAAGGCCATTTGCGAGGGAAGCCAGATTGCTCCTAGGTGGTTCTTACTGCAGTAACCCAAAGGCCCTATGCCTACTACTATACCTACTATGCCTACTATACCTACCAGGGAAGGAAAGAATTTGGGCTAAGTGTGATGCAGAGTTAGGGTGTCTATTCATCTCATTTTGAATGGGATAGTGTTTTAGGTATGTCCTAGGCATCCTGTTTTTCCATTATACGTAAGATTTCATCATCAAAGAAATATTCATAGAACAACAATCATAATAAAAACAGGTTCCTTCTACTTTGAATTCTTCTTAAATTTGTTTGGACTCGGCTGTTGAAAATACTTTTCATGTTAATAAGGTTATGTAATTATGATGTTCTTGATTTCATGAATACAGAATATGAATTTAACCTTGTCTGGATTTTGCGATTCCCTTGTCTCATTTTTGTCTTGAGGAAAAATGGTCAGGCTCTACAGGGTGTACTGTCAATGCACACCCTTTCACAACACAACTGCCATATGCAGGTTTTGAACGCACAGCCTTGGTGTAATATATTCTTCAGCACAGAGCCCTGAGCACACGTGCCACCAGGCCAATTCATTGTTACAAATCAGTTGTGAAAAAAAATCATGAATGCTGGGAAAAGTGTTTTATAGAAAGCAAAGTTGCTGAACTGAATTTTAGAGAGAAGTTCGAGAGATAATGTTGATGGCAAGCTATTGTGAATAGATGTACGAATTTGCCCATAGGATAATTTAAACATAAGATTTAAAGTGTAGTCTTGCAGTCTTCTAGAAGAAAAACTTGATGTTACTATTTCTAAATGATTGTTGATGTTAGAAAGAACAGTTTTAACTTACTTGAGAGCAAGTGAAATTTTTAATATGATCTCAAATTTAATATTATATTATTTTTCAATATTCTACCTTCTTTTTTATTTTATTGAAATGGTGTCTATCCATTTTCAGTTTTCAGAGAAAAAATGAAAATGTAAAAATTATTGGGATGTACTTACACGTACACATACTATAATAACTTGTGTTCTTGTTCAACTAAGAGGGTACAAAATTACTCTTCTTACAAAATTTGAAATTCAAATTGTCCAAAGAATTGACCAGGAATTGTGCCCAGGTCTCTTTGATTTATGGCCTGTAGCTACAGGGTAGTGTTATTGAAATTATTTTAAATGTGTTTTTTTTTGTATGGAAATATTGCAGTATTTACAGTTTTATCTTATGTTCCTTAAACTAAATTTCATTAATTAGTTAATTTTTTAGTATGTTGAACATTTTTATTACTTAATTTCCCCATTCAATTATCTGAAAATCTTCCTATCAGAATCTGCCTGGTCTCTGTTACTGTGGTTACTGTGAATAATTGGAGATCTAGTGTATATGAAAGGGGAAACTACCTGAAACTATAAATGCCTGAAAAAATTATCAGAACATCTTTATCATGTATAGAAAATCACAAGGATAATTAAAGTTAATTTTCATCGTAAAGTGGTTAAAAAAATGTTAACTTGTATAAGAAGCTAAAAAACCTTTTTTTTTTTTAATTTTCCATTTTTATGAAGTATCTTGGGTAAATTGTTTAAAATCCAATGGAAAACTCATGATTTCACTTCAATCATGATTTTCAACATAAAAAATGTGTAGCCTCGCAGATTTGCCTATCTTATTCTGCTACCCCCTTTAACACAATACGGAAAAGTCCTTGAGGGATTTTTTCGCTCATGGAAATGATTTTTAAAACATGCTCCTTTTTCTAGGGGAATGCATTATGAATGCATGGGTTTGTGATAATATGAACGATTGTGCTGGAGGAGAGGACGAACGATCTTGCCAAGGTGTAATGAAATGCCAGGAAGATGATTACATGTGCCTTCCAGATCGAATATGTATATCAAGCATCAAAGTATGCGATGGAACTGCTGACTGCCCCAATGGTTTTGATGAAGTAAACTGCAAGGAGAACATTCATCCTTCAGGTAAGATAATTGTCAAAAGCACAAGCATGTCTACTGTAGGTTCTTTCACAACCTGCCTTAACAATGTTTAATCTTTTTCTCTCATTTTTCCATATTTTTTCTTTCTTCTTTCCTTTCTTTTTCTTTCTTTCTTTCTTTCTTTCTTTCTTCCTCTCCTCCTTTCTTGTCATTCTTCGTCTTCTTCTTGTCATTCTTCTTCTTCTTCTTCTTCTTCTTCTTCTTGTCTTATCATTCTTCTTCTTCTTCTTCTTGTCTTTCTTCTTCTTCTTCTTCTTGTCCTTCTTCTTCTTCTTCTTGTCTTTCTTCTTCTTCTTCTTGTCTTTCTTCTTCTTCTTCTTCTTGTCTTTCTTCTTCTTCTTCTTCTTCTTCTTCTTGTCCTTCTTCTTCTTCTTCTTGTCCTTCTTCTTCTTCTTCTTGTCCTTCTTCTTCTTGTCCTTCTTCTTCTTCTTCATGTCCTTCTTCTTCTTCTTCATGTCCTTCTTCTTCTTCTTGTCCTTCTTCTTCTTCTTGTCCTTCTTCTTCTTCTTATCCTTCTTCTTCTTGTCCTTCTTCTTCTTCTTGTCCTCCTTCTTCATGTCCTTCTTCTTCTTCTTGTCCTTCTTCTTGTCCTTCTTCTTCTTCTTCTTCTTCTTCTTCTTGTCCTTCTTCTTCTTCTTGTCCTTCTTCTTCTTCTTGTCCTTCTTCTTCTTCTTCTTCTTGTCCTTCTTCTTCTTCTTGTCCTTCTTCTTCTTCTTCTTCTTGTCCTTCTTCTTCTTCTTGTCCTTCTTCTTCTTGTCCTTCTTCTTCTTGTTGTTGTTGTCCTTCTTCTTTTTTTTGTTGTCCTTCTTCTTCTTTTTGTTGTCCTTCTTCTTCTTCTTCTTCTTCTTCTTCTTCTTTTTGTTGTCCTTCTTCTTCTTCTTGTTGTCCTTCTTCTTCTTGTTGTTGTCCTTCTTCTTCTTGTTGTCCTTCTTCTTCTTGTTGTTGTCCTTCTTCTTCTTCTTCTTGTTGTCCTTCTTCTTCTTCTTCTTCTTCTTCTTGTTGTCCTTCTTCTTCTTCTTCTTCTTGTTGTTGTCCTTCTTCTTCTTCTTCTTGTTATCCTTCTTCTTCTTCTTGTCCTTCTTCTTCTTCTTGTTGTTGTCCTTCTTCTTCTTCTTGTCCTTCTTCTTCTTGTTGTTGTCCTTCTTCTTCTTCTTGTTGTTGTCCTTCTTCTTCTTCTTCTTGTTGTCCTTCTTCTTCTTCTTCTTCTTGTTGTTGTCCTTCTTCTTCTTCTTCTTCTTCTTCTTGTTGTTGTCCTTCTTCTTCTTCTTCTTGCCCTTCTTCTTCTTCTTCTTCTTGTCCTTCTTCTTCTTCTTCTAATACAGCCGCAGATAGTTAAAATTTGTTTCTCTTTGTAATCGTAAATTTTCGATTACAATGTTTTATCAGTCTTGCCTCGGCTGCGGTGGAGACAAAATCGTAAGCTCTGAGCGCTCCGTGTGATCGGCAGCAATACAAGACAAAACTCTTTGCATGCGGTGAATATAATGAGACCTTACGTTTACAAAGACGTGTAATACTGGGTGTAGCTAGTAATTCCAAATTCAATTACACAAGAATAACTCGGCTAGCTAAATGTTTCAAGAAGGGCCTCACTGTCATTTCTTCTTGCCGAATTTTCAAAGGAGAATTTTACATACGTTTTGGAAGGCAATGTACGATCTGTAACTAAAATTCCCAACTCTCTTGTTGTTGAATTCAAAGGAGTAAGAAATTGCACTTATCTGTCTGCCGGCAGTATCGTTTTCAATGCCACCGATTCATGTAATACTGAAACAATGCATCAAACAAAAAGAGGTCCCGAACGTATACGAAGTTACAATGACTTTTACTGTTTCCTTGTTCTGAGTCAAAAGAAACCCTTGAAATGACCATTAACAACTAGCTCAAGTCAAAGAAAAAATTACAAAAAATCTCCAAATCAATATTTTATGAGCAGTTAAAAGCATTTTAAGATTATATTTGTCATTCGAATATCTCTTAATGACACGTGGAAGACAATGTAACTGGCTTAATCATGGGCTAATATCTTCCTTGCCAATATCAAGAACGTACGAATGGACGGTCGATCGGCCGGTCGATCGGACGGTGGATCGGACGGTGGATCGGACGGTCGATCGGACGGTCGATCGGCCGATCGGGCGGACGGCCGATCGGGCGGACGGCCGATCGGATCGACGGCCGATCGGACCGACGGACGTTTTGCTGTCAATGAAGTTTTCGATATGAGAGACCCACAAATCATGGATTGACTCATTTCGAATAGGAACAAGATTTATTCAATTTCTTGTTTCTAGAATCACGCAATGAAGTATGTCTGTCAAAATATTGCTGTTCAATTGTTTGACTTGACTACTCTTTTTCTTTGCAAGGGATGTTAGATTTGGTGACGCCATACGTATCGCAGAAAAGACAAAATGGGAATCGCCACCCTAGAGTTGGTGGAATCTAGAAGGTGGTGGAATCGCGCTTCCTCGGGCCACCGTTCCTATTCGCCGCACACGCTCCTTTCTTCATCCTCCAGCGTTCCTGCCACATGGAGGGTAACGGGCTCGCATGTGGAACCACTTTGTGCAGCGTTCCATCGCCAAACGCCCGCGCCCTCATCGCGTCCCCTCGGCCGCTCTTAGCGCCATCTGCCGTCGCCGCCGCCGCCGCGCTGTCATTTTGCGCCCGCACACCCAGCAACCTCTCCGACCCTTCACCCCTTGCAGCGGGCTTTGTGTCCAAAAGAGTTATTTATCTTTTTCTCGCTTCCATGGACTGACGTTTCAGTGTTTTATTGCATCCATTTGACTTTTTTTTACTTCGTGTCGTCATTGTCAGCAAATCCAACCATTTCGCAAACGTTTTCAAGTGACAAAGAAGAACGATTCAATATTTTTGCTGTGCGGCTCTTACGTCGGTGGATTTAAGTGCACCGTCGACAAAGCAATAAAGTATGTATGACTAAACAGAAACGAAAATTACTATGGATTTGAAGAAATGACTCATTTTTGATAGTTCTGAACGAGATCGTCATTAATTTCCATGTGTACTGTATGCCCTAAAAATGAAATAGCTTCCTTTTTCCACGTTTTGACCACAATACAACATTATTTAGTGCAATTTATTAATTTTCAGCTTGCATGAACATGATTTGCAAACATGTTTCGTAATATACACCTTCTATTGTTCAGTTTCCATAGAAATTAATAAAATCAACTCCTTTTGATTCAATGACCTAAAATTTTCTGTTCATTATATTTCAAGTAGTGTGCTTGGACAAATTAGCAGCGTGTTAATCAAAAAGTTTTCATTCGACCAAAAGCAATGAGAAATGAACAGTTGTTCAAGAAAGGTTTCTTAACACGCTTTTGTTAGAAGGTACGTCTGCGCACCATCGCACATATAGTCCACCTCTTATGCCATTTTCGTGATTTTATTTTGAGTGTTTTAACCGTAGGACCCGGGAAACTACATGAATGAATGTGCAGGGGATCTAAGACTCTAGGCAACACGCTCGAAAAACGCACATAAAATTGCTTTTATTCTTAATAACTTTATTTTCACTTAATTTCTTAATAATTTCAATAAAAATAAACTCTTAATGTTAAAAATATTTATTTAAATTAATGATAGAGCCTAAAAATCATGCACATGCATTGACGTAACGGAATAAACTTCCTGGATATACCTATAGGCAGATTTCTGAAAATTGTTCCTCAGCCAGTGAAAAAGCGAGGGCAAGCTCTCAGAAATGCAACTGTGCGGAGTAAAAAGCGTGCATTACAGCTGTGAAGAAAATAAAACAGTTAGGGCTTAGCTGCTTATGCATTATAAGTATATTGTGACAGTTTTGTTACAAGAATCATAGATTATCTTAAATGAATCTTAATTTTTGAAATATCCCTTGAAAAATTGTATTCAGGAATGTTACGATCAATTTAAAATAGATTTCATTATGCGGAATTTTATGCCTGTAGATATCAATGTGAAATATTTGAATTCGGGCATATTGTCAAGGACATTTTAATTTAATATGTATGACTGGTAGCGAAGCTTTGTCGTAACCACATTTTAGATGATGAAATAAATAGCAAGGGAGTATTGCTGTAGCATGTATTGTGAATCAGTGTTTCTTCATCCATTTCATTATCAGTTATTCGTGTTTCGTGTAGAATGAACAGATTGTAACATGTAAACGAATTTGGGGGAGGAGTGCTGATAGTAGGCGCTGATAGCATACGTCGAGGTGTTAGCTCGGTTTCCAGGCTAATGCATAAGGATCCTGTTACCAGGATTGCTCGCCAAGTGCTTGCTATTGATCTCACGGATCATGATTGGCCATGTGCAGTTGAAATGATACTGATGGGGGGGATTATAATAGATAATTTGTAGCCTTGGTTGTTGTGCATGGGTATTGTTCCCTTGATTGAACTATCATTCCCAGTTCAATTGTAAATAACAACTTGTAATAGTATTAGATAGATTGGGAATTGAATGTACTTCGTTTCGTTGATCTTCATTGCAAACTCTACCGCATGAGAAGGGCTTTCATCGCAAATAAGCGTTCACGGCACACCTTAAGTAAGTTATATGACTACTAAAATTACTAGGATTTCTATCTCTATTATTATTTTCCAAGCTAACTGTAACTAGTTTGCTGGAAAATGATGTAAAGGATGAGCCACGAGGAAACAAGAACAGTTTAGAAAGTGTTCAATCCTATACGTCCATAGAGAGTGCCATTACTGTAGTTTTTGACAAATAGCCTAAGTATATGCATAATTGCTTGCGTGGCATCACTGTAAAAACGGTGATGATTATAAAGTAGTACGTGTTAAACTAATTGCATTTAATTTTTTACCTGTTTTGTAAAAACCTGGCCTATGTTACTCGCTTCGCTCGTGCATTTGCAAATAAATGGAGAGGGTTCGTTCTCCTGCCTCTTGAATTAACATAAATTATGAAGTTCAACCGACGCAAACATTCGAACATTTTCTAGCCCAAAATACAGATTTGACTTGTAACATGACTCGCTTCGCTGGTGTAACTTCAACTACATAAATTGTCATTCATTTACTTGCAATGAAAATTTAACTTCACAAACGTGGTGAAACAATATTTTCTGCACTGACATCTTAAATCCGTTTTATATGGCTATTTTTTCATCATTTTTCTGTACAGGAAATGGATGAAAGAGACGTTCTTTTCAGTGCGGTTTTGTTTCAGTACGGATACTAGATGAACGAATGTGACGTTTTACACGGTAATTTCATTTTCTGCACGTAATCGTGAGAAAAATATTTCCTCCGGGCGCCACAAAATACACTGTAAATCAAACAGCTGAACATCACATGTGTGGTTTCAAATTAAGTTAGGTTATTTCAGGACTGCCAATAATACAAGGAGACATTAGAACACACTACATATTTTATTTCTCTTCACATTAATTACTCTGCAATCACATTACGATTCAACACATTACAACGTTGTCAAAAGTGCACAGAAGAGTAAAACTCAAAATACGCATAGAAAACAATGGACATTTCTGAAAAGTGACGCCAAGAGAGTGGTGGTGAAACAAGATGGAATCCATACCTAAATATGAAGCATGAGTACATTTTCATCTCAACTGGCCTGTCATTTTTGCATACTGATGAAAAATGAAAAAATGACAGTGTAAAACGGGCTTTAGATTGCATTTCTCGTGTTTGATACTAGTTTGTGGGCATTTTGCTAACTTAAATATCTAACTTTAACATGTAACTTCGTAGTAGATAGGCGTTGCAGGAGCCGCGGTGGCTAAGTAGTAGGGCACTGTCTTCCTGATCTGAAGGACCCAGGTTTGAATGCCGGCGAAAGATGGGATTTTTATCCGATGATTTCCATTCAGGGCGGCTCTGAGGTCAGTCTCCTTTCCAAGTGAGTACCAGGATCTTTGTTGGGGGTAAAGGCGGCCGGAGCGTTGTGCTCGCCACACAACCTCCTCCTCTTCGGATTCGGTGGTATAACGGTCAGCGTACCGAACTGTTGTACCCGCGTTTACGGGTTCAATCCCGATCGAAGCCGTGCATTTTTAAGGGCGAAAAAAATCCTTCGTACGCCTTCCTTCGGAGGGAAGTAAAGCCGGCTGTCTCATGTAGTAGATTTACTGCATGTAAAAGATCCTCCAGCCTAAAAGAAGCCTCTGAGAAAAATTGAGATCGGCCTGTTTCGTCGCTCAAGATAATACCTCCTTTCTTCGCCAGGTCGTGAAAGGAGCGTAGCAAAATTTGCGTGGTTAGACGGAAGAGCGGGCCTGATGGCGCGAGTCTCGCAAGGCATTAACTAACTAACTCCTCGTGCCGACATCAACGAATAACCCTACCTTACCTCTCCTGTGGACCAGATCGGCCTGTGTGCAGTTGCACCTTCGTAGATAGGCGTTGCATTTTGAATGACGTTTCCAGCTGGTGTAGGCGTGTTCCGATTATCCCAACGCTTTAGCTGTTGGCGCAAGACGTGGAAGGGCGTGAGCGTGGGCGTGGTGGTGGGCGCAGGTGATGGCCGAAGTGCCCCGCCCGTGCACGGAAGTGCCGCCGCTGCACCTGCTGGTCCCGTGGTCGCTGGTGTTCTTCGTGCCGGCGGACGCGTGACGCCTCATGCTGCCCCCCAGCGGCCCCGCCCCTCCGCGCCCGCCGCTGCTGCAGCAGCAGCTGCTGCCCGCCGTGGGCTTCTTCGTGGGCGCGTTCGCGCACGCGGCGGCGCTGGGCGACGCGGACGAGGACGCGGCGTGCGTGGGGCTGTGAGGCGGATGCAGCGCCCGCCCACGGTGCCCCGCGGCGGCGGCGCCTGGGACGCGCCGCTCCGGCCGCGCGCGTGGCTGGACGCGCCGCCGCCCGCGCGCTCCCGCCTCGCCAGGCAGCTGGCGCGCCTGCAGACCGACGCGTAGGGCCTGGCAGGGCCACGCCCACGCTCCACGCCCACCGAACCAAGACACATCCGTGGCGAGCGCTATATGGCGTCCGCTACATGACGTTCGCTACATGACGTTCGCTACATGACGTTCGCCACATGACGTTCGCCACATGACGTTCGCCACATGACGTTCGCCACATGACGTTCGCCACATGACGTTCGCCACATGACGTTCGCCACATGACGTTCGCCACATGACGTTCGCCACATGACGTTCGCCACATGACGTTCGCCACATGACGTTCGCCGCATGACGTTCGCCACATGACGTTCGCCACATGACTTTTGCCACATGACGTTTGCCACTTGACGTTCGCCGCATGACGTTCGCCACATGACGTTCGCCACATGACGTTCGTCACATGACGTTCGCCACATGACGATCGCCACATGACGTTCGCCACATGACGTTCGCCGCATGACGTTCGCCGCATGACGTTCGCCGCATGACGTTCGCCGCATGACGTTCGCCGCATGACGTTCGCCGCATGACGTTCGCCGCATGACGTTCGCCGCATGACGTTCGCCGCATGACGTTCTTCACATGACGTTCGCCACATGACGTTCGCCACATGACGTTCGTGCTGTGACGTCCGTACCATGACATTCCAACCATGATGAGTGCACCAGGATATCAGTGCCATGACCTCTTCATGACTACTCCACATGAGGTTCGCACACGACACTTTCGTCATGACTCCCACGCCTTAACGTCCATGTCATGATGCCTCCCTCTCATCGGCGTCATTGCGATCGTTTCGACGAATTCTTGATGGCGCCCAAAGTGATTCCCTTTCAGCGTAATCGTTTGCTCGGCGCTGTAATGATGTGTCTGGCGATGGGTATTGGAGGGCTGGCATAAAGTGATTTGCCCGTTGTCTAAGCGAATAGGAATAGTGCCAGACGCTTTTATCACAACTCGCTCCAATTCAGAAGACCCGGAGCTTCTTTAGCATCCCGATGTTATATTACCGGGGATTGTGGACGAGACTTCCATTCCGCTTCTTATAATGCAATCGTAGCAACACGAAGACCTTGGCGAGAGGGAGCGAGTGCTTCGTTTTAGGAAAATGAAAACATGTTCTTTTGCTGCTGTTACCTCGAATTCCTAACATATGATGTGTAAAACATGAAGTTCCAGTAAGGAACTTAGAATTATTTGATGCTTGCGAATGAAGATCTTTTTAATTGACGAAAACTACATTTGGTTTGTTAGTTTAATTATTCCTGTACGCGCGTGGATGATCTATACAGTGCAGAGGATATACAAGGTGTATACAACTAACTCTGATTCAATTGTATAGTGTGTGCGTAATTTTATTTTACAAATAAATGATACAAAATGTGACTGATAAATTTGTCTGATTCTGTCAAATGCTTTTAATTATTTTCAGATATATGGATTTAATTCTTTAGAATATATGGTTTCCATCTTTTAGATAGTGTATTAGAGTTGACAATTTTTTACTTTATCATATAAGTTTATATATACGGAGAATAGAATACTGCGAAAAATCGTTTTCGAGATTTTAACGTAACTATACTATTGAGATCCTCTGAATCGAAAAAAATGTTTTCTTAAACATCTGTTTAAGCGTCCATTCTTCTGTCCGTCAGTTTGTGAACCACACTGTGAAAAACATATTCACAGAATTTTCTCCAAAACGAATACTAATCGATCAATCTGGCTCGATTCAAAGCCTACACGATTTTGAAACGAATTCTTGCAATTTTGGGGGTACTTTACATGAAGTTCCTAGGATATTTTTCAGTTTTCTCAAAAATGGCTTCAAATTAATTTTTTAAATTTATAGGAAGTATTGACTGAAATACACTTCTTAAGATGACAATTCAATTTTCACTGTTAACTCAGAATTTTCAAAAATTGAAAGATTTAAAATGCTTTGATCCCACTCGTACAACTACATTATTGAAGATGGATATTTTCCTTTAATTAAATGTTCTTTACAATTATTGCTTTAATTTGTCATTTTTATGTAAATTTTTTGAAAATATCTGTAGTTTTCCGTAATTTTGAGTGGAAAGGGGGCAGTAATAAAAAATATTTTAGAAAACAATATTTCTTAAAAAGATTTCAATTGTGTGTTTAAACTTTTTGTACGAATAGCGTTAAATGCACTAAAGAACATGACATCAACACTGTTTAGCTGTATTCGTTTTTCAAAAATTACACAAATATATTTTTTATAGTTATTTATGATACGAATGGTCAAATATACATTTAATTTTATTAGTAGGAACGACACGTGGTCGATAAGCCCAGTAGCGCAACCCAACATGCAAAATAGTCACTTTTATCTCGAATGTCGAACACTAGTTTTCAAACAGTTTTGCTAACTTTCACTTTATTTTTAGCCAAGTATACAAATCACTTGATACTTTAAGGTAAGTAGTAGCTGATGCGGTCAGATGAAGGCATTTTGTTTTCTTTGTTGTATTCATAAATGTACCTGAACACTTCAGCATCGTCCCACTTTTAGTATTAGTACTAAAAATTGATCTTTTATCGGGTTCTGTACGCACCAAAAGAACAGCTTTATCTAGTGTGTGTGTGTGTCTCAAAATAGTTTGCATTGTTTCTGTGGAAAGGAATGGTTTTAAAATCCTTCAACTGTATTGATTCAATGTCAAAAAACATTTAAAAGACGTTTAACCATAAAAAAGGCCAGTTTTGCTAATATTATTGAACTTATAAAATTATTATATTACACTTGCATAATAGGTTTACAATTAGTACGGTCAAGTGATTGGCGTTGAATAACAGGGGCTTGCGAAAGGGGAGTATAATTAATGTAATAAGGCTGAGACTTTGAAACTCATAAGGCAGGAATGTTTTCAGTTCTTTGAGGTGTGGGGGATTCCGAATCTCTCGTGTAATCTATACCATAATTCTTTCATAATCTCTTGGCCTGATATGCAAATCTGTGCAATCTGTGTGCTCAACTGCGGAATTGGATTCGCACCCAGAACAAAGCTACAAGCACCGACATGGGGTGTAGGAAGCACATGAACAAGTATGTGAAGGTACAGGAGCGAGATAGAGCAAGGCGATGATGGAGATGCACGAAGATGGCACCAGAATCCAATGGAGCGATAGTTACCGCCAGTGATCTTGGTAGTATTTTAATTTCTCTTTGTGTTCCTCTGTGCTATCTCATTGTCTCTCTCTTTGCCAATTCATTCTCTCCTTGCCATCGCATTGTCTCCCTCTTTGCTATTGCATTGTGACATACCAAAATTGATGGACATTTTATTTATGCAAATAAAGGTCAAAATGTTGTAGATATTGCAAAAGACATGGGTTTCTATGGTGTAGATACGCAGATGACACCGTAGCAACGCAATATAACGAGTTCGTTTGGAAGCAGGCGCAGGGTACACCATAGCAACGCGAAAAAAACAATAGAGAGAAAAATATAGTGAACTTTGAAGGGTGGACCAGATTGGGAATTAGGGCGTTCCGACTCGTGTCGTGGTGGTGAGCGGATCGCTTGTGCGGTTTTTCTTGAGATTAATTATCAAATCAGGACTTGTGATATTTCGTGAGAGTGGACATTGAACTTGAACCAAGAATACTTGCGCATTATGTGTGCATCGGGAACTTGTAAAATTTACGTGTTGTACCATTGCAAACTCGGACTTGTAATATTTTCATGAGTGAACCGGAAAGTGAACTGAATATTTTCGCGGTGAAGTTACAAGACTTGACTTAGAAATTGTGAATTGCCAGGTTAGGTGATAGAAAATAGTATTAGAGGGATAATATTCTGACCTGGGAAAGTAATCAGTTTGAAATAGGTGCCCACCTGAGGTGCACGATAAAGAATATAGTCAGTGTTTGTGTGGTTGGAGTGGTTGGAGGAAGTTTCGACTTGGTCGCTGATCATCGTGGACTTTGATAAGAAGGAAGATTGCTTTACTCTACGTGGCAACACCGAGCGACGTGCGCGCGAAGAGGCAAGAAAGCATAAAAGGTTCTATAACGCTGTTGTTGCAATAACGAGAAAAATGGTCATGACCTAACGATAATTTTAATAATCAATGATGGTTGATAACTTTGGCTTGCATAATAAATTATAATAGTATTCATAGTTTGAAAGAAAGCTGATTCTCATTTTCCATTACATGCAATCCTATAGTAAACATTTTAGAATTATTTTCAGATTCCTCGCCCCTCCGTATGGATGGCAGATTGAGTAATTGGTTGCAGAGTAAGTAGCAACATTTATTTCATAAAAACCCGTCGACCGAGCTAGCGGAATTTACATTTATTGGTAATATATCCGAAGACAGTTATAGATAATCAGGAATTCAAGGAATTCCTGGCGCCCAAATTATTTATAAATTCGGAAATAGGTTACGATTTACATTTACATTTAGTAATGTAGACGTTTCAGCATTGACCTCTCTTTACCATCGTATTGTTTCCCTCTTTGCCCTTTGCCATACCATTGTCTTTACTGTTACAATATTTCCCCCAACATCCCAGCCGGTGTAACTTCGCCACGGAGAAGGAAGAAGCCGGGAACTCAGAAAAATCATGTTAGGGTGAACAGACTCTCCCATCGCTCCATCTTCCCCACTTGTTCCCTCTTCCATCTCGGCGTGCCTGCTCCCCCTCCCCCGTTCCTTCTCGTCGCCGCGCAGGCGACTGGCGCTTTACACCTCAATCAACTCCTCGCTGTTAATTACCTGCGCCTTCACGTCTCGCCCCGCCCGTCCTACCCCATCCCTCCCTCCTGACCCACGGCGCGGGTCGGAAAGTTGAGTGGGCGCGGCGCGAGGCGGGGCTGGGCGAGGGAGGGCGGGGATGGGCGGGGATGGGCGGGGCTGGGCGGGGCTGGGCGGGGCTGGGCGGGGCTGGGCGGGGGCTGGGCGGGGCTGGGCGGGGGCTGGGCGGGGCTATGCGGGCTGGGCCGGCTATGCTGGGGCTGGGGCGGGGGCTATGCGGGGCTATGCGGGCGGGTGGGGCTATACGGGCTGGGAGGGGGCTACAGGCTGGGCGGGGCTGGGCGGGGCTGTGCGGGGCTGGGCGGGGCTGCGCGGGGCTGGGCGGGGGCTATGCGGGGCGGGGCGGGGGTGGGGCGGGGGCTGCTGCGGGGCGGGGCGGGGGCTATGCGGGGCTGGGCGGGGCCGGGCGGGGCTATGCGGGGCCGGGCGGGGCTTTCGGGCGGGGGCTATGCGGGGCGCGGGCGGGGACTATGCGGGGCTATGCGGGGCTGGGCGGGGACTATGCGGGGCTGGGCGGGGGCTATGCGGGGCTGGGCGGGGGCTGTGCGGGGCTGGGCGGGGGCTATGCGGGGCTGGGCGGGGGCTATGCGGGGCTGGGCGGGGGCTATGCGGGGCTGGGCGGGGGCTATGCGGGGCGGAGCTGGGCGGGGCTGGGCGGGAGATCCGTCCGCCTGCCGCTCCACCGGTTTTATTAGGGAAATTTCCGCCGAGGGCGATTTGCAAAAGAGTGGCGCGCCCGTGAGGGACCTTTGTCCGCGACGCGCGGGGTAATGCGCCGGAAAATTTGTTATTAACTCGGACTGCGCCGCGGAGGCTGCGCTCGCCCGAGGCGGCTGCGCAGGCCCGGCCGCGGCCAACGTCGCGCGCTTTGTGCCCAGTGGCTCCGCGGGCGCGGCGCCCGGAAGCGGCCCGGAGCGGCCCGGAGCGGCCTGGAGTGGCCCGTGTCCCCACTGTGGAGCAGTTCTTTGCGCGGGACAATCGCTCTTTGAGGAGTGCGAGTGGAAAAAGTTGATGGCGTGCTTTTTGATGAAAAATGAGTTCTCTGCAGTTTTGTGTAGACCGGTTCTTGATGAGAAGTGGATGCATAGAAGAATATCAACGTACAAATTGTTAATTTGTGACGAATGTATTCTGGGTGGGAACATGGTTTGATGCATTATGTACAGATGGTAGCGTAAAGTGATAGTATTCTGTCACCAGGTTATCTACTAGGATAAAATATCCTACTCACATAATTAATAAATGTCTGTGTAATTAAACTACGGAACTGATGCCTCACTTGCATAGATACAAAGTTAATGCATTATACGTTGATTTTTGTTTGCGGAAGAATAACGCGGTTTCGTCATGTTCTGTGGTTATAAGATTGTTGTTTATGAAGTTATTCCGAAGTAAATTTTTCTGTTTATTATATTTTGGTACTTATTCTGTAATTTTATGAAAATAACCAGTTTACCAGGCAATATCGATTTCTGAAGTGCCCGATAAGGAAACGTTTCGGAGGTCAGTAATATCGTTCTGAATACATCGCACTTCATTCTTCAGTTTATTTTTACGCCTAAGTATAGAAACCCCTGAAATACAAAAGTAGTAGCCATAAAGTTTTATACTTGTCGAATCCTAAACGTTCTACAACACTCGACATCAAATGGTATTGAAAACATTTTTCCTAACTCCATCGTGTTTCCTACTATTGATGAAATTTAGAAACATGTAATGCTTGCATTAGCAAATACTTTTCTTGGTTGACTGCAATATTCTATTGATACTTTTAGAATTTTCACTTACATTACACTAGCAAAGGGGTTTCCTTTTCGTGATAATCCCCCAAAATGGAAAGACAATGCTCGTTCTGTTTATTAAAAAAAATAAACGTGCAGGATGCATCAATTTATATTAGCTTATTCGCAGTCTCATTTACGATATTTTAATATTGGCTTTTTCGCTTTAATCCGACATCATGTTTGTAAAGTATACGGTGTGTCGAAAGAAAAGCTGAAACGACGCTGTGAACCAGGCGATATTCTAAAATATTTTCGCCGCGCGACGCGAGCCAATGCCGCAGGGAGTGGAGGCCCCGCGCGAGTGCACCGCTTTAACGCAAGCGGGGGCGGGGGCCGGGGCGGGGGAGGAGCGCGCTCCGGCGGCGGAAGGAGGACGGAAGGGCATCGCTCGCTGGGCAGACAACACGTGGGGCGGGCTGGAAGACGATCGGCGACGGAGATAAGAGCTGGAGTTGGGTGGGATGGAACAACAAGTAAGAGGGAGGGGAAATAGGGATAGGGAGGGTGAGACGGGGCGGGATGAGATACCGGGCTAGGAAGGGGAGAGACGGTGCGGGAAAGGGTGGAGGGGGGGAAGGGGAGACAGGGCGGGAAGGGGCAGTCGGGGCGGGCACGGGACGGTGGAAGGAGACGGGGTGGGGAAGGGGAGATGGGTGGGGAAGGGGGAGATGGCGTGGGGAAGGGTGACGGGCGGGGAAGGGGTCGGGGGGGCGGGGGTGACGGGGCGGAAGGGGGAGACGGAGTGGGGAAGGGTGTGACGGGGCGGGGAAGGGGGTGGCGGGGCGGGGAAGGGGGTGACGGAGTGGGGAAGGGTGTGACGGGGCGGGGAAGGGTGTGACGGGGCGGGGAAGGGGGAGACGGGGCGGGGAAGGGGGAGAGGGGATGGGGAAGGGGAGAGACGGGGCAGGGAAGAAGAGAGACGGAGCGGGGAAGGGGGAGATGTGGCGGGGAAGGGGGAGATGGGGCGGGGAAGGGGAGAGACGGGGCGGGTAGGGACAGAGACGGGGCGGGAAGGCTAAGGGAAAAGGCGGGGAGGATGAGAGACGGGGCGGGAAAGTGGAGACGGCAGGGTGGTGGTATGTCGTTCAGAAGGGTAGGAAGAATCGGGCAGGAGCGGAATAGGCGGTGTGGGGTAAGCCGAGAGGGTAGGAAGCGAGAAGGAGCGGGATGCGCCGAGGCTGGGAGTGGCGGAGGCAGGGCGCAGGGCGTCGGGGGTGGGGCGCGGAGGAAGTGGCGTTGTGGGCGCGTCGGCCCTCGAACGCTCTCAGCGCCGCCGATAAACAAAAATTGCGCTCTAATGGACGCTTGATTTATAGAGCGCTGTTTGCGTCTGGGCGCCGTTGGCCCGCGCCCCCGCCCCGCCCCCGCCAGGCTCTTCCGCTGCTCCTCTCAGCCCTCCGCCCCCGCTCATCTGCTGAGAAACGCGCCTCGGAGAAGGGAGCGCTCAGCTTCGTAGACCCTCTGGCTGACAGAAAATACGTGGGGTCTGTTATTCGTAGTTTTGATAATAATCATTCAGATTGATTTCTGAAGCTACGATGATTTAACAAATACAAATATTATGTTATAAAACCTCATGTTATATATACGTATCAGTATACAGTGTTCTGTATGAACCGTAGGACTTGATCGTTAGGACTAAACGAATGCAGTTAACACGGTGAATGGGTTTGTGTTAAAAATTACATGGGTAATAAAGCACTCGTTGCTCATAATTACGTGAAATTCTGACGATTTTATGTGAAATGTTTGTAATTTTTTATTTATTAATTGTGCAATTTTTAACTTTAAACTTGTGGTGGTGAAAATATTTCGTCAATTTTTTGGGAGACATGATATTGACTATGGATTCTATTTTGGATTATAATTTGTACAACAGAAAAGAGTTGCTTTTGTGGAAATTTGTACTATGGAAATCTTGAAAACAAAATCTTTAAACAAATCTAAGGCATCTGAAGCTTGAGTTTGCCTTTCAGTTATTGTTCGGAACCTTGAAATTCATTTTTGAAAAGGTCGGTATTATTGACCGTTTCTTGGCACACTTAACAAAGAATTTGTATTGTGTACGGTTAGTGCTTGGGGAGATTACACATCGTAATAGCTACATTGTTTTCCAATTTTCTGTTGTAATTTATTGTAGTAAAACATTAATTTGCACACAATAAGAGATATCTAATTGTAATGTTTGTGAAATGTTCATATTTTAAAGATTATTTCAATTTTTTTTATGTTTGTGAATCTCCTTTTTTTGAAGAACGATCTGATCATCACTGTGTTATATATGCTCAAATTGAATAATGCGAATACGTTTTTATCCGAGAAAGAAACCGAAAATTTATGATAAAATAATTAATTTCGCCCATGACTTAGGAAATTTTTGCCAAAGAGATGACTCGTATTTCGTGCTGTGTAAGATGAAATACACAAAATCATTTCTTTTTGTTAACTTCAACGTCTCCTCCAACGGTTTTCAAGTGGTAATTCTCAATTTATTTGTTCGTTATCCAGTAATTTCTGTTTTATTACAGAACTCATGCACTTAATTAACACTAATTTATTATTAAAGATTTTGACTAATGCATAATTGCTAAAATTTTCGTCCGACGGATAATTGTGTGTATAACACGAATGATAGATTTTAAACGGTCAATCGTGTAATCCCCACAATTGTTACTCAGAATGCATTAACAAAATATTATCTATTCAACTTTTATGAACGTGATTTTAGCAATTATGGGAGACGTTAACAGATATGATTTGACACGGCATGGGTTGCAAAAAAATATTATATCGTATGATCATGAATAATGATTGAAACATAATTGCTATACGCATTATTACAATCCTGTACGTATCGGCACAAACTACGAATTATTACTCAAATATTGCCATTTAAATTTCCCACAACAACAGTAACGCACTTTATTGTGTTAGAAACCTTTGTACAGAAGGTTTTCTCGACTCAAACACATATGCTATTTATATTATTCTGTGTAAATCTAACACATATACTATTCAGACACATATGCTATTTATATTATTCTGTGTAAATCTAATATGAAAATTCTTCTGAAGAAATCTCCCCATTGAAGCTACAATGTTCCCCTCGCAAACAGCTCCAGCGTCGCCTCCCGACGGCCCTCCACCAGGCAGTTCTTAGCGAGCGCGTTAGGCTGCGACCCGGCGATGTGAGGTCGGCGGGGGCGGGAGGGCGGGAGCGGGGTGGGGGCGGGGCGACGGCTGCTTAACGCGTGTTCCCTCCCCGCCCCCGCGCGCCTTTGACGCCCTTTGGATATTGCGATGAAGAGAGTGCGAGCGCCGGCTGGGCCACGCGCGAACGCCGCCGCGGGCGGAGAATTTCAAATATGCTGCGCGCAGAAAGAGCGCGCGGGCGGTGCGAAAGGGTGGGGTGGGGGGCAAGGGGTAGGCGGCCCCGCTGCACGACGCCTCGCTTCACCAGCCTCCCCTCCTCGGCGCATCTTTCAGTTTAGTAGCCCTTCTCGTCCCTTACTTTTCCCTGCTTATCCATTCACGTCCGTTCACGTTTCCCCCCGGTATTTTTCGTTCGTTTGCCTCCGTTATCGTCCCCTTCCCTCTGTTCCAGTTCCTTGTGGTCCCGTGCCTTCCCGTCCCACCCATTCGCACTCCCGTTTCGCCTCGCCTCACCCCATCTCGCACGCCCTCACCCTGTCCTTCTCGTCCCGTATCCTCCTCCCCTGTTCGCTTCGCCTTGTGCGGCGTTCCGCCTCGTCACCTCGCTCTGCACGGCCCCTCCCCCTTCTTCCGCGGCGGGTTCCGCTTAGTGTCCGTCTGAGGCGAGGGCGCCCACGCTGCCAGCCCGGGGCGGATCCGCGCGACGCGAGGCGAGGCGCCACCCGCTCGCACTTGACCAGTTAAAATTAATGAGCGCCGCTGGTGTTTTGCGAGGGAGCGCCTTGAATGAGCCTCCCCGCGCTGCCGGGAGTCGCTCCTCGCCCCGCCCCGCCCCTCCCCTCCCCGCCCCTCCCCTTCCTCCCGCGCAGGGCAGAAGAGTGCGGCTGACAATGCTCCCTGATTGCGGCAGCGCGTCTCCGCTGCCCCCGCCCCTTCTAACCCCCGTCCTCCTCTGCGAACGGCTCCCCGCCCAGCCCCGCCCCGCCCCGCCCCGCCCCCCGGCGACGCCCATAAGAGATGCATCGCGCAGATGCCACGTCGCCTCGCTGTGACATCGCGTTGGCAGCGGAAGAAACACAACGTGCACGACTAAGCCCACATCAAAACATCATCAGCGGCATAGGTCTTCCTCTCTTTCTCCCTAAACATTTCGTAGTGCAGAGGTTTACTAATGAACTTCCATAATAAAAGTTCAAATTTAGATTATCTTTCTGGATTTGTTATATTAAGTAATGAAAAACCCTAATGAATTGAACGAAGTAAATCCGAGAAGTACATGTAGGAAACAAAATGACGCGGTGCTTATCGAAAGTAAGGTTATTAACGTCTGGGTATATTATTTTAACTCTCAACTCACAAATTACTACTTCAGTAATAAAATTAAAAGCAATGGAAAGGGTTGGGAGTTATAATGCTAATCCTAATTTCATCTATACAAAATGATGGTATAATATTCCAGAAGAGTACACAAAGATGTTAAAATTTTCCCCAAGAGTACACATTATGGTCTAAACACATTACAAAACTATTCATAAAACTACAGAATGTATGAAGAAAACAGCAAGGAGAGTATACATTAACTGAACTTATCAAGACTTTATTCGCTCTTCCTTCACTTATTTCGTATGTTTGTCCTTTCCTCCCAATTCCGCTGGTTTGTTGCTTCTAACATTTATTTAACAACGAGCGTTTAGTGACACTTTGACGGTTTTTGTTGTTAAAACGGTTTAATAGTGTTTTGCAGGTTCATAATAAAAATACTCATGTTATAGTCGCTTGCCTTGTGCATCTTCTGGTATAGAAACGTAGATGAAAAAGTATCGTTGGAAATAATTATTAAATATTTTCTTCATGCCATAATTATGTTAAAAATACTATCGTTCTGATTGATGAGGTTGCAACGATTCACGTTATGCCGGAATGACAGTATGGTATTTCTGTCGATGCCATGATATCTCCAAAGTCAGTGTTATGTGCTTAACACACCTCCCTCAAATAAGTTTTTTTTTCTTTCGAGAATATACTGGACGCCTACGAAGGAAACGTCGAAAATTGGAAATTGAGCTCTTAAGACAATTTTAAGTATATTTTGTCTAATAAACTACTAATAGTCTAGTATATCTATTGTAGAATAACTTGTATATTCGTTGATACAAGTAATTCACAATTGATGTTGATGCAGTATCTTTTCACAACACAAACGAAACCCGCAACACAGCCATGACTACCGGGTTGCCGATCCACGGTCTCGCCTTCTAGTCTTCTGTACAGGACGCCGTGATAAAAGAAAAGGAGACGAATTATGCAAATTGGGTGCTTTTTTATTTATAGGTTAATTTTTCTTTCTGAACAAATAAATTAATTTCTTTTATAAATAATTTACAAGTTTTTGAAGTGTTTCCATGCTTCTGCGATTCAAATATTCGTCTAGAAAGTAATTTTTTCAAAATCAATTTTTGAGTGCTTACTGCGACTGAACCATTCAGAATATCCAAGTATTTTACTAGACAAAATATCCTTAAACTTGTCTTAAAAGCTTGTTTTCCAATTTTCGAAGTTCCCTCCTCGAACACTCTGTATATGGGAATATCCTGAAAGGATATGGAAATAGTTCAGTTCCCTTCGAGACGTCAGAGATGCCTCCAGTGACTTCTCGCTTGCTCTGATTGGAGGCGAGGAGCGAATGTGGTCTAACCGATAGCACGGCTTTCTGCACAGAAGACTAGAAGGCGAGATCATGGAGCGGCAACCCGGTAGTCATCGCTGCGTTGCGGGTTTCGTTTGTGTGTTGTGAAAAAATATGCTGCATCAATATCAATTGTGAATTACTAGTATCAATGAATACACAAGTTAATCTATCATAGATATAATAGACTAGATTGATTGATTGATTTTTTCGTGTTTCCGGGTGCGTCAACTGCTTCGGTCATTAGTCCCGTTAGTGTAGTGCATGTTTTTTCGGGAAATGGAGATGATCTTCCCCCACTGGATGCGAGATCCGGCGCCGACCTATCGTCGGCTAGTGGGGTTTCCCCCTAACCAGGACTCTCCCACCAACGGGGCACCGCCCCAGTCGGGAGAAGCTCTAAGCTCCGACCGGTCTCTCGGAATATGTGGTAGTGTGGTGCATGTTAGTGTAAGTGTGTGTAAGGGGAGAGGATAGGACAAGGAAGGAAGGACAGATCGCGCGCGGTCCGTGGCCCGTTTGGTAGGGTACTGCTCCGGCATTCGCCTGGTGTTGATCGGAGAAACCACGGAAAACTACCGATCAGAGCAGCCGGCCGCTAGAATTCACCTCCAGACGGCAGCTGAATTCGACCTAGCTGAAAAGCTAGTGTCAAAAATCCTGCCGCCGTCAGAACTCGAACCTAGGACCTCCCGGTTAGAGGCGCTGCAGTGACCCTAGACTAGAAAGAAGTTATAATAAAGTTTAGCATTATATAATGAATGAAACAACTTAAGAAATAATTAATCACCCCACCATAACTATTTCGTTTTTTCTCTTCCTTATTTCTTGGTTCTAATTTACTCGGTAAAATTGTATTAATATGACAGAGAGTGTTAGAAGTGAAATATGAAACTTTTACCGTATGCATTCGTTTTTTCAAAATTAGTTTAAATTATTACTAATTATGAATTTATATTTATTTATTGCTATTTTTCAAATTCAGAGATCTACTAAATATGTCATCAACATTACTGTCATATTTCCATTCGTTTTCACGGGTAGAGGTTACATATGATTTTGATATCAACGATAATTTATAAAAAATATTAGTTGAAGAGAATAGGTGCTACTGACGAATTGTCTAGTTGAGTTGATCCTATTCTTTACTTGAATTACTTTTCTTCATTCCAGTTGCATTATATTTATTTTTGCTATTTAAATATTGTGATGTTTTTAAATATTTTCCTCGTTAGACAGTTTGTTTAAATGCTCTTGTAATCTTGAATGTAGGAGTGAAAATAATGAGATACATCGGCAACAAATGGACGCATCATTTTTGCCACAAATTCTTGCCTCAGCTTGCAGCTTGAAAAACGTTGCGAATGAAATGCTGCGCAGGAGGCAAAATTACCTCTGTCCGCGGGAGCGCCTTCCGGCGCTGCGGAGCACGCAGTTTGGATTCGTGAGTGAATTTCCCTCCCCTCCCGCGGGCGCCTCCCTTCAGTTACACCAAATTAATAACGACGGGAGTGCGCGCAAAGCAAATGTTTCACGACAGCGCGACGCGCGGTGGGAGCGCGAAGTACAGGATGTTTTAGAATAAATGTATTCTAAGGTAGGGGGAAGATGACGCCATTTTGACAATGGGTATCTGGCACGAAATTTCTTACTACGACGTCACGCGTGTGTCATTTGCCACTGACTGATAGGCAAATCATAATGAATGATGTTGAGCAGGTCACATTTTGATGCTCTTAAGTATCATGCAATTTCACGTATCTGCCGAATATCTGAGCATATGCGATGACCTAGAAATTAGGCGAAACTCATATGTATCACATCATTCTATGAAATTTCCCACTATATGCTAATTTCATTCTCTCCGTGGCCCGTTGGTTAGCGTGCTCGCTTTCCACGGCGCAACCCGGGATCAATTCCCGGCCGAGACAAATTATACTTGTGCGCTTTCCTTACAAATGTCCCAGTATCTTGCTGTGTGACGATATAAAGCTCACCCTGCCTAAGGTTATGAAGACCAATATATACGGTGAAAGGATGACTGCGTACTAACCACACGAACTCTTTATCTCATTGTCGAGAGGCTGGGTCACTTCTGATCGGTCAAGGCCCGTAGTCGAGCCATGTTCATTTGCATCAAGGATCTAGCCATGTTCATTTGCAGAAAGTTGTCATCTCCGAGACCTCTACTATAACCGCTATCTCGCGTTTACAATCTAGAATATTTGCAACTTATCTTCTTGTCACAGTGGAGCGCTGTACCTATGATAAAGAGTACTTGCATTGGCCACTAGAAGGCGCAGATTTCAGAAGGCACCGTTTCAGAAATTGTTCGCTTCAACTCAACAACCAATCACAAATTTCTTCGACAAGCTCTCACAAATTACGGCGAAGAAATGAATTGTCATCCATTTTACCTGTGACCTCGAGGAGAAAGGTTGCACGGGAAGATCACCGACTGCAGAGGAAAGCGACGAATAACGTCTCCAGAAAATCTCATTAGAGATTTTTTCCGTCTACTTTTCTTTCCTTTGTAACATTGATGCAAGAGGACTAATTTTCGTTCTGGAAAACGAAATACACGATGCGACCACACTGCAACGCAAGGTGACGGAGCTCAATATCGAGTTCTTTTCGGCGGCGCAACGACGACTCGGCAGGAGACCTCGACCGCGTGACCCTGGCTGCGGGGGACGTCTATATTTCAGAAGACTGCGTGCAGATTTAAAACAACCAGTGGTATCGTTAGTTGTAACGTTCTGCTGTAAACTGCATTGCCAATTTTCCCCATTTACGTATCTAGCGTAATTTAGCTAAACGCTACATTTGCAAGCAAAGTGAACAAATTCTCGTTACTTTAGGTAGCGTACATAATTCAAGTCACTACAATAGAAAGTGTGATTCATTTAACGACAGTCGAAACTGAAAACAGGTGATTTAACATTTTAAAGCTATTGTACATTTCATACTATAGAATTCTTAGAAATTAACGAATTCTTTCGAGGCCAAAGAAAGTGTAAACTTGACGCTTCATTTGAATTTCATCGAAAGAATGCATTCCAGTTATTTTTTCATTGGCGTAATTGTTGTGAAATTTATTTGGAAAGGGTATTAGATTCATGTTACAACTGAAAATTTTTTATTTAACTGGATTATAGAATTTAATGCAATTGTAAATAAGTTGAAGTTCATTTCAATTTACACAAGAGTTGTTACGTACTGTAAAGGAATTAATTGTGAGGATTATTTCCCCATTTTTCTCTTTCTTTTGTATGTTGTGCAGTTTTGTACATAAGGGTATATGTGTATGTTCATTCTTTTTCATATAATGTCTTTTCTTTGTTACTGTGCTTAGAGTTTATGTGTTTATGTCTCAAGTGCTAGTGAGTGATGTAATCCAATTCAACGATTACTACCATTTTTCTGAAATTTTTGTAATTCTGAGAAAGAATATACTTCCTTGTTAATTTTTCAAAAGTACCTGATTTTTCTTTTCACTGGTATCAAAAGATGACCCCATACCCTGCATTACAGTGGAAACATAATTTCAACTGTAATAACACTAGTGACATCCATTGTTAATACGAATGCCACTCATCGAGAAAATCTAATCTTTTGCGCGAATCATTCGTCCAAAAGCCTCGTATCAAAGTAAGGAAAGAGTAAGGAAATCAGAGTAAGGAAAGTGCCACTACATTCTCTACAAGTTTGTAACATTTGTTTTAGTCTCCTGTGTATGTGGACTTACAGACGCTAGATCTACAGAATGGATTTGGAACAAGAGTCTAGGAACAGAATATCTTTGATATTTACCCGTAGAAGAGCTCAAATAAAAGTGCGATTTCTGCAGAATAAACTAATTTTCTTCTGTTCATTACTTTAGTCGTTCAAATAAAATCATATTTTCATATCAATTTTAGTGTTCGTTCCAGAATTTTAATTGAATACATTGTTTACCAATAACCTTTTCGCATCTGATACATTTTATATAATTTCTCCGTTACTTTAATTACAACGTAACTGTACACGGGAACAAATTTACTTTCATTTTAATTTGACAATGTTGAATTTAAATAAAGGGGTTTAGTCCACACAAGCTTTATACTGATATTCTGTTTTGATTGTGGTAATACTGCTTGGAAGTCACTCGTGTAGTTGTGAATGTTTCCATGTGTGTGGTTGTTGATGTACTCGAGTGACAGAGGGCTGAAATTCTTAAATTGTCCCTTTGAATTTAAGGCGAGGAGCTCTAATACTATGATTTTAAAATTCTTTGTAAAAAACCAGTACCTGACTCCTCACGACCGACCAGTAACACTGTCATGATTTCTAAAGACACCTCAAGTTCATTGAAAAACAAAAACTCTATTCAAAACTGGGACATTTATTTAAAATTGATCATTTTCTTTCAACACGTTTATTTCCATGTATAACATGAGGGTTCTTCTGACGAATGCGTTCCTTTCAAAGCTGATAGAAGCAAATTCAGTTTATACCGTTTTGTATTACATTCAGAAATACAAGATGTAATACGTACCTAAAATACAGATAAAATATTGTTAAAATAAGTACTAAACTGGTGCTACAACGGCACATACTTCCCCTAATTATTATAACGGCTACGCAATCTTATAGTTCTGCAGGAACCTGCAAATATGTTTCCAACTTCCTTTTTTTTCGTGTCGACCTTCGATTTCAGGTCTAGCGAGTTAGCTCGAGTCTAGCGCTTTACGTGTCTCCCTGCAGTTGCTCGGCCATACTGTCTTTTGACTATGCTTAAAAAGTAATGGTATATCCCATTATTTCTGACTACGCCATTGCTCGTCGAAAAGATTTAAAGAAATAATAGGAGCGATTTTTTAAAAGAATTTTTACATAAATTGCATTAACTACAACTACAAATTCCGTGAAAACGATTAGGTTTTCAAAGGAACCGTACATGATATTTTTTTTAAATATGTATTAGAAAATCATTGCAAAAAATATCTTTTTTGAATGTCGTAGTAAGGTGTCGAAATAAATTTCAACTTTTGCAATTTTCGAAAACTGTCATTTCAACGAAAATGACACCTGCACAATTCTTCTAAGCGTTCTTTACGCTGAGGACAAAATTGAATCAAGAAGTTATTAAAAAATAAAGATGTTGAGGCTTCATGAAAAGTTCCCCGAAAAATCAAAATATTATTTTAAAAAACGGAGAGCTTCAATTTGTTCAGATTGATCTAGAGATATAAATTTTAGAGAAGAGAGTTTGGGTATTTTAGACACTAGCGTTGACCAAAACAGAGAGACGAACGTTTTGCTGTCAATCAATTTTTGGGCATGAAGGACCCTTAAACTATGGACTATCACTACACTACGCACCTATCATTACGTGTTAGAGAAGGTAATTTACTACATATATGAACGAGATTTATCCACTCTTTCGTTACCAGAGACCAACAATAAGAGTTTTTCTGTTTAAAAATCGCCGATTTCTGCTGAACTGTTATGATTATTTCTCTTTACATCTATTTATATAGTAAGAAAAGTAAAAATATTACATTATTGAACAAAACGTATATTTATCGGATCCTCTGAAGGTATTTTGGGTTGAATTCTGGGAAGCAAATTCATTATGAACACATCTCTGGGCTCCATCATATTTGTCTTTGCGAGAATTGATAAACACTGGGGGAGCGGCTGGGTATTGAGAGCAGCGTTGCCAGATCCACACCAGGAAGGGCAGGGCTCTGATGTAGATTGGTGAAACTCCAGAGATCACTACGATTCAAGAATGCCTTGGCCTGTAAATGGCATTAGGCAGCAGCTTATCCCCTTTTTTGTAACTCTTCGTTTCTATGATTGTACATATAAAATAATAAAGAAAGTACTGTCAATGTGGTACAAAAGCCAGCGACTAATTTTTCAAAATTTCTTGTTAGAAATCTATTCATAATGTTAAGAATGTACGGAGACAAAACGAAATTTTGTGATCTAGCATATTTAACTGAATGAAAAGAACATTTAATCGGATGAAACAAAAGAGGCTGGTGAATGTTTGACTCCTTTGACATGGAAGTGCTGACGTCCTCTGATTTGCAAGTGTGCGTTGAGTGCGGGGCGGCTTTGCAAGCAGTGTTCCGGAGGTCAAGTGTCTTGGCTGTGCCTGCGCCACAAGTCGTTGGGCGCCGCCTCCTAATTTTATTTGGGCGGGAGGGGGCGTCGGCGGCGCCGGGAATCGATCCGGCGATCGGCCGGGGAGCGCCCGGCGCCGCCGGCTGCTTTGCATGCAAACGAGCGCCCGCCCCCCAGCCCCCCCGCCCCCCCGCCCCCTCCGCCCCCACGCGGAAGCACAAGCAGCTTGAGGGGGCGCGGCGCCTCATGTACACTAGTGGCGTGGGAGGGCGTGGCGTGGCGTGCCTCGGCGTTTTGGTGTGGAGCCTCGTGTAGACCAGCGGCCTGAGAGGGCGGGGCGAGTTGTAGCTGTATGTTACGTAGCGTGGCGTTTTGGTGTGGTGCCTCGTGAAGACCACTGGCCTGAGAGGGCGGGGGGAGTTAAAGTCGTATGTATCGAGGTGTGGCGTGGCGTGGCGTGGCGTGGTGTGGCGTATTGGTGTGGTTCCTCGTGTAGGCTAGCGACCTGAGAGGGTGGGGGCGAGTTAAAACCGTATGTAGCGAGGTGTGGCGTGGCGTGGCGTGGCGTGGCGTGGCGTGGCGTTGTGTGGCGTTGTGTGGCGTTGCGTGGCGTTGCGTGGCGTCGCGTGGCGTCGCGTGGCGTCGCGTGGCGTCGCGTGGCGTCGCGTGGCGTCGCGTGGCGTCGCGTGGCGTCGCGTGGCGTCGTGTGGCGTCGCGTGGCGTCGCGTGACGTGGCGTGACGTTGCGTGGCGTTGCGTGGCGTTGCGTGGCGTTGCGTGGCGTTGCGTGGCGTTGCGTGGCGTTGCGTGGCGTTGCGTGGCGTTGCGTGGCGTTGCGTGGCGTTGCGTGGCGTTGCGTGGCGTTGCGTGGCGTTGCGTGGCGTTGCGTGGCGTTGCGTGGCGTGACGTGACGTGACGTGACGTGACGTAGTGTGGCGCGGGGCGGTTTATTGGCGTGGCACCTCATGTAGATCAGCGATCTGGGAAGGTGTGGCGATTTGAAGCCGTATGTAACGAAGTGTGGCGGGGCGTGACATAGTGTGGCCTAACGTGGAGGGGTTGTGGTGATGAGCTTTAGAAGGTGAAAGAAATGTGGTAAAGCAGTGATTAAGAGAGGATGCCTGGGAGGAAGAGAAGTGGTAGAAGAAATGTGGAAGAGGCCGAGGGCCAGGAGAGGAATGGTGGAGCGCAAAACGGGAGGACGCAGGGTTTGAATCCCGATAGAAACAAGATTTTCGACACTAGCTAGATATCTGGGCCGAATTCAGACGAAGAATTCAGATGAGGGACTGCTCTGATAGTAGTTTCCCGTGGTTTCTCCGATCAACATCAGGCAAATACCGGAGCAGTACCCTAACAAAACGGGCCACGGACCGCCCACGTTCTTTGATCCATCTTCTTACTCCTATCCTCATCCCTTATTTACTCGTACACCCATTTACACTTACATGCACTACACTACCACACACCCTGGGGGCTATTCAAGAGCTTCTCCCGTCTGAGGCGGTGCTCCGTTGGTGGGAGATACCGCGTTGGGAAAATCGCAGACGGGTGGGTTGGCGCCGGATTTCGCCATCAAGCGGGGTGGAAATCAAATCCACCTCCCGCAATAAAGCATACACTCCACTTACAGGACCAATGCCCTTACCCTTTGACGCACCCGGAACCAAAAATCAATCAATCAAACAATGAAAAGGAGGCTGGAAGTAGATGGCGGTGATTAAGGGAGGATGTCTTTGGTAGCGGATCGGTGGGAGACGGAAAATGATGAAGACTACGAGACGAATGGTGGAGGGCGTAAAGGCTGAAGAGGTGGAGAAAGGGAAAAGGTGGCGGAGGGCGACGCGGGGTAATGAACTCCGGAGAAGCTTCCTGCGCTGCGCAGTGTGCTTCCCGCACCTTTGCGCTCGTAGTCCGAAATGCAGCCCATTATACGCAGTCGTCTTCATACGTTTTTCCTGTGGTACAGGGCCAGAAATGCGTAGGCAAGCTTTGTGCACGTTACAGAATGTGGTTATGGAAAGGAAAACAGTTCTGCTTCGTTAGCACATTTTGGTAAGCTTTTGGACTATAAAAATTCTTAATATGATTGCAAACTTTCAGAAACAGGATAACTAATGGATCAATGATCAAGTCTAGTTGCAGTTTCAGATCAATTTACGATCTGAAATTTGTAAAAGTAACGGGTAAAATATTTGGAAATACATTGATGATTTAGAAATAATTGTGGACTGTATTTTATATGCATATTCATTTCCAAGCAATAACTCAGTTACAAGCATGTGCATTCATCAGAATTGCGATTTGGCCTTACTATAATGGGTGAACAATTAATAGGCATAGGTAGTCTTCATATAATTCTTAAAGAGAAAGGTTGGTATTGACAACTGTTAAAATTAATGCCTGAAATATTTAATAATTAATATTTAAATTGAAGATTCTTGAAGTTAGTAGTTTACAAATTAATGCTGTAGTTTGTAGATGTAACGCTCAATGATTGACAAAATAATATTTTCAATTTTAAAGTAGAAGAGAGTTTTACCTTGTTGAGTGTTTACAACATGAAGCCTTGGAACGAGAAGTCCGCGATTATTCAAATAAAAAGAATGTTCTTGGTATTATATTTTACGTAATAAATTGAAATATTACAACGCTCATTATCAAATTAGAAGATTAAACTTATAAAATTATAAAACAAGAGTCAATTATATTTTAAAGCTTGTAAGTATCAAGAAAAACCATCTTGCAATGTTAAATGCAAGACATAATACCTTACCAGAAACTATGCTATGCTCCATGTGCCAACAACGTATTAAAATGTAATCTGTTATACAGGAAATTTGCTATGATTTACATTGCTAGGACATGTCTTACGGCAGTCCATACGTTCACAATTAATCTTTAGTTGCATTACAAATAAATACAACAAGATGCATTATAAAATGCATTACGAGCGTGGAACACATCCTATCTCTACCAAATCTGCGCACAAAGTGGCCGAGATCTCACCACTTTCTGTTACTTCAGTTGACGCGCAAGATTCTCGGAAATTGATAAACGATATATTACTGTAGTAGAGAAATGAACATCAGTTTAATAAAATTTGGCAAATTAATTAATATAATCTAAAGACAAATTGTCTCGTGAACTTTTACTCGTAAAAATGGTTGAATTAAGAATTTAATAAAAAAATTGTGAATAATATTATAATTTTAGAACTCTGATTGGTTGGAACTGTTTCTGCTTGTGTGCTGCTCTCTCACTCCGAGTGATGGCACTTCTTGTAGACATTTGGGTATTTCCAGGGTCGTGGTAGCATGACACAACAATCAGGCCGTTCTCATTTTACGATCTTTAAGATTTAACAGAGCATGAATAAGTAACACTTCTATACATATTAATCGGACAAACTATAAGCACATTTAAGTCTGCATAAAAACTCTATTTTGATATCCAACCTTTGTAGGCTGTATTAATATATTGCCTCAAGTACAAATGTGCAGTTTTGTTGTAAAATGAGAACTTCAACGAAATATTGAAGACGTAATTGAGAAGAGTTTCTGTAAAGCAAGAGTTGCAATGGCTGCAATGTGTAACGCTCGTGAATGTAAATTGTTGCCTGTTACACGAGCTGACGTCATGAGCGGACGTCGCGAGATGACGCCACAAGATGACGCCACAAAATGACG
>BLKR01002542.1:152478-190570 GCA_011170035.1 Teleogryllus occipitalis
GGCGGTGCGGGGCGGTGCGGGGCGGTGCGGGGCGGTGCGGGGCGGTGCGGGGCGGTGCGGGGCGGTGCGGGGCGGTGCGGGGCGGTGCGGGGCGGTGCGGGGCGGTGCGGGGCGGTGCGGGGCGGTGCGGGGCGGTGCGGGGCGGTGCGGGGCGGGGCAGGGCGGGGACTGTCTGGGTGGGGGACTGTCTGGGGCGGGAGACTGTCGGGGCGGGAGACTGTCGGGGCGGGAGACTGTCGGGGCGGGGCGGGGCGGGGCCGGGGGCGAGGGTTAGGCGAGACCCCCGCGGGCCGTTTGACGCGAGGAACGGGGCGTTTGCGCAGTATCAGTTTGTGTTCGTGTAAATGTTTTCGAGCGGACGGCTTCGGGGCTGCAAGGGATTAGCCAATGACGGCATTATGGGCGTGCTCGCGCGAGGCGGGGGTCATGGGAAAAACAAACGGCCAAACGAGGTCAGGGCGGTTCGCGCATCGCATCGCTTCGCATCGCTTCGCATCGCATCGCATCGCATCGCATCGCATCGCATCGCATCGCATCGCATCGCATCGCGTCGCTTCGCGTCGCTTCGCGTCGCGTCGCGTCGCGTGGCTTCTCTATGTCGTGAGGTAATGGAGCTGGGAGCTGGACTCTTCGCTCGCTTCAGTCTGTGGTCAATGCAGTTGCATTGTCTTTGTCTCTTCAAAAATGGGTCCGTTTGGATTATGTATTTTATTTCAGGTTACATGCCTACTGCAGGGATGTTCTAATCCCTTTGCTAGAGGATTGAATCGTTTTATTGTTGTTAATTATAGATTTCAGATGCTTTGGGGTTGCAAACATGAAAGCGAAACAAAAAGAGGAAGGAAATGGAGGTTCGGCACGGGTCACCCCCTTGCGCTTGTAAATGAAACACAACGGTTGAGGGTAATGATCGCGTATTGGAAAAACGATGTAGTATAGAATACTGAGAAACTTCATTAATACATCCAGTGTATTTATTGTAAAGAATCTACCACCATAAATAGTATAGTGTTAAAACATTCAGCTCCTCATTGCTATTCATCACTTTGTCCCCAATCCTCTCCTTCCCACATATTCGGCCCTGTTCCTCGCTGCTCTCTCTCTCCTCCATGCACCGCTTCTTCTCCTCAAAATTCCTTTCCTCTTCGCTACTCCTCTGGCTGATTCTCGTATTCTCCCTGGGCAGGCTGATTAAGCCAGTATTGTCGCTATCTAGGCAACAATTCTGATTGGGATATTTCAGGGTTTGAGTCTCAGTGGCGGTGGCGGATTGTCGATACTAGGTATATAGCTAGGTCGAATTCAGCCGCTGTCTGGACAAGAATCGAAGCGGTCGTCTGCTCTGGTGGAAGTTTTACGAGTTTTCTCCGAGCATTTCTAGGCAAAGTCACGCATCAAGCGAGGTTTCCTTTGTCCTACTGCTCTCCTCCTCTCGTCTTACGCGCGTGCGTGCGCACACACAAACACACTCATACAAAACACACACATAGACAAACATACACGCATACAGCAACACACACGAATACACAGACACGCACGAATACAGACACGCACGCATACACAAACACACGCACACACGAACATAAATACACATACACAAACACACATACACAAACACACATACAGAAACACACATACACAAACACACATACACAAACACACATACACAAACACACATACACAAACACACATACACAAACACACATACACAAACACACATACACAAACACACATACACACACAAACACACATACACACACAAACACACATACACACACAAACACACATACACACACAAACACACATACACACATACACACACAAACACACATACACACACAAACACACATACACACACAAACACACATACACACACAAACACACATACACACACAAACACACACATACACACACAAACACACACATACACACACAAACACACACATACATACACAAACACACACATACATACACAAACACACACATACATACACAAACACACACATACATACACAAACACACACATACATACACAAACACACACATACATACACAAACACACACAAACACACACATACATACACAAACACACACACACATACATACACAAACACACACACACATACATACACAAACACACACACACATACATACACAAACACACACACACATACATACACAAACACACACACACATACATACACACATACATACATACACAAACACTCACACACACATACACTTACTCTTACATATACCACACGTGTCGGGATCCTGTCGGAAACTTCCGGTTCTTCCGACTGGGCTAGTGCCCCGCTGATGGGACACAGCGCTGTGAAGAAGAATCCACCCATCTCCCGAAGTAATAATATTCACTACACCAGGTGTACTAATGCCCATAACAGGTGATGTGCGTGGAGACATGAGTAAATCTCCTACCCGCTGCATGCGCTTCACCCTCTCCATCCTGTGCGCCGTTGGTGCCTAGACCTTCCTCCGCTGCGTGCCACGCGCGCGCCGTGGGCGGTGAACGGCGGGGCGAGGATGAGCTGCCATGATTTACGGGCGCAGCGCGCGGGCAGCTGCTCGGATCAAGATGTCCGCTGCCGCCGCGGTATTCGCCCGGCGCCCGTCCCCAGCGAGCGTTACCCTCCGAACACGGCCCCGTCCCGAAGAAGAACGGAGGTGGAGGGAGAGCTCCCGGTTGTCTCACGACGCGGGTGGAAGCCATTAAGGCCCATTCACAATGCAAACATAAGCATAAGCATGGCGTTCACATACAAGTTAGGACTACGTCTACAAGTGGACTCATTCACAATGCGTTCGCATAAGCATAACACGTAAGACGTTAACTTAAGAGCTTGCAAGCTTCAAGCTTCTGTGCTTATGCTTATGCTTATGTCAGACATAAGGAATGAGACAATCACAGTTCGTTAACTCAAAATCGAGTATCGAACTCGATAGGCGAACTATTCGTGTCGATTCGTGTGCTGCGTCTCATAGCCAATAGAAACTCTTATTTTGCCTGTGTTTGTGTTCGACATTGTGAATACGCCAACTCTTCGCTTGTGTTAATGTCTATGTCTATGTGTTATGCTTATGTTTGTGATTGCATTGTGAATGGGCCTTTAGAGTGTCGCGGCATCTCGGGCATTCGGAATGAAATGCAACCCGTTTTAAGCATGTCTCGTAAGAAATAAAATGCCCTTTCGTTTACTTGTCACTTATTTTCCCGGTTAGAGACATGGGGGAAAAGGAATTTATTCTACATATTTTTAATGCTGTCCATGTTCGTGTTCAGTTATCGAACATTTTTATTGTGGTAAGAAAATGGTTTAATTTGTGGAATTTGTTTCATGCATTTTACAATGTATTTACATGTTTAGCGATTATAGCGATCACATTCGCTTGCAACATTTAGCTGGCAAAGTAAAACATTCCTACAGCATATCGATATTTCCATAGTATATTTTCTGTTGTGTGCTTTTATTCTTACCTGGTAATTTCTACAAATAGATTTTGACCACGTCTTAACATCAGTCTCACATTAATTGCTTTTTTGTTTAGTTAACTAAATATACTCATTAATTTCATGAAAAATCGTTGATTATCTCTATATTAATAGCACGCGTGCCATTAAAATTTCACTGAGCAATTAAAAATTCACACCTACCAATCAGAATTGAGAAAAAGAGCGAAATCGTGTAATTAAGAAACTATAACACAGACGTAGCAAAGATATCTGCAGTCGGCCGTGAAACAGGAACAAAAAAAGTGCATCGCATATTACGTACCTACAACAACTACATATAAACAGCGAATTAATAAAACGAAATTGGAGAAGTAAACGTTAAGCTAGGACTTATGGAACAACATAAATATTTAACGTGAATCTATTAAATGTTTTACATGTAAAACATTTGGTCTTAGGATTACGAATGAAAAAACGAAACGTCAGTTGTGTTTATCGATTAAAAAACGTATGCTACACCAAAACTGTGTCCGAATTGACTAGTTTTTTTCCCAATATTTATACATGTTGTATTCTCTCTCATACCTGTCTTTAGTTTTCGTGGGAAGTGATGTTTTCATGACTTTGTCAGCCTTTAATATTTTATTCGCATATGTGCAGTACCTTCCATTTGAAATATTTCGTCGAAACAAAAACAATGCAAAACCCACTAAAATATATCTTTTTCAGAAGCAATACTACGTCATGAATTGCATGCTGCGGGTGGAAAAGATGTACTGGAATTTTTTAAAACTTGTATTATTCGTAAATGGAAACGAAAAAATATTGAACGTAACATGTGTATAAAGGGGTATAATTGCACTCATGGTTTATAAAAAACTTGCTCCTATCATCGCTGGTTTTCTTGAACATACCATTCATGTAATTATCCTCGTCTTTATACACTCCTTTCGTGAATTAATATTATATATTTTATATCTCATTTAATTTGTGTTAAATATTTTTACAAAAGAACTCAAAAGCACTAAAATAATTTTATCTAATTTTTATTTTTGATTTCTCTGTATTCATCTTATTCTTAATTTAAGTTGATGAGTAAATCTAAGTCTAAAAGTACACCCTAATTTTCTACTACTTAGAACACTGACATATCTTAATTATGGACCTATACATTTGAATTTGCTATCCAGCACGTTTACTAAAAATTTGTATTGTGACGGCTAATGTTGTTTGAATTGGAAAGATTATCCCTGAAATCTAGGAATAGTAGAATTAAGTTTTCGTTAGTTGTGCGCGAGGGTTAGTTTTACTACAAAAATGAAAAATTGTATTTAAATTGACTTTTCCGCCGATTATTCCCATATCTCCTTAACGCATCATCAACTTTTAACAAAACTTTTCTTGAGATAAATGAGGAATTGAGCTTTGAACAAAATATAAGCATTAAAATTAAGAAAATAATGAACATACTTAAAGGTAAAATATTTGCAAATCCTCCTTGATTTGATGTTGACTAAGTAAAAATGTTTCATTTTGATCGAACGAATGACCTAATTGTATATCAATAACGAAAGATAAAAGAACATGATTTATGATTAGATGATACATTTGCTTTGTAGACAATGTTTGATGATAATTTGCTTTGTAGACACCCGTGTATGTTGTTTTGAGGCGTTCATACTTCAGGAATATTTTGAGAGAACACTGGGCATAAAATGACTGAAAGTACGTGAATAATATGTCCATATTTTTCGTTTTAAGGACGTCTTAGAAAAACTCGAAGGCAATATGCGAAGGTTTGGGTCGCTTTCGTCATCCTTGAGAACCGAAACTACATTCTGACACTGAGTGCTTGTGGTGAGAGTCATCGACGAATGACTCCCAAAAGATTCTTCTCGATATATTTGTTTGTATTTCTTATGGTTAAATGAATGCAAATAAATATTTCGGTACTCGCAAATGGTAATTGAGATAAAACAGTTATCGAGAACTGAAAATTATTTGAATATTGTACTAAGTAGGCCACTATGTATTCAGATGATCTTTATTCTGAAATGTATTATGTTTTTATATCTGCGCTAAATAAGGAACAGGACTTAAAAAGATAATTAAAATCAATATACATAGTAATTTAAATCTTAGTGCAGAGTAAAGTCTTGTGTTGGCGCTGTCGATGTAAATACTTTTTTGTTGCGCTTCGTCATTTGTTTTTACACTTGTTAATGAATTGAGAACATGATTTTCAAACATGAATTATAATGGTTAAACTTACGAATCGCTTGTTGAGTTAATCATTGCATAGGCCAACCATGTATGTCACCAGTTCTCTAGTTCCACATGTGTTTGAGACGAAACATTTCTTGAGGAAAACCATGTGACAACCACATACTGCATACAACCACCATACACTCCATGGTTCCATGTGCACCAACTATGTACAGTCGATTCCGATGTGAATGCACCTCTCGAGATTAAACTTTTTGTTTCACTATAACAGATGTTCATCGTATCCGATCACATCGGAATATACTATCGCATCTTAAATATGTCAGAGGAGAGTAAGTATGAACGATTATTTCAGAGGTACTGTGAAATATTCCATTGTCACGAATGCAAAATTTGAATATCTTCGTGCTTTCTTCAAACGTTATTCTACATTGTCTATATACGTAGTGCGTCATAACTCACTTCAATGCCTGTTGATCTACTGGGGCGATTTTTCTTCATTTCCGTGTTCTTTTCACCATCATATGTATTCTTCTGTTCTGTACTAGTTTCATCGCATTCACGATGTTTAAGGTATATCCAAGCTAATTTATTTTAAATTCGTGGTTCGCATCCATCTTCCGGATGAACATAACTACCACTAACGGGGTGAAGAAATTTCCGTAGTGGCACAGTTCCTTCAGTCCTTTTCATCTACCATAAAAATAAAAAATAAAAAAAACTGACAAAAATCTCCAACAGCAAATACTTACTTATGCATTCGCAATTCTGTTTTTTCTCCTGGAATTTGTATTTACTTTATCTACTTAGCTGTTCGAGAGACGCCGCGTCCTAGGAACAGATGCCATCGCTTCGGTCATTTAATACTGCGACCTTTTTCGTTTGAAAAAATGCATTAATTTCCTTTCAGGCATTTCGCCCTGAGGAAGGTGGCAGAACCACGGCCACAACGTTGATATGTGTATGCCTAGGACGCAGCGTCTCTGGGCAGCCAAGTGGGTACTATGTTTGGTTTGTTTTTCATGTTTCCGGGCGCGTCAACTGCTGCGGTCATTAGTCCCATAAGTGTAGTGTATGTTTGTTCTCGGGAGATGGCGGTGATCTTCTCCCACTGGATGGTGAGATCCCGCGCCGACCTACCGTCGGCTAGTGGGGTTTCCCCCTAACGAGGACTCTCCCACCAGCGGGGCACCGCCCCAGCCGGGACAAGCTCTAAGCTCCCGACCGGTCTCTCGGAATATGTGGTAGTGTAGTGCGTGTTAGTGTAAGTGTGTGTGTAAGGGGAGAGGAGAGGACAAGGAAGAGGAAGGACAGATCGCGCGCGGTCCGTGGCCCGTTTGGTAGGGTACTGCTCCGGCATTCGCCTGGTGTTGATCGGAGAAACCACGGAAAACTACCGATCAGAGCAGCCGGCCGCTAGAATTCTCCTCCAGCCAGCGACTGAATTCGATCTAGCTGAAAAGCTAGTGTCGAAAATCCTGCCACCGTGGGGAGTGGGAACCTAGGACCTCCTGGTCAGAGGCGGTGCAATGACATCAGTTGATGCACTGAGCTACCGCTCCCGGTCCAAGTGGGTACTAACTGTTGAGTGTTCAGGAGGTAAGTGGATCGCGTCCAGTTACTTAAATTCGCTATATCCGAGTTCACTCGGTGCAGAGAGGGCTGCGGCTCCATATGTTTCGTGCGGCGTCTAAGAGTGGCTGCGGGTGTCGCGTTTCCGGGCGAGGGGCGCCCCCGCTGCCGTAATGGAGCGGCAACCCAAGCGGCCGCCGCTTCGCGCTCCGCCGTTGCCGCCCGGAGGTGCAGCAAGAGGTTAGCGAGAAGAGCGAGGGGCTGGCTCTTGAAGTGATGGAGGAGTGGCGGTGGCGGAGGCGGTGGCGGGGGCGAGGGTGGAGGCCGGGGCGGGCCAGAACGCGGCGAGGGCACTGCGGGAGGGGGATGAGGACTGATAGAGAACGTTGCGTTCGTCGGAGCGGAATGTGATAACAGAGCGAAGTGGTTGAGAACGGGACAAGACGAGGACGGGGCGAGGTCTGGGCCGGGAGCCAGTGGGGCGAGGTGGGGTCTGGGACGGGAGTCGGTTGGGCGAGGATGGGGTGGCGAGGCGAAGACAGGGTAGCGGGGTGAGGGCGGACTGGTGGTGCGAGGATGGGATGGTGGGCGAGGACTGGGTGTCAGAGAATGACAGGTTGCGGGGGATGGACGGGGTAGGGGGGAGAGGATGGGGGCGGTGGTGGGGGACGGGCACCGGCGGGTGGACGGGGTAGTGGATGAGGACGGAGTGGTGGGCAAGGAGGAGGTGATTCGGGGAGGAAGGTGTGTTGGGCGAGGACAGGGCGGTGGAGTGAGGACGGACGGCGGGGGTAGTGGACGAGGACGGGGTGGTGGGGTGAAGACGGGGTCGTGGGCCGAGAACGGGGTGGTGGGGTGAGGACGGGAGGCGGGGGTGGACGGGTGGCGTGGGGTTGACGGGATAGAGGGCGAGGATGGGGTGGTGGTGCAAAGACGATGTGTCAGAGGAGGACGGGCGGCGCGGGGTGGATGGGGCAGTGGATGAGAATGAGTGGTGGGGCGAGGACGGGCGGCGGGGGGTGGGTGGACGGGGTAGGGTGTGAGGACGGGGTGGTGGGGCGAGGACGGGCGGCGAGGGGAGGATGGGGCAGTGGATGAGAACGAGTGGTGGGGCGAGGACGGGCGGCGGTCAAGGACTCAGGGTGACGTGAGAGTCGGCGGCGAAGGGGGCGTGGCTCCGTTGGAGTAACGAGCCTGCTTCGGCGTGCGCTTTGAAACAAGACGCGCCGGGAGACAATTTGGCTGCGTTAAAAGGCCTCGCCTCGCCTCGCGATGCGCCCCTGCACCTGAGCAGCAGCGCTGACGACGCCCAACGCGCCGCTGCGTTCTTCTTGCTTACGACGCGAACGAGTGGAATTCGTTTTCAAATGACGTCTCCTTATCTCCATCGTCTAATCACCCGGTTGGGCGGAAGTGGGCTGGTTTGTCTAATTTTAAAAATTTAGACTTCGTTTTTGCCAATCATTTTCAACGTCAACCGTTACGATTAATTGAATGGTAATTTGGGGGTGTACTTCTAATTTGTCATATTTTTTTCATTTAACTCATATTATTCTTTAAATGTGATATAAACAAGATTCTTACAATTCCAATGGAAATAAAGTGATTTTAATTGAGCGTAATAATACATATTTTTGGCCTTTTAGTGTTATATTTGTTATTAATAGTCACATAATTACACATAGTAATCTTGGATAGGGTTGTTTTAAAATAATATTTTAATGGGATACAATATTTTCAGAACATTTTTGTATATTTTTTGTTCTGAAGTCAAGAGTGTGGACTTGTTTAAACTTCTATTACTTTCAAATTGCAGTGTAATATTTTACCTGAACTCTCTTCGTGAAAATAGTCAAGCGGGTGCAATGGAGCAGGAGAAGGTTGTTATTAAACTGTGTTGTAGTTATGATACGAACGATCTCTTCGAGAATGTTTAATTTGTTTTTGAAATGTCAGAATGTCATTGGATATCTGTAGAAGATATCTTACGTCGTCATTGTAATTGAAGTTTCATGAAACCGAGGTTTTCCATTACTAACGACTAATCTAAGTAAAATGATGTTTTTTTTCAATTTTTACTTTATTAAATAAATTAAATATACGATAAGAAGTTTAAAATGAATTACAACACCTTCCTCGGAGAGTGATGTTGCAAAGTGGCATAAATACAAACAATAATTGCGGTACGGCCAGAGTGACTCTTAGATAAAATGTACGTTCGTCGAACTTCCTTCACCCTCCTCTTCAGTTAATCGGCACTTTGCATTCGCTTCTTGGTTGGCTACACTGGTCTCCGATGCTTTGGGATTGCGTAACTTCAGGATGTCACTGAACATTTTCTGAGAGAAAACGACAATCCTGTGCAAAATATGTTACTCGGAAGTTGTCAATGGACAATTTTTATCAGGCATGCTGTGACTAAATTATATTCTTTTTATCTCAATATTTAATTATATAAATTGTTACATATATTTTTTTTGGGAATTTGATAACTATTATCACTTGAAAACTGCACGTGTAGTTTCCGACCTCAATACATTTCGGCAGATAATGAAATAATAATCATTTTATCCTATATTTAACTAATAACAATAATTTAATTTTTTAAAGAAGTGAACATCAATGTGTCGATCTAATACTAACTTCTAAGACTTTGTGGTTTGATGTCTACTGTTCGAATTTGCGTTTTGAATGTGGAGATCTCATCGAGGTTTTCGGTTTCGATTGTGTCATCGATTTCTTTACGTCATCTTCTTCCGCCTTTCATCTTCCTTCTCGTACTGCTTTCAAATATTTCCCCGCCTTAGATGCACGTCATTTCCCATTTTGCTTACCGTCCTCGCTTTATCGCCGCGCCCTCCCTTCTTCCCAACGTACTGTTGCGACGTGTACTAAATGAAGGGCAAGAAGAGACAGAAACCGGAGAGAACATGACACGAGAACCCTTTCAGGGGCGCGGGCTCATCTCGGCCCCACGCGCTGTTCGAGGAAGGCGCGCGCCGCCGCAGGCCGCTCCTCGATTAGTTGCGTCCAAACGCCGTAGGCCTCGGGGGGCACAGCGGCGCTGAGTCGCTGTGGGGGGTAGGCGGTGGCGTGGGTGTGGACAGACAAGTGAGCGTGGGCTGGGAAATGAGCGTTGGCGGGGAAGTGAGCGTGGGCGGGGACGTGAGCGTGGGCGGGGACGTGAGCGTGGGCGGGGACGTGAGCGTGGGCGGGGACGTGAGCGTGGGCGGGGACGTGAGCGTGGGCGGGGACGTGAGCGTGGGCGGGGACGTGAGCGTGGGCGTGGCGGGGACATGGAGGTGGGCAATGGCGTGGATTTCGATCCAGACGTGGGCGTGGCCTGAGAGGTGGTCGGTGTGCTAATAGGTGCGCCTGGGTTCAGGCATGAGCGTGGGCGTTGGCGGAGTCGTGGGCGTTGGCGGAGACGTGGGCGTTGGCGGAGACGTGGGCGGAGACGGAGAGGGAGACGTGGGCGGAGACGCGAGTGTTGATGGTGGTGCGGGCAGGAAGGTCAGAAGCTTTTTGGTGTGCGACGGCGTGAGCGGTGAGGAGAAGCTTTGTTGGAGGGCGGAGGCGAACGCGTTTGGGAGGCCGTGGGGGGAAGCGTGGGCGGTGCGTGCGCTGGGCAGGGGGTGAGGGTCTGCGCCGGGGGTATGGGGCGGAGGCGCGTCAGCGGCCGATCAAAGCGCCGAGATTCAATCAAGTTGTTTGCATCAGTCGCGCGCACCGCGCTGCTCCGCTCCACACGCGGACTTCTTCCTGTGTTTAGCCGGGAACAAAGCCCGAGGAAAAATTGGAAAACTTGGGCCCGAGTTCCCGAAAGGGCCGGACATAATACAACTCCCGCCGGCAGACCCAATTTGTCCCGCAGCTAACTGGCGCCGCCGCCCCCGCCGCCGCCCTCGGAGAATCGATATCGGCGCGTCTCGCGCCGCCTCCGGCCCATCCCATCCCATCCCATCCCATCCCATTCCATTGCCCCGGCCCCGCCCCGCCCCGCCCCGGCCCGCTCCTCCCCGCCCCGCCCCGCCCCGCCCCGCCCCGCCCCGCACGCGCCTACGCAGCGGCGTCCTTTATTGTTTCGTGTATTATTTAGTCGGCCTGCGCCGCAGCCGGCGCCTGCCGCCTCTCGCTGTGTCGCTGGGGAGAGACGTCGACGGAGACGGGGAGGGCGAGGGAGGGACGCGTGTTGGCTGCTTATTTCATGAGACCAAAGGGTCGCCGACGCGGCGTCCGCCCTGTTGGGGCTCATTGCGCGCTGTGCCCGCGTGGGGCGCTGCGAGCGACGGGAGACGGATGACTGGCCGTGTTGCCTGGGCGAGGACGGCTGTTCCAAAAGAACCACACAGACTGTTTCCAGAGCGCCTTGCTGCCTCGTTTGAATCGACATTGCTGAGATTCGAAGTTATTTTCATTTGGAACAGTTTGCAAGTGATGTATCAGTGACACTGCTCATTTTTTTCACCTCTAGAACGGTCGTTTGAATTTGAAATGCGTGACGATATTCGAATATGTAAGGCAATATGGAATTTGTTGCTGACAAAGAAAGTTTCTGTCTGTTTTCGACAGGATGGTTTTGGCATTCCTCCCCTCGCTAGGTAATTTCCTCATTTAGCTAAGGTTCTTCACTGTTCACCCATCGTTATCAAGAATTTCTGGATATAAAAAAATATAGACGTACATTTGTGATTATACAGTATTTTAATGAGATTTTTATTTGACATGGAATGTTTTTATTAGCAAGTATATTTGCTTTCATGCGGAAACTTTTCGCCTGAACTAATGTTTTAAAAACGAAAATACCAGTTGTGAAATCACGAAACTCTCCAACCTTAAGCAATAGAATTTTTAAAATGACTACTATAATTTCCCAAAACAAATTCTATAAATTTCTGCAATGACATGGTGCTGCAAATGCAATACTTCTACATTCTCGTATACGTACGTATATAGGGAGTAATGTACGTAGAATAGAGAAAGTTATGTAATGCTGCGGAAGATCGATTCTGAGATTTCAACGGAAATACAAGTTTTGGGGTCCCCTAATACCGGAAAAGTGTTTATTTTTAAATGTCCATCCATTAATCTGTGAACACTACTAGCACCTACACCATGCGTAGGAGTTTTTCCAAATTGAAGAAACCCTGTCCATGTGGCTCTAGTTGACTTGCCCCTCACATCATTAATATTTATATTAGCGGCAATTTGTTCACATTATTGTATTTATAAGTACATGTGCTTTAAATATCACAAACATGAATGTGATTGAAGGTTTCTCGAATATTCAACAGTTTTCTGTGATAATGATCTCCAAATTCCGCTGAAATGCCATTTTCTCAAAATTAATTCCAGTTTTTCCCCAAAATATTCTAACAGATAGTGCTAATTGCACTGTTTATGATGAAGCAACGTTCATTTTGGTGTATTTTTTTAATTATAGAAATGCAAGGTTTTATCAGGACCTGGAGAGGTGGATCACGGCCTCAACTGAGGTCACTACAGTGTTTCTGACGGGAGGTCCTAGGTTCGAGTCCCGACGATGGCAGGATTTACGACACTAGCTTGTCAGTAATATCGAATTCTGTCGCTGTCTAGAGGAAAATTCTAGCAGCCGGCTGCTCTGATTGGTAGGTTTTCGTGGTTCCTCCGATCAACACCACGCGAATGCCAGAGCACTACCCTAACAAACGAGCCACGAATCGCGCGCGATCTTTCCTCCGACCACACATGCCGGGAGACCGGTCGGAAGCTTAGAGCTTGTCCCGGGTGAAGGGGGTGGGTGCCCCGCTGTTGGGGTATACCTGGTTGTGGAATATACCGCTAGCCGACGGTAGGTCGGCGCTATATTTCGTCATACAGCAGAGGAAGATCACCGCCACCTCCCGAGAAAAGCATGCACTACATTTGCAGGACTAATAACCTTAGCATTTGACGCATCCGGAATCACTAAAAATCAATCGTTACTAGGGCGCGGCAATAAGAGTTTTCTGCCGAAAATCTGCCCTTTTCCAGTGTACGATTACATACCTTTTTTCTTCTTACGAAGTAAGTGTGAGAATGTAAAATCTATTTAAAATCATGAACAAAACTATGGTCTATCTAAACGGAGTCTACGTATCAAAGGAAATTGAAATAAAAATGTAATTGCAATTGGGATCGAAGACCCACCAGATGCTTACATTAGCTTTCCCAGGACTATCCACTCTTTGGAATTATTATAGAAACTACGTGAAGAACCCCGCGTTGCCGTGGTATTTATCATATTTTTTGATTAATCAGAAAGAGGAATTCCATCTATTCCTGCCTTACTACGGGGCTCACTTCCGCCCTGTGCCATCGCTTTCCGCCTTGCTCCCATCTGGAAATACCCAGTCTTTCATACTCACTAAAACATTTTCTCAGTAAACTATTTAAATTTTATTCCTTTTGGGGATTCCGCCCCTAAACGTCTTCCTATTTATGACTGAAAATAATAAATAAAACTGGACTAAAAAATAAAATTTCTGTACTCACGTATATTCTTTTTGTGGAATTGTATATATGATACTAATACTTTCAACCAATTGCCACATTATATTTTGTTTCATATTTTTCCGCATCACGTATGTGTGTGTATATATATATATATATATATATATATATATATATATATATATATATATATATATATATATATATATATAAGTTTGAAATCGATCTTGTGCATCAATAGACGTTTAAAAATAATTAAATTAATTTCAATTCAATTCGAGTACGGGCTTTAGGATTTTGATAAACTGTGGCTGAAAAATCTGAAATCACAGTGGATCCCAACTTGACAAAACTTTTTCTATTATTTAAAATAACAACCTTGAAAAATAGGATTATCACACATTAAATTCCTTTATTTACCAGAACTGTTTCCCTTTGATTATTCTGGTGTTTTACTATAAAGAATGTTCATGCCTAACTTTCATCAATTTCCACAGGTTTTTTCATCATCGGAAGGTACGCTTTTACTCTCCACTATGTTAAAACACTTCTCTACAAAAATGCATCCATCCGTCAGCTTCAGCATAACAAGCACATGATTCACAATATATTTTCGCTCGTACTGTCGCTTACCCAACTTACAAATTCGTAATAATTATACTTAATATACTACAAATAAACAGTGTTTACTCATACCTTTTTATGAAAATATTCACTATATCCACCAGAAAATGAGCTCGTCCAATCATTTCGTCTCTTGTACACATAATGCACTCTCATACGCGCAATTAAAATATATAAGTTGCTTGTATAAATAAAGCGGAGAAAAAAACAGAATTATTTCGGATCAGACTATTGACAGTAAAAATAAACAAACAGGACTCTCATAACACAATTCTGTACATTGATGAAATCGGAACTCGTTCTTTGGTGGCGCATGACTAAACAATTCAAGTGGATGCACTCTTGAGTGTATGATGAAAAGCTAAGCTAAAAATGTCCAAAAGGGTTATTAGTTTGTAAATATATTAAAGTTTATGGTTATAAATCGTAGTCTATAGTACTAATCAACGCACTTTATAGATTGTCTTTATAGATTAGTGTGGATATAGATTAACAACTACTCCAGTATGATAATTATAATAAAACTAATTTTTTGATACTCATTACGAATAGTCTCTAATTGTATTTTTATACAGTTGTATTCAGGAGTAAATGAATATGAACTTTGAACGCTGTGATATTTATTTTAATTCTTTGAAGTAAGTTTGAAGTAAGTGGTGGGCATGTGTTGTAGAGGAAAATAAAATACTCTATGTGGATATGTTTCTGAACTGCTAATAGTGACAAATTGTTCGTAACGTATTATTTCTTCAATTTACGAATATAGATACCTATAATGTACATTGTGTTATATCACAATAACTGCGTTCACAAGGGGGTGATTCTTGTATACTGTTAGGTCTAGTAATTTTTTGGATGACTTTTGTTGTTCCTTTATTATTTGTGTAGTGGTCTACCCGTGTAATTTTAAACCGTAGACAGTGTGCAACAATTGTAATGAAAGCAAAAGAACGACCAAAACAACAAAATCAACAAAAGTCCAATATTTTCTTTACCAAAGGAATCCAATCCTGAACGCCGAACAAACAAAAGAACTCCGGTGTTTTCGATTAAATAAATAAATCATTGGAGAAAGTGAAGTGTCAAAAAATTTGTTCTCGAACTAAATATCCCGGTCTATTTGATGCTTGTTCCTATTTTTACTATTATCCAATTTTTACTATTTCTCCGGAGAACATTACGAGGATTTAGAAAGTAAATATGACAGCATTCAATGTCGTTCCTAAAAAGCTTAGCTAAGGATAATTTAAATCCGGTCCTCTGGCAATAAGAAGTTTAGGGCGTTTAGGGCGTTTCGGACGTTTAGGGCGTTTAGGGCGTTTAGGACGTTTAGGGCGTTTAGGGCGTTTAGAGCGTTTAGGACGTTTAGGGCGTTTAGGACGTTTAGGGCGTTCATTGCTTACACTTGCTATGGCATATCCAAAAATAGAGACGCTTGTCCATTGGTGTTGCAGTTACGAGAACACCGCGTTGCGCAGACTCGTCACAACCAGTGCACGAGAAGAATGCAAGAGAATCAAGGAAAATTAAGCGGCGTCGCAATGAAAAAGCAGTTTCGCGCATTTGAGAATAAAGAAAGAAAAGCCGGTTTAGTTGAAATGAATGAGAAGCATTGTATCGCTGACGTGGAGAGTGACGAGAAAGAGTCTAGACTCAAAGACGGTGGCCGTGGGTGGAGGAAGTCTTCTTCGAGGTGACTTCTCTGTTGAACCTCCCCGCGCCTTTCGTGACACTTGACCGCCCCTCTCCCGCCCTCAGCCCTCTCTCCCCTCGCCAGTCCTCGTCGGACAATCGTTCTCCGTCCCGCCACCTGGTCGCTCTCTTCCCTTTTGTGCGTCGGAAAAACAATATCGCAGCGCCCCGCGGCGGCAACGGCGCGGCGGTTGTTTCTCGCTTGCTGATTGGCTGCCGCCGCCGCCCCGCAGCGCCGCGCCGTGGCGATCGCCGGAGTAATTGCTCCGCGTCGGGAAGAAACAGGAAACTGGACACTCGGGTGCCTCCAGCATCGGACGACCGCTTTCGGGACACAGCTCGTCTTTGTGGCTCCACACCTCCAGGTGTAGACTCCTCCACATTCGACTCCTCCAGGGGTAGAATTCTTCTCTACCGCGGGAGGACGATCACTAGACGTCCACATTCCTCCGGACACAATGTTGGTGAACATAGTGGATGGTTAATTACTGGAGAAAAAATCTCGTAGTTGGGATGTGAAGGTTAAATATTAAGCAATAATGGAAGAAATATATTAAAGAATGGTAGGAAATGGTGCGGCGTTAACGATATTTGCATAATGTAAATGAATTTGAGGCGTTGTTTCGTCGTATGTATTTATTTTGGCATAAAGCTTTTCTGGCCGCATTGTGGCAATGAAGCACTGAAGCACTGAAGATGGCCGCAATGCGGCCGAAAAAGCTTTATGCCAAAATAAATACATACGACGAAACAACGCCTCAAATTCATTTACATATATTAAAGAAGAAAAACTAGGAAATATTCAAATCATGAAAATTGGTGAACCCCCCCCCAAAAAAAAATTAAGAAAGTGTTATCTCATTATCATAATCCATCAAACCTAATCACAATTACAGAATTATAGTACCAGTAAAATATAACTATGTTTATCAAATGGTAAATGTAATCAAATGATTTTGAATTATAAGTGGGTAACATGTTTTGTTGTACCTATTTCGAACTAAATCTCGAAACGTTTTTCAGCTTCGGTGATTTATTGTGGACTTGAGTGCGCTGGCAGAAGACTCGAGTTTCTATAAGTTTTCCCATTACCGATTGCATCATCTAAGGCAGTACGGATGTGATAGCTAATAATGGTGTTGTTGGAGAAATAAATAAAAAAGAAAATAAGGAATAAAGAAGGAAAAAAGAAAGAAGGAAAGAAAGAAGGAAAAAAGAAAGAGGAAAGAAAGAAGGAAAAAAGAAAGAGGAAAGAAAGAAGGAAAAAAGAAAGAGGAAAGAAAGAAGGAAAAAAGAAAGAGGAAAGAAAGGAGGAGGAAAGAAAGAAGGAAAAAAGAAAGAGGAAAGAGGAGGAGGAAAGAAAGAAGGAAAAAAGAAAGAGGAAAGAAAGAAGGAAAAAAGAAAGAGGAAAGAAAGAAGGAAGGAAAAAAGAAAGAGGAAAGAAAGAAGGAAGGAAAAAAGAAAGAGGAAAGAAAGAAGGAAGGAAAAAAGAAAGAGGAAAGAAAGAAGGAAGGAAAAAAGAAAGAGGAAAGAAAGAAGGAAGGAAAAAAGAAAGAGGAAAGAAAGAAGAAAGAGAAAACGGAAATGAAAGAAGGGAAAAGAGAAAGGATAATTGCCTTTTTGTAATGTCACATGTTTACTTAGACTAGTGAAAACCCGTCAAAATTTGACGGTGCGATCTGAGATAAATGTAAAATACTGTGCGCAGACTAATGTTCACAATATGTTGCATTGTTTGGATATTCAGGGTATAACAAAGATATTCTGTGATGTGGAGTTCCCAAAATTTTGAACACGTATGGCCCATGACCAGGTGGCAATGCAATATCGGCGCCAAATGACACAAAAGAAAGAACACCATTATACTGACGGATATTATTTCTAAAGCTTTTTGATGTGTTATCATCTCCTATAAACAACTTTGATTTCTTCAGGTATATTGCTTGAAGATAAACTTATTTTCCCATTTAAGCAACGCAGAGTAAACTCGTTTGCAGAATTTCTCTCACATGTGAAGTACAAAGCAGAACAAAACTGACATTTCATAGTCAACGACCACGCAGAAAACGAAATGATCTCACTATCACGACACTTACGCTGACTGCCTGCGTTCAGTTAATGTACGTTTGCGTCTTTTGGGGCGCGTGGGCAACGTTTCGGAATTCGACATAACCTGTGAACAACTTCATTACTTCAGTACAACCTATCAAAACCCACAGTCCGAATGTTCTCTACAAAATTCACCACAAATGCAAATACAAAACTGTCTACGCCACAATGCAATTATTACACTGAAACAAAACCTTGAATTGTAAACAAATCTCAACAATCAAAACAAAACATCACGCAGCACCACCATGAAGCATCGTAGACATCTATCGACTCATGTATATCGATTTTGAAACAATCACCCATTGATAAGCGTACTATTGAAGAATGATTTAATTAATTAATTTACACCGTAAATGTTGCTGAATCAAAACAAACAATATCTGATACCACATCTAGGGATCACATTCTTTCATTTGAAGGAAAAAATACTACTATCGGTTCTGTAGAAGCTCTAAACGAAGCCATGGCAGAATACCTTATTTTTTTAAATATATAGATGATATAGAAATTGATTCAATTGTTTTTAAGATTTTTGTCTGTCTGCTGAGGTAATCTCTGGAACGTGTGAACCGATTTCGATGCGATTTTCACTGAATGAGAGTGTGCTTTTTCCGTGTGTAACTAAGGCTACTTTTTAGTTTTCATTTTATTATTATTATTATTATTATTATTATTATTAACAAATCCAGTTTTATTCAAATCTTAATTAAAGTTGGTACATGTTACCTTCATAACAAGAAAAAAGTTACTATCTGTGCGAAATTTCATCAAAGCTACGCCTAACCCTCCTTCCCAGACCTTAGAGCCTATTAAGAGTGAGCTGTTTTTGTTTCCGCGAATTTCTCGAATACAGTAAATAAATTCATCAAAGTGTACAAAACATTTTTGAACGCCCATCGAATTTCCTACTAAATAATTCTTGATTCATTTCAATTGCGTCGTTAAGTTCCGGGAAACTGAAGGCCAAATTCTTTTTGAACTTTTGCCGTGAATATGGAAGAATGCATCTCTTTACAGCAGCACACAGCAACGATGTTTTTATTCGCAAAGACGATCATAATAAACATGGGAGGATGGGGACAGAAAGAGAGGACCAGGTGAGACAGAAGGATTCTGATTAATAAAATACACGGCCAAGCTGGGTCCTTCGGCTGATGTAAAACTAAATTGACTTCTTGATATTGCATTGGAACGACATGGACCTAATGATTGCCTCCGCCAGCCGAGGGTCTGTAGGATCCCGTCCTTAATCAAGTTGAATGGATTAAGTAAAGGAATGGGTACTGGCGACTCCGGGAATCCCGTGCTTTGGAGCGTGGCGTGGTGTCGGAAAGGTTGGAGCACCATATGCCACGTGGAGCTAGCAAGATAGCATAACCTCCGAAAAGAAATGCAATGTAAGCTAACCTCATCTTATTTATATTCCATGCAATTTAAACGCGTGGCTTAAAAGTCTTTGTTTGTTAATAAAGTTCTAACCAAATTTTCAACCAAATTTAGAACGTTGACGCGAGAACAGAGCCAGCCCACTGATGTATGACACTAATCAGTTCCTGGCCGCTCGCAGTTCAGTTCCAATATGAACCTATATTCGCAGTGATTAACAAAGTGCAGACGTGTTTTAACGGAAGTACTCGTTAGTTAATAATTACGTAGACCTGGAACTGATAATTTGAGAATATTTAGAATTTTACAGAAGAGAAGGGAAGGCGTAATTGTGAAAGGCAGCAACAACCTTTTTACCAGCGACTGACAGAGAGCCACAATATTCGGTTCGTAATAATTATATATGAATGCTAGTTCCTCAGGTTACATACCCATGCATTTTCCACAGAAAAAAAGTTCATTTTATTTTATAGGTTCACAGCAAACTGAAAATTGCTAGACGCGAAAAAACTGTGAGAGTAGAGATAGCTGGCTGGCTGACTGGATGGATGGATGGATGGATAGATAGATGGACGGACAGCTAGATATGCAGAGAGAGATGAACGGCCGGCGTTGTTGCGAGAGCAGAGAGCATAGAGAGCACAGAGAGCGGGGCGAGCAAAGAGCGCGACCGCTGCTCATTAGCAGCGCCTGACGGTCGCCGGAGGAGTTTCCGCGCTCGCGTAATTCCATCATCTGATGCCCCAGCGGCGGCGGCGGCGGAGCGCGGGCGGGTGGACCAGGCGGCGGGCCCGACGCTGCCCATCCGCTCCAAGGACTTCGATAATGATGACGCCCTCCCCGCCCCGCTCCGCCCCTCCACGCCCCGCCCCGCTCTCGCGGCGAGCTCTCCGGTCTGTACTTCCGCCCCGTGGCCACGCGCTTCCGCTGGGCACGCCTACCCTCGCCCTCTGCGCCCTTCCGGGCCGGCATCTCGCCCCCTCCGTCTCGCCCCGCCCCGCCCCGCCCCGTCCCGCCCCGCCTCACCCCGCTCCTCAACCGTGGGCCGCGCCCCGCTTCACACGTCAGCCTTCACCGGAAGTATTCACCCGCGTGGAATACTTCCGGTCGCACGGCGTTTTGTCGGATATGAGTCGACATTCTGAAGCGTGCGCAAGGTCTTGGAATCGCGGGTCAATTCAGGGTTCCAGACGAGAGTTTTACGTATCACACAATTGTATTTAAAAACGTTGGCTGCTAATTTGTCATGATTCAGATGAAAATATGGACTTTTGGAAAATGTCCTGTTTCTTTAATTCGCGTAATAGTCTATTTATGCTCATTATTATAAAAATAACTTAAGAACTATCTTGAGTTTCTTAGTTTGTAAGCACCGTGTTTCATTTACCTGATTTTACAGGAGAGCTCTTAAGATCTTTTTTTCTCTGAATAAAAGTGGGCACGATTTGCGAACTGTTTCTCATTCATACATAATTGGCAATATCATTAGTATAACCAAAGAAATTGAATTAAGTATGTTAAAATACTACATTTTGAGAACATAATGGTCCTAGTTTTTGTCTTGGGAATGCAGGTTAAATAAATGAAAAGCGAAGCGTACAGAAAGGGCACTACGACATTTTATGTCGATGGCTTCAATGTATTCGTGGGTGTGTAACTGATTTGAGTGTTAATGTTGATAGATTATTTCAATTATTCCTCGCTTAATAATCTTCAGTTAGCCATCTAATCACACTACGGTTTCACCTCGCCATAAGAAGGAAAGATCCGTTCCGTCCCGTTCCGTCCTGTTCGTTGATCTGAATTCATTTGTACGATATTTTTCACATGTCACCAAATTGTCTAGAAAGCCTAAGTAAGTATCGTACCTTATTAATATGATTAGAAATATTTAGATAACTTCGAAAAAGAATAACTATATTTGTGAGCATGACTAGGGATACATTTAGGGTTTAATCTGTAGCATAAACATATATTGTAAAGTGGCGGGTTATTATTTTCATTTGTCTCTACCTATTAATGGTGTAAATTCTTAGAAGACCCTGGATAAAACAGCAGAATGCTTCATGTGTGCGTAGAGACAAGATCGAGATCTTCTCAGTTTAACGGTTGTGGGTTTTATGCAATTGTATGCAAGGTTTGCTACACACATTATAACTTACACAGTGATAACTTACACACATTAGCTTACACAGTGATAACTTACGAGTTTTTAAAGAAGTTGATATAAGTTGTGACATTGTAAGACGGATGTCTTGTGAATAAATTGTTATTTTTGTTGTTGAGAAATAGTTACGTGACTTCGTCATCGCCGTCGGTCGTCTGTGGGGAAGAGCTGCTGGTGTTCGGTCCACGCCCTACGGCTCACACTCGATCATTCTTTCCCTTCCCTTCCCTTCCCCTTCCCGTGCGTTCCCGTCCCTTCCCGTCCCTTACGGTCCCGTTCCGCCCCGAACCTTTCCTTCCCGTCTCGTCCCGTCGCTTTCCTTGCTTTCCAGTCCGTTCATTGGTAACGCCAACACAGTTATTTCTCGTCCAATCACATTTCATCACCCCTCAAACTTTTTGTTTGATCTGAATTCATTTGTGCGATTTTTTCACATATCCCCAAAATTGTCGAGAAAGCCTAAGGAAGTATCGTACTTTATTAATACGATTAGACATATTTAGATAACTTTGAAAAAGAATAACTATATTTGTAAGCATTACTAGGTATACATTTAGGGTTTAATCGATAGCATAAACATATATTGTAAAGTAGCGGGTTATTATTTTCATTTGTCTCTACCTAGCAATGGTGTAAATTTTTATAAGACACTGGATAAACAAGCAGAATGCTTCATGTGGGTGTGGAGACAAGATCGAGAGCTTCTCAGCATCACGGTTGTGGGTTTTATCCAGTTGTATGCATTGTTTTCTACACACTTTAGCAGTGATAACTTATGAGTTTTTAAATAAGTTGATGTAAGTTGTGACATTGTAAGACGGAAGTCTTGTGAATACATTGTTATTTTTGTTGTTGAGAAATAGTTACGTTTCTCATAAGAAGAAACGATTGCCGGGAAGTCGATGACGTGCCAGTGAAAATTTGTGGGTGGAGACGTACAATATTACTATTTTAGTGAGTCTTCTAAACATCCGCTATTTCTCCCCATTCGCGAGGGACTCTAGCACCTAACCACCCGAAATTACGAGGTCTGACTGCACGCGCATTTTAGAGGCCCTCTCAGATGACTGATTATTGACCGCGGGCGCGTCAACTGCACGGTCATTAGTCCCATAAGTTATGTGCATGTTTTCATCGCTGATGATGGCGGTGATCTTTCCCCGCCGGGTGACGGAGATCCGGCGCCGACCTGCGATGACTTCCAGGCATTTTCCAGAACCACCAGCGGATCATCGCCCCAACCGGGACGAGAAATAAGCCTCCGACCGGTCTCCGATGGAACTGTACTAGTGGAATGGTATAGTACAAGTAAACGTGTGCGTAAGTAAGGGGTGAGAATAGGAAAAGGAAGAGGAAGAAATGATCCTGCGCGGCCCGCGGCCCGTTTTGGGGTACTACTCAAGTGTTAGCCTGGTGTTGATCGGAAAAACCATGGAAAACTATAGATTAGAACTGCCGGATCCTCCAGACAGCGACCGAATTCGACTTAGCTTTGTATCAAGTGTAAAAACTCTGCCACCGTCGGGACTGAACCGTAGGTCCGCCCTGTCCGAGGCACTGCAGTGACATCAGTTGATGCTCTGGGCCACCTTGCCGGTTATGGTCTCTCATCAACTGCTCCAACATCGCAGATGGGTCACCGCCCCGGGAGCCGGGCGCTGGGTCTCCGCCTGCCAGTGCTCCAGCGCGTGCCCTCCCACCCCGCCCGGCCCCGCCCCGCCAGGCCCCGGCCCGCCCCACCGAACCACGCCCCGTTCCCGCTTCGCCCCACCCCGCCGCGGCCCCCCCTGCTGCCGCCCCGGCCCCGCCCCGCCTGGCTTCCCAGCCCTGCTTCGCCCACCCCGCCCATTCTCGCCACGCCCTGGCCCCGCCATGCACTGCCCCGCCACGCCCTGCCCCTTCCTGCCCTTCCCCGCCCCGCCACGCCCTGCCTCGCCCCTTCCCACCCCGCCTTGCTGCACCCCGCCCCGCCCCTCCCCACCCCGCCTTGCTGCGCCACGCCACGCCACGCCACGCTTCGCTTCCGCTCCACGCAGCGTTCACGCGCCACAAGACGCGCGTCGGCAGGCGCACGGCGCGGAATGCGATCAATTGCAATTTGCGATAAAATCCGCGCCGCGTAATTGGCTCTGGGCGGCGCGGGCTGCGGCGCGAGAGGGTTAATTAGCAACGCGGCCGGCCGCTCGGCGCCCTCGCGCCGGCACGCGCACGCCCCGGTCGGCACGCCCCTGCGCGGCTCCATGCTCAGGTGTCTCGGAATGAATGTTACACGCTTCTGGGGACCGGCTTTCGTGGCTCAGGGCATGAATTATTGTCATTGCAGTGTCTGCGTCCGGGAGATCCCTGAGGTTCGAGTCACGACGTTGGCAGGAGTTTTGACACCAGCTAGATAGCTACACTTCGATTAAATCGGCAAGTCCTTTCAAGGCCACGAGCTGAAAAGCGACGACGACATTTTTAATTTCAAAAAAAATTTAGTCGTAATGAAGCTCCTGAATGGATGAGCATCCCTCTCTCCTGCCAGCTTGTGACGTCTAAAGGACTTCCTGTTTTATTCGAAGAATAGGTAGAAAGCAGCTCCTGACTTGATTATTCCAGCGGTCGGATGATATGATCGGTAGTTTTTCGTAGTTTCACCGAACGACACCAGTTGAATGTCGGAGAAGTAGTGCAAACAAACAAGTAACAAACGTGCCACAAACTGCGCGCGATCTTCCCTTCCTCTTCCTTGTATTCTCTCCCCTTACTTACTCAAACTTTACATTTACATGCACCACCGTAATACACACGTCCGGAGATCAGTCGGGAACTTCGAGCTTGTCCCGGATGGGGCAGTGACCCGCTGGTGGGAGATACCTAGTTGAGAGAAACCTCGCTAGCCGACATAAGTTTTTTTGACGTAAAATAAATAAATAAATAAATAAATAGAAATATTACTCTAAAAAAAGTAACATTAATTTTAAGTAACATTAATTTTAACAAAGATACATAATGCATTAATTACCATTTGGACTGTATAAATGAGTATAAACAACCTGTAACAACTATTGTAACACAGCTTCCGGGTCAATGACCTCCATCTCGATCAGGTTTTTCGTCCAGTTTCCCTGATCCATTGTGCAAATACTGAGATGGCCCCTTGTTTTGCTTCTGGACATAAATGTAACTTCATTTTCTTTGCACGTCTTCTAGAATTCAGTGGGAAATACAATTATTCAAATTATCGTTTCCATGTTGTCGTGGCAGGAAGTAATAAGAGCCAAAATTTATTGCTTATTTATCTCTGAAAATAGATTTTATTACATGGGAGTTTTTTTGTTGTTTTTTTCTCCCTTTCAAAATTCAAAATTTATTGCTTATTTACCCTTGAAAATAGGTTTTTTTACATGGGAGTTTTTTTGTTTTTTTTCTCCCTTTCAAAATTCAAAATTTATTGCTTGTTTATCCTTGAAAATAGATTTTATTACATGGGAGGTTTTTTTCTCCCTTTCAAAAATTCAAAATTTAAGTAGTATATGACTTAGTGTAGGGATCACAGAATTTTGAAAATGTGCACACAATTCACTTTTCCCCATAGTACGTCATACGCAGTTTTTAACTGTTTTTTGACGTAAAATAAATAAATATAATTCTGCACCGGATGTGGCCAACCACCTCCCGCGATAAAACATACATTACACTTTACAGACTAATGACCTCAGCAGAAGCAATCAATGAATAAAAACAAGCTGATAGGGCTCGTTGCTGATGTAAGATTATTTTTTGCCGAGCATGTAGTGAGGAATTTCATATTACGAATATTGCCATGACCCTCATTTTGTGGGTCCTTAATATCGAAAATTTAGTTTAAGATAAAATGTCTGCTTGTGAACATCGCTAGCGTGTAATTCGTTCTCGGGTTTTTCACCGATTTCGGTATTCTCTGATGGATGATATCGCGGCCCCTTGATTTGGAAACGAATTTTTTGGGGGAATTTACACTTTACATGAACCCCAGGGATATATTTAAAATTGTGTCAAAAAGCATGGGTATATTTTATTCCAAATATTTGCATCTATTAAAATGACCCTATTTCGGCATTTTCCTTGAAACAGAATATTAAAGGTATTTTTAACATAAATAGTTCTTCAAATTTAAACCTCTAAGTAATGCTTTCATTAAAACTTCTGAATTTCCCAAATGTAGATGTTCAACTTTCTTTTTGAAATGTCGGGAACGCTCCTTTCAGTCGTTGGGAGAAGCGGATGAGTGAAGTACTTGCAAAAACTGTTTACTAAGTTTAAATCCGAGGTTGTGGGAAAAAAATTAGGGGTTGGTATATCTTGGTAGGTTGAAGTAATACTATAATATTACCTTACCGCTACAAGTAGCGCGAGAAAGTTCCTGTTGTTATGGTATCACGTTAGTTTTTGTTATGTAGCTTGGCCTGCCCTAAATAGATAGAAAGATAGATTTGATTTATTTAGTCTTCTCGGCTATTTGTTATATAAAATACATATTTACATACATTGTTTACGTCTACATGTATACTCTATTAATTATTTACAAAATTAAATTTATACTTTTATTTATTTTATAGTTTTTGTTTTCAATTCTTGAATTTGTTCACTTTTTTTATTTCTAATGGTAATTCATTATATAATTCAAATCCTTTGTCAAAGAATCTATTTCTGCCTGTACAGTTTTACTGAAATTAATTACTAAATGTTGTGCTTATCTTATCTCCCTTGTTTCATCTTTCACTCTTTCGGATTTTTTTTACTAAATCACCTGTTGCATGATTTTTAATTAATTGAAAAATAAAAATTAGCGTCTTATAATGAATTCTCCCTTTTATTGATATAACTTTGAGAATGTCTTTTATGTCAAGCACTGGAGTGTATTTATTGCATTTAATTATTACACTCATGACTCGATTTTGTTGTATCTGAAGGTTTTTAATTTCAATTTTTTGAGCTTCAATTAGTCAGTAATCAAAATATGGTGCAATTATGCATTTATATATCAAACATCTTATATAGCTATTTAGACATTGCCCAATTCTGTTTAAAAGATCTAATCTTTTTTCCAGTTTTCTTTACTGCGTACTCTATATAATCTTTAAAATTTAATTTACCGTCGATAATTATTCCCAAATATTTCATTTCGTGTACCCGTTTTATTTCCTCTAAGTCCGTGTCAATCACCATTAGCGCTCATTCGCCCAGCGCCCCGGCCAGCGGCGAGTGGCTGCGCCCCAGCCCACCCACCCATCCACCCACGCTCTCGTAATTACCTCGCCTTCTTTGCGTATTGATTACCGCCGCCTCGCCCCACTCCGCTGCGCCCCGCCCCGCGCCGGCCGCGGCTCGACCGGAGATGACCCGTCGGCCGAGCGGAGTGGGGGCGGGGCGAGAGCGCCCTCCGCGACTGCCGCTTGATTGGCGCGCGGCGGGCGATAATAAGCGCCCGCTGCCGCCCCCCCGTGCCGCCTTCCCGTCCCGTACCCGACCCCCGTACCCGACCCCCGTACCCGACCCCGTACCGCCCCGTCGTACCCGCACCCCGCGTACCCGCCCCCATACCCGCCCCCGTGACCCGTACCGCCCCCGTACCCGCCCCCGTACCCGCCCCCGTACCCCGTACCCGCCCCGTACCCGCCCCCTACCCGACCCCCGTACCCGCCCCGTCGTACCCGCACCCCGTACCCGCCCCCATACCCCCCTGTGACCGCCCCGTGCCCGCCCCCGTACCCGCCCCCCGTACCGCCCCCGCCGTACCTGCACCCCCGTACCCGCCCCCGTCCCGCCCCCGTGCCCGCCCCCGTGCCCGCCCCCGTGCCCGCCCCCGTGCCCACCCCCGTACCCGCTCCCGTGCCCGACCCGGCCGCAGCTATTTCGTGCGCGCCGATGGCTTTTTTTGCCGTGTGCGCCCGCATCGGTCGCTGAGCGCGGCTGGTGGAGCCAATGAGGCGCGGGTGGTTGCGACTGGGTGCAGTGGGGCTCCTTTGATGAGCTTAGCGCTGCATTCGAGCAGCCCTGAGCGGCTTCAAAATTTAGCTCATTAGCATTTTTTGGGAGAGCGATAAGATGAAAGATTTAAATGCTGCCTGTAATGTTGTCAGCACATGCAAGCGTTAGAATCTGTTTACAAACACTAAATATTTCAAGAACCGTATTACATGTCGCCTGGGTGGTGTTATATTTACGTGTTTTTATTAAATCTCCGCCTGGATCGTGTCGGTTGATCTCTGCATTACTTTTGTACGTGTGGACCACGTGTGGACCAACGTTTAACGCGCATGTGACATCGGTTTATTATTGTTATTTGTCTCCATCTAGCAACGGGGTATCATGTTCAAAGATTCTAGATAAACCAGCAGAATGCTTCGTGGGGTCGTGGAGACAGGGTCGAGAGTTTTCCAGTTTCGCGGTTGCGAATTTTACGCAATTGTATGCATTACTTGCCACAGACATGAGCAGTGATAACTTATGAGTAGGGAACGGATTTCCATGTAATTACATGTTTTTACAGGAAGTAGATACCCGCATCGGATAATATTTTTTACAGTTTACAAAATCTTGCGAATGAATTAGAACTATTTTTGTTTTACATATTTTGACATATTTTGGTATAATTACATATTTTTACATATTTTACCTATTACTACGTATTTCGTTACATTTTAATGTAACGAAATACGTGGAAACGGAACATTTCAGATGCACGTTTGCAATTTATGTTACGGAATCATCTTTCGTACAAATCAAATGTAATGCTGCTGCGCTTCTATGACAGCCAATCATCGCAATGAAAAAAAATTGTCAAACTTACGCTCCCCCCCACTTTCCTCCTCTCGCTTACTGAGTACTTGAAGTAAAGGTTGAGCGGATTTTTATAAACAAAAGTAAGTTCAACCACGTTTTTGCTAATGTGTCAAATAGCACATTCGTTACTCGATTGAAAACTAACAAATATTTTTTACACAAAGTTGTCTTACCGCGCTATTCGATTTGGGCAGGGGTGATATTGCCTTTACCCCACTCCCCAGCGATCCATCACTGGCTGCACGCTACTACTATTCACTTGGAACACCAGCTCCTCGTAAACATTGTAATATACTATGAGTGTTTTATATTTCGAATAAAATTCGTAGACGTGAATATTCTAATCTTCTTTGTGGTGAAGTCTAGTGCACAATTTCTTTTGTAGGGGTAGAACCTACTTTCAGCCACCCTGAATTCTTGTTAAGAACTAATCGGCAACGTCTATGCTTGATAAGGGTTTGTAGAGAACCATTTTGAACACAACAATGAATTTTTAGTTTACATATTTTCTATTTCTCTTACATGTTTTGGAAGAAATAAGCACATATCTGTGTACATATTTTGCATTTTTTATTCCAATAGATTCCGTTCCATACTTATGAGTCTTTAAGGAAGATGAAGTATGTTGTGAATCTGCAATGCGGAAATCTTTTGATTAAATTGTTGTTTTTGTTGTTGAGAATGACTCTTATAAGAATACTGTATTATAAGAAGAAGCGTTTCGCGGAAAGTCAAAGGCTTTCGTGTGACTGTTGATTGAGGCATTACAAGAAGCAATGCCACTTCTTATTGGCATTGCTTCTTGGGCAAAAGAATGGGGGAAATAGAGAGCTCTAGTACTCCTTCCATCAAAATCGTTTGCAATGATGCTATCAGATATTTCACTCTCCGTCTACCCTCTATTTTTCTTTAACATCGGTTCTACTATTTAAACGGCGATTAGCGACTGTCATGTGTGAGATACTACCTAATTCTACATTGTTTTATTGCTGATTCATAGGAGTCGCTTGTCAGTTTTTCTGTCGGACTCCTCTCTGTCCCTCGCCTTTTCCAGCAGTCCGGTTAGTTAGAGAAAGTGGCAAACGACAGTAATCGAGATTGTTCAAACAAATTGAGCATGTGAGTTCTTTTGGAAGAAAATATTTCACATATGGGTTTGTGATACTTAATTTACAAGTAATAGCGCAATAAGGTAAGGGCAGTGATAACAAAGGACAAACAATTCTCTCGTAAACAGATTTCTGTGATATGTTGCGGTGGTAATATTGAAATATTATCAGGGCTGTACTTTAGTAAGTAATTAACTAAGAAGTTATCGTGTAATAGACACTGTGATATTTTGTTAATGTCAAGTAATGTAGTGTGTGCAAGATAATATACAATAAACACACAGTATAGACAACAATGTGTTCAGTGCTCATTTTTTCAAATTCCTTTATGTAGACACTGCTGTTTGAATTTTATAGAATTGTAGTTGCATTGTTAAGTGAGTGCAAGTAATTATACATTATTTGCATTCCAAGAAAAATTTTTGTTGGCGAATTTTATGCTGAATAAGTCAAATCTCACACCGAAACAAACATCAATAATCTCCCACTTTAAGTGGAAAATAATTATTTCATTTATGACGTAGTTTGGTTTTTGCTTAAAAGTGTTTTTGCGCCATTACTCACTGCTTTGATGTTGAAGTGTACAGTTTCTTGTCCTTTTTATACCCTTAGAAGCAAACAGGAAAATCGTTGCACACTGGCTCAGTCTTTCTCGCTTTTCAGATTCCTTCAGGCGCTTTCAAACTCGAGGAGAGAACCGTCTTCTTGAAAAACTTTTCCTTCAGACCTAGTTAAACTTGGTGGTATGAGTTAGTAAAAAGGAATCGAGTTTCCCTATTCGACTCCCCATCATCGATTTGATTTCGACTTTGCTCCATTCGCTCTTTGAAGAATATTCTTCTAGTGGTTCCGGAATCCTGACAGGCTTGTGTGAGAAATCCAAAGTCATGAGGAAAGGATCGTTAACTTTGAATTCAGTATGTGCTCACAAATTTGAATATCTATTGACAACTTGCTTTCAAAACACAGACATATAAAATGAGTTTCTGAAGTTTTTAAAGCTTTTTAATTACTTTGAGTCAGTGTATTCAACTGCCAACTGTATTTAAAATTTAAGTCGATTAACAAGGTTTTCGTCCATGTAATACATCCAATATAGTGTATTACCTTAGCATTGTGCATTAGAATAATATACTTAATTTATAATTAAATTCGCTGTATATTTTTCTGAAATGATTCAAAGTAACAGGTTCAGTTTGAACGTATTATCACAGAACGCTGAGTGTGAAGAACACATGTTGATTCAAAGTTTGAAAGATTAAAATCATGGAAATATTAAAAATGAAACCGTGAAGACAGTGATGTAATCAAATATGATGCCAATACACCGTTCTTCATGAAGTATGTGTCATTTTATTTCGCTCCTAATGACTATATTACTCAGAAATATTCATGCTATGAAGCAAAGTTTTGATTTCATCATTCCGGATTGAAACACGAAATTATGTAATGGATTTTTTAAAATTGTCTTTAAAATATTTTTTGTTACGAGTTTACAATTTTCGTGTTTGCTAAAATCTGAAATAAATGTTTTAATTGAAGTGTGATGAGCTTTTTCATTTGTGAAATGAGACAAAAGACAGGTGTTCTGTTTTTGGACAAAAAGCAGTTAAAATATGTGACGTATGTGGAGAATGTATAATCTGCGCATTTTCTCAAGCTTCACTATACTTTCTATTATATATTACTATCACTTTCACAGCTTTTTTACTATAAACAGGATGAGTAACCAACTTTAGCACCTCCTGAAGTTTTTGAACTGTTGAAGTTATTACAATGCAGTTTTTACGGAAACGCATGAGCGAATGGGGCTAATTGATACATGTATCCCTTTCTATTTTATCACTTGCATTTAACGAGATATTGAGGATACTTCATTTTTTAAATGGAAATATACATATTATTTTAGTCTGTGATGACGATAGTAAAGAGGTGAATTCAATGATATACATATTGCCATATGTTAGATAAGCGTTTTTAAGTTGTTTTTTTTTTTGCTTTTTGTCTTAAACGAATATTTTGAAGGGATAACAATCCGCCACACAAGAACCCGCAGCTCTCTCCCTACTAATGCGCGTTCGGCCAAGGAAAGGCCAAGGAAAGGCCAAGGTTCGGCCAAGGAAAGAAATTAAAAATTATTCAAAAAAATGCTTATTTAACATGACAATATGTATATTGTTGGATTCGTATTTTTATGCTTGTCATGATAGAGTAAATTAGAGGTGCTAGAGAATGGCACAGACTTTCTTGTCGTAAAGTTTTCTAATTTCCTTAGTGTGGATTGACTTTAAGATCTTGTTCCATTCTCTGGCCAGCTGCCTCTAAAATATTACTTTATGAATATTAAAGAAGATTAAAACATCGTAATAAATAGAAAATTTAAATGAAAAATTTGAATTCGGTTTTAAGAAAATGGCGATTAAGCGTTACTGTAAATACGAAATAGGAAGATCTTTTTAAGAGGAATCTGTTGATTTTTCGAAAAACTTTATTTAAAGTCATTTGAAGAACTGCCACTCGCAAATGTAATATTGTATACAAATCCATTAAAATGTGCGTATTAACGTCGTGAAAGATATTTGAAAAAAAAATTACATTTGTGTAATTTAAAAAAACAAACAAAAGAATACACTAAAATGTACTTTTCGTCATATTCAACAGTGAACTTAGCATTATCCACTTGAAAAGTTTGAAGTAAAAATTTGGAGAAATTTTAGAGAAAATATCGTTTGGGCGATTCTGAAAATGCGGAATATTGACCTCATTTTAACAGAAAACAGTTGAGTTTTCGAGAAATTTTGTGACATTATTTAAAGCACGTGTACTCAGAAACACCGTAATGTGAAGAAATCGCCTCTAATGTAAATATTACCGATGTGGGAGACAAGTCAAACAGTTACATTTTTGTATTTTTTGAAAAAACAAAAGAATATAGCAATATGCGTTTGTAATCGGCGTTTATGTCAATGGCGTTATGTCATCGGATAGTGTGCATTTTGTACTAACGCTACTAAAAATTTACAGAAACAATTTGTAGCCGTTTTTGAGAAAATCTTGTTTTTGTTATTTTTTAAAATTGAACATAATGCACGTACTATTGAGCGAAAACTAGTAAAATTTTCAATAAATCTTAATGACCTTTATGAAATAGCTATTTATGGACAACTAATTTCATTTCAAGGAAAAATAGTATCTTCAGTTTTGTAGGTAGGAAGACACAGAAAAAAGTTCAAATTTTGAAAAATATTTTCGTGAATATTACATGAAACCTCCCAGACATTTTCAAATTTTTTTTCAAAAACCACTCCAAATTTTTTCTTTAAATTTCTTGAAAGAATGGTGTAAAATACACTTCTAAAGGTGGCATATGTCCTATTTTCACGATTAACTCTGAATTGTCAAAAATTGCAAGTTTGAGTTATCGCCGGCCTCTTTTTGCAACAACAAAATTATATATAGAGAGATTTTTACTTCAAATGTAATTTGTTGCTCATAATCAATTCTTTTAATAAGGTCATGTACATTCAAACAATTATAGCAGATTTTCCGCAATATTGCGTGTAGTGTTTTCAATTTGAAAAAAATACAAAACAAAGACTATTTGAAAAAAGGCTACAAATTTTTGCTTTAAACTTTTGTTAGTGTTAGTACTAAACAAACCCTATACGATGAAATAAACGCCATATTTCTCTATTCTTTTGTGGTAATTTATAATTTGTTGTAATAATGTAAATGTAATTATTTTGACTCGTCTCACGTCGTTAATATTTACATTACCGACAATTTGTTCACAATGTGGTGTTTATGAGTACATATGCTTTGAATAATATCATAAAATTTCTCATTCTGCATTTTCAGAAACACTCAAATGCCATTTTCCCAAAAATGACTCCACATTTTTCCAATGGATAGTGTTAATTGCACTGTTTAATGTGACGAAAAGTTCATTTTGGTGTATTAATTTATTTTTCCAAAATTTATCCAAATGTAATTTTTATTAAAAATATATATCACGCCGTTAATGTGCACTTTTCCATAGATTTGTCTATTTCTGAGTGGAAGTGCTTCAAATGATTTCAAATGAAGTTTTTTGAAAACTCAATAGATTGCTTTGAAAACGAGCTTCAAATTTCACATATACAGTAATGCTTAAACGTCATTTTCTTAAAAATGGCTTCAAATTTTTCAATGGAACTGTCTATTTAGGACGAGGTTTTACTCTTCTTTAATATTCTTTAAGTAACATTTCAGTTCTGCTATTAGGAAACCGAAAAGTTGAGAAAATGTAAAAAAATGTACTTTGCTCGACGATAAATGGCAGCTGGCAACAGCAAGGGCAAGACCGTAAAGCCAGTCTTCACCAAGAAAATTAGAAAACATTGCTTCGAGAAAGTATGCCATTCCGTAGCATATCTAGTTTTTCTTAATTAAGCAACTGGATTTATCCACTTTTTAGTTGTCAGAGCACGTCAATGAATTTTTTCTGCCGAAAATACGCCGTTTTTTCGCGCTGCATTACATAAGTTTCTCTATACTACTCTCTACTATTACTCGGTAGATACATACGTATACAAGAATGTAAAAATATTTATAGTTCCATCAAAAAAATCAAAGTTATCTCAATATCTCGTAAAATACAAGTGATAAAAAAGAAATGAATGCACGTATCAATTAACCCCATTCCCTCAAGCACTTCCATGAAAATGTCATTACAATAACTTCAGCCGTTCAAAAACTGCAGGTGGTGTACTAAAGTTACGTGACTCACCTGTATATAGTTTAATGATGAATACCCATAAAGCGAGGTTAGCGATGTTTGAAAACTAGAACTTTTTGCTCGAGTAAAGAAAACTTATTTGATTTGTGAAAACAATTGTGAACTTTTTCAGGATCTAAGAGACAAAAAAAAGTTTTCATCATGATGTGTGTGAATTTATGTATGTTGCATGGAACTCGAGAAGGTTATGGGGGAAGGGAATGTTGATGGAGAAATAACTACTGCGTTATTACTAAAATGAAAAGTGCCCAACTTCGGAAAATTATTAGAAATTACCTAGTTTCTGGTAGCGGGGACATCTAGCTCATATGAGTTAACTCAGAGCAATTTGTTGGGAAAATAAATGATATCGTTTAAATGAAAAGTAAATTTGTACACTACTTCAGCGTTCTTCAACCTGTGGGAGCGTGGAATGTGTGATCGTCCGCCCAATAAGTTCTCATTATCTCTAATGTTCACCGTGTCGATCACGAAGTCCTTATGATTTACGTAGTTGGTGGAGGTGGGAAAGGAGTTATACTTTAAACGAAAAGTCAAACAATCCGTCAGTGGTACTCAACCAAGGGCTGAGGAAGCAGTGAGCTTCAACGAGATGGGGTGACATCAAAATTATTCGTACCAAGTGGCATTGGATCATGCTATGCCACTGTTCATAGATCCCTCTTAGCATTTGTGAAAAGTCCGAAATAATTCGTACCAAAATTTTTGGAGGTACCAAAATCCAAATTTTGTATTTCACAAGATTAATAGGAGAACAAAATCGGCGTGTCACGCATCCCCTCATTTTCTTTGCTCTCCGATAAATCTGTTTGGTCGGAACAAATGATAAGTTAATGTTTTTAATGTGAAGTCCGATAATACACAATATGATAGGTTCATCTTGAGTGCGAATAATCTGCTTCATCGTCAGCACTTGATTCAGTGTAATTGTTAAGCACTGGTATTTTGTAAATCATTATCGCTGATGCGGCTGTGTAGCAACTTTTGAAGAGCGCGCCAAGGGGGCAGCGCTCAGCGGCGATCGAAGGAGTCGGCGGAGGCGGCGGAGCAGTAAAGACGCCGCCCAATCCCTGAAGACGAGCTGGCCGGAGAGCCAGCAGCGGGGCAGCGAGTCTGCAGCTTTAAGAGCGGGCGCCGCCAGCCAGAGAGAGAGCGCTAGTGTTTAATTATTGAGTGAAGTTGTGCGAGGAGATTTGTACCGTGTTAAAGTGATCGTTGGCCCGGCAAGATTATTGGTTTATTCTGTGACATTTATCGGTTGAACTCTGCTAGTTTTTGGTACATCTCCTGCACTCTTGGTTTTCGATTTTGGCTGTTGTTTTTTGGTACATTCTTTGGATTCTGGAAGTGTACCTGATGTACTTTCTGTGTTGTTAATAAATCTGTGTTTGTTTAAAGCGTGTATTATTCCGAACATAACAATCGCCATACTAATTTAATGTTTGTATATGGCGCCATTGTTGAATAGGAAGCAACCACTCCTCTTCGCACCGCCTGGTTTGCTCATCGGTAACGTTTTGGAGTTGTTAGTAGGAGATACGTAGTAGCTGAACACGTCCGGTATAGTGTGTAGAGGATGATGCAATATTGTGTGATGGTGTTGTGTGCGGTGCGTGCATGTGATGACTAGCGTTTGACGAGTTTGGCGAGTTGTTCTTTGCGCAGTTCGCAGGGAGCGGTGAGCGCGGTGGGGTACGCTAGTAGGTGCGATGCCAAAATAGGCGGACCGCGTACGGTGTAGTGCGTGGAGGATGATGTGACGTGGTACTGTGTGCTGGTGGTTGATTGTTTGATTGATTCATGTTTCCGTCAACTGCTCTGGTCATTAGTCCCGTTAGTGTAGTGCATGCTTTTTTTCTCGGGAGATGGCGGTGATCTTTCCCCGCTGGGTGGCGAGATCCGGCGCCGACATACCGTCGGCTAGTGGGGTTTCCCCCTAACCAGGACTCTCCCACCAGCGGGGCACCGCCCCAGCCGGGACAAGCTCTAAGCTCCCGACCGGTCTCCCGGGATATGTGGTAGTGTAGTGCATGTTAGTGTAAGTGTGTGTGTAAGGGGAGAGGATAGGACAAGGAATGGGAAGGACAGATTGCGCGCGGTCCGTGGCCCGTTTGATAGGGTACTGCTCCGGCATTCGCCTAGTGTTGATCGGAGAAACCACGGAAAACTACCGATCAGAGCAGCCGGCCGCTAGAATTCTCCTCCAGACAGCGACTGAATTCGACCTAGCTGAAAAGCTAGTGTCGAATATCCTGCCGCCGTCAGGACTCGAACCTAGGACCTCCCGGTGAGAGGCGCTGCAGTGACAGTGTGTGCTGGTGGTGTCGTGTGCAGATCGTGTGTAATGAATAGTGTTTAACGACATTGGCGTGTTGTTCTTTGCGCAGGGAGCGGTTGTTATGTACGTGAAAAGACACAAGTCAACAATAACAATTTATTGGTTCAGCTTTTACAGGCGTGATCCAGTTTACAAGTATCCAAAAGCGTAGTCCGTAGTACAAAGCAGTGGTGTTCCAAAAATCCAGTAGATGTCCAAAAAGTCGCGCACTGTCGTCCAAAAATAGCCGGAGAGAGAAAACCAAATAACGTTGCAGAGTTCGCACTAGGGTCACAGTCACTACTTCACTTCAGGATCGCACTTCACTACTGAGTGCCCCTCCCGCCGGTGCGGCCCGTTAAGAAGCTCCAAGCGTCGCAGATTCGCCTCGGGCCTGCAGATCCGCTCGCCGGCCGCTCACTTCTCATTGGGCGGTCTTCGCGCCAGTTCGTGGCCATGCTGCCTTCCGTAGCCGGCGTCCCGCGCTGCCGAATTGGCGCGCGATATGACTTCTCGTATATCGCCGCAACAGCGGTGAGTACAGGAACCAAGATACGCAGTGGTGGGACATGTTGGGAGAGTGTGCGGAGGATGATGTGACGTGATACTGTGTGTTGTTGGTGTCGTGTGCGGAACGATATGTGTTACGAACAGTGTGTAACGAGATTGCCGAGTTATTCTTTGCGCAGGAAGCGGTAAGCGCAGGGACATGTGGTGTCCGGTGTGTGTGTGGAGGATAATGTGACGTGATATTGTGTACTGGCGGTGCGGTGTGTGGAACGGTTTATGTTACGAATAGTTTGACGAATTTAGCGAGTTGTTCTCTGCGTATTACACAGGGCACTGTGAGCACGATGGGGCTCGCTAGCGGGTGCGAGGCCACGAGTTGGCGGCGCCCGTCATTCACGTTGTGACGAAACGCTAATTGCCGCAAGAGCACACTTGGAAGCGCAGCTAATGTAATTTGCGCGGAATACCAGAGCAAATAAAAGCGAGACCCTCCTCTCTCGCTGACGTCCCCGACGCCCCTTCGCCCCCCCGCTGCCTTCGCCGCCCCCGCCACCCGATCCCACGCCGCACGTCGCTTGTTTGCGTTGCCTGGCGGCGCTCGGGCGGCAGTCGCGCGGCAAATGTCGCTGCTCCGCGCTCCACGCCCGCAGACGCCGCCCCGCCCACCCACGCTCACTGCCGCCCGCCCCCGCCCGCCGCCAACACTCCCCTTCTCTCCCCCCCCACCGTCTGTCCTCGACCGCCCCCGCCCGCCCAGTCCCCACCCGTCCACTCTCGCCCGCCCCCGCAGCCTCCGCCTGCCCCCGCCCGCCCCCGTCCGCCCCCGTCCGCCCCCGTCCGCCCCCGT
>BLKR01002543.1:0-190562 GCA_011170035.1 Teleogryllus occipitalis
ACAGTTCCAAATTTTTTATTAAAATTTATTGTAAGAATAGAGTAAAACACACTTATAAAGGCGGCATAAGTCCGATTTTCGGGGCTAACTCAGAATTTTCTAAAATTGTAGAAGATTGAATTTTTTCGGCGTTTTCCTACAACTTTAAAATTGCAGATAAAGATTTTTCTTCAAATGAAATTTGTAGTCCATAAATAGATCTTTCATTAAGCTCAAGTAGATTGTTTGAAAATTTTAGTAGTTTCGTTCAATAGTGCGTTCAATATTTGCAATTTTAAAAAACAACAAAAAAACAGATTTTCTCAAAACTGGCTCCAAAATTTTTTCTTTAAATTTTTAATAGGGGTAGTACCATATGCACCCTACCCGATAACAGAAAGGCTGTATTGCTGTATTCTTTGTCTTTTTCAAAAAGTACAAAAATATAATTTTAATATTATAAATTAAATATTTTTAATATTATTTTTCCTTGTCTCTGACATTGGTAATATTTATATTAGAAGCGATTTCTTTACGATATTATATTTATGAGTAAATGTGTTTTAAATAATGTCTGGTAAAGTTTCTCGAAAACTCAACAGTTTTTTGTTAAATGAGCTCAAAATTCCGCATTTTCAGAAACGCTAAAACGCCATTTTCTCAAAAAAGACTAAATTTTTTCGTCAAACTTTTCCAATGAGTAGTGATAGAGGCACTGTTTAATATGCGGTAAAGTTAATTTTGGTGTGCCCTTTTGTTTTTCGAAAATTACAAAAATGTAACTTTTTTAAAATATCTCTCACGCCATTAATATGCACATTTCCATTGAATTGTATACATCATTACATTTGTGAATAAAGGTGCTTCAAATGAAGTTTTTCAAAAACTCAATAGATTCCTGTAAAAAAGAGCTTCAAATTTTGCATTTACAATAACGCTTAACGCCATTTTCTTAAAAAGGCTCCAAATTATTCAATGAAAGTTGCAATTTAGGACGAGGTTTTAGCCTTTTTTATTACCATTAAAATAATATTTCGGTTCTACTCTTGGGAAACCGAATAGTTGAGAAACTTTAAAAATAGTGTACTTTGGGCGGCGATAGATGGCAGCAGGTAAGAAGGAAGTGCAAGACTGTACAGTACCTGTCCACGCCAAGGAAATTAGAAAACTTTACTATGAGAAAGTCTGTTCCATTCTGTAACATCTCTAGTTTCTTTTCTTATAGATGTTGCTTCATTAATGGACCAAATTTAAGAACCCATTGGAATATTTTTAGATCTTTCGAAAGCTTTTGACGTTATTGAGCATAACGTCTTGCTCTCAAAATTATCTTCATATGGAATTTCTTATATTGCCCTAGATTGGATAACCTCGTATCTTAAACATCGATCTCAAAGAGTGGAAATACCATACTGGCACGAAAGGGCATTATTTACTTATCTTTCCAATTCTTTGCCAATTGAGCATGGGTTCACACAAGGATCGATCTTAGTTCCTATACTCTTTCTGTTATACTTAAACGATATGCCCTCGTCTATGAAAAATTCCATGTATGTAGTATTTCATTCCAAAATATGTTTTTCCACCATGATTCGCAGTTCAAACGACTAAATATGTTTCCATCTTTCCCAGGTATTTCACCTATAGACGCATTTAGATTTTTCATATTTATGCAAGAATATAAACAATCTCCTAAAAAGTACATAGCTCTCATAAAAATAAGTTGTTGTTTACATGTATTACCTGGATGTGTTGAGCAAACACAGCATCACAATATGTATGAGCCATTAAATTTCTGCGGATATTCAAGACTATTTGTTGAATAAATAAGCTCAAATTTGACGTAGCCTAATCCACTGTTTACGACTGCCACCAGGGTTATCAAGTCATATGTGCTAGTTGTATCGCAAGAAATGGCATGAAATGTCCATTAGAGCTTGCCAAGCAATTATATTGAAAATACCTTTGATAAAAAATGCTAACAAAATCATCGTGGATAACACAAGTAATGTTTTAAACGCGTGCCTTGATATTGAAATTCAACCATTAAAATTTGAATACTGCACAGGAAACCGGACATTTTTTTAAAGAAGTATGTTAAAAAGATTAATACTAATTTATATTTTTAAATAACCATATATTTTACGTTAAATTATTTCAAATTCTGGTTAACTTAGTGTTAAAAGTTTCTCCACTACATGAAAAATTACGAACATTTTGGGGAGTGTTTATGAACTTTCTGGATTTTTCCGAACGATTATTAAAGCTTAATGTACGTAATGTTTCTATCAATGATAATTATTAAAACAATTTTATTAAATAAATATTTTTAAAGCCGACATTTTATAAAAATATACGGAAGGAGTCACTTCTCGAATAGTATAGGAGACCAAATTTTCGTTGTCATTTTTCATATCCGATGAAAGGACACGTGGATCCAAATGCTTCATACATTTCATTTTATTACAAATTAACATCTTAGCATTATCGCTAAGGTCATGGTAATATTCACTTTGAACGATTTTGAAAATAAAGATAAGTGACTTGATGCATATCTAATAGGATAGAGCTTTTTTTAAAATGAAATTTGTGAACGAGATGTACAGCCAGAACCTAAACAAATCGAAAGAATACAAATATTTTTTTAAATAACAAGTATGAAACATATACCTCGGCAGCCGAATAATATAGTCAAAAACTTACTAATTCTCTACGAATCGCTTACGCGCATAGCCACCCAAGACTTTCCCGCCACAAGTTGTGACGACATTCTGGACATCTCTCTTACGAGTTCTCTGTCTGACACTGGCGACGGTTGACGATTGTCAAGCGTCGATTCGGTTCGACCATTATTCTTTGACTTTATCACGTTTTAATTTACTCTCTCTGCTGAGTCTCTCAGCTGGTGCAGATTTTTGCACCCGAAGTGTTACATAGTGGTGAAAATTCATTGAATCTCGCAAATATCTTCAGTCAAATTGATTGTCATCATACAGCAACTTTACGAATTACAATGATAGGTTTTTATAGTTGTGCACGAAGCAACTGCAATTAAGTATGAGATGAAAGCGTAGCGTCGCTTTCCTACTTCAACTTATATGTATTTATTTTCATTTACACCTTTTTTAGAAATATATATTTTTTAATTTTATATTCGGTTCGAGGTATTTTGCTGTCGTTTTAACTTTCTAATATTTTCGAAGTTATTTTTATAAATCATTTTATGATAAAATGAGTGATGTGTTGTGAGAACTTTTGACTTTATTTTGGTGGCCTTATTTCCACCATCATCAGCGTTTGGAGAAATATTTTATATATTTAATTTTGAAATGTAAGTACTAATTTTGTTTCATTTTATGAATTATTTGTTGTAAGAACTTGTATATTTACTCTTCTTAACTATCGTGATTATTTGTTTGGGAATGGTATAACATATCCCGGAGTCTTGTACTGATGTGCTTGGTTTATTATGAGATCCTTTAATCCCTTTCTATGAAATTTTGAAGGATTAATTTTGTTGTAACCTTCTTACTGTAATCAAGACATGTTGAAACATGTCTCTTGTGAATTCGAAAAGTTGCAGGAAAATGAAACCATTTTCGGTATAATTACTAAAAATTTAAGGTTTTCAAAATGGAAAAAAAAAAAAAAAAAAATTATGTCGTGTTACAACTATGTTTTAAATTAAAATAAAAATGCTTGATTTATTACTTCAAATTTAGCTGATTAAAAACATGTTAATGCAGAAAATAAATAATGAAAATCATTTTCGTGAACATTTATTTAATGCTTTCATTTGTGTTGTTAAATGGGAGGATAATAATTTTATTATGTTCTTTGTTAATATTTTTCTTTTGAAGAAGAATGCGTTTATTATATGAATTCAAATTAATTTTTTAATAAATCCTTACACACTGTTAATAGGTGTAGGTGAGTGTTGATTTGGCTAATATATTCTCATTAAAGAAATTATTTTGAAAATATGTTGTGTAATAAATATCAGCTGTTCATGATGGTCTTTTTTAATTTCAGATATTGTATATGGTGAACATCTATTTTATTCAAGATGTTTAATCAAGATTATGAAAGACGATTACTTGTACAACAAAATGGTTTTGCAAGATCACCTCCTCATTCAGGTGACACATTGAAAGTAAACTGCTCTGAAAGTCCATCAACACCTCCAAAGAAATCTGTAAATATATTTGATTAATAATTTAAAAGTAGAATTTTAGGAATTAACATTTACTTTAAGAATTAAATATCAGATTTACCAGTATGCAAGTATGTCACTTCTTTGAATTGAAATTTGAGGTAACAAAACTTAAGAAAACATGTAGAAAAAGTGACTGGATTAATTACATTTTGAAAATTTTAGAACATATGACACACATTTACACTGCTGCCAAAAAAATATATTTGAAAATTGGTTGACATGCAACAAGGTATTTTGAACAAATAAAAAATTGTGCTTGAAAGTTAAGTTGAAATTTAGTAATTAATATATTTAGTAAAAGGTTGGGTTTAATAATCTACCTGCCATAGACAAACTTCACTAATTTGTTTGTTTCTTTCTTTTTCTTTTTTTTTTTTTTTAACTCTTTAACTTACCAATTATGAAATGAAAGGTGATCCAAAAATTTCCAATCTTTCTTATTATTAATATTAAAAACACGAGTACTCGGACTTTTAAATTTTTGAACAAATTAAAACCCCGAGTATACTCTGGCTTTGAGGTGAAGTGATTGAAATGCCCTTTTAGATGAATTTCTACTCACAAGATACATTTTCACAATTGGATAAACTTTGTCCCTGATAAAAGCTTGAACCTATCAAAACCAAGTTCTTAACTATTTGTCTTGTGTAAAATGTTATGATGGAAGTGATATGTCTTACTCATTATGGAAATGTGTGATCACAATGTAGGGTAGTCTCTTGATCTCATATTTTTTTCATTTTAAAGGCAAAAAGTGTAAATTAGCTGTGTGATGTATTGGAATGTGAATTTTCTTTCATGCAGTTGAATTAACTCATCTATGGTTTGTATAACTATAACAATTCTAACTTGCATTTTAATGCTGATGTTAGGAATTAGTGTAAAATCATGCACAGATAAAGATAATGGAGGAAACCCAACTTTTTTGATAAGTGATAGAAGTGTGAAGTAAAGGAGGATATGTGTCGTAAGTAGGGAGTGGATTTTAATGAAATGTAATTTTTTTCCTTTTCACTTTAGAACAATGCTGTTTAGTTTAGAAATTCATTTTGTTATCACAAAAGGAAATGACTCATTTTTATGAGTCATAAATTTGCATTTTTTGTTGATTTTGACTAAAAAATTTTTTTCTTTTTGTGTCCTTTTTAATGCATTTTTTGATTTCATCGATTTTAATGTAATTTTTAATGGTACTTGCTTCAAATAATATTTACAAGATGTAACAAATGTTCTTCACAGAATTACTCAGTAGTCTATTTGATTTGTTTGCTCAGAAATTATTTTGACAGCCATTGTGAGAATGTAATTCTTGTGACGTATCAGCGCCATTGCCGGTTCAGCCAATTTCGGAATAACTAAAGACAGATTTCGTGGTAAAGAACAGTCCAAACCAAAAGTTTACAAGCTGTGTACACTTGAACGAAAGGGAGAAGCCTCGATTACATCAGTAACGTATCCATCAGCTTGAGTTGTTCATCTGAACTGGTTTTGATTAGATTTTTTATGTAATTTTTCTTTGGTTTTAGGGCATTTTTAAAGCATTTTAAGAGCATTTTATTGATCATTTTTGGCGATGTTTTAGGTCATCAAAATCCGCCCCAAGTCATAAGTAGTAAGAGGTCATACATCATTGTTTATAATCTGATGTTGTTCTCTGTTATGCTTGAGGATTTTCATGAGTAAGTGAAAATAAAAATTGAATTGTGGTTCAATTGTAAACACAGGTGGTTAATTTCCATTTATGGTAACAAATACTTACTGCCTAATAATACAATAAGGCAATTCTTTCAATTGTCTTTGGTATATTCCTAAAATAGTTTTGTGTGAATTTGGCTTGTGACTTCTTTGTGATTAGGTTTGAACTAAGGAAGAATGGGTGGAGATGAGGGTAATAGTGTGAGTCAATTGAACTAATCATTTCACTGCGAAATTTATCATTTCATTCATTCTGGAAAATTGTGGTTAAATCCACACCGACTCAAATCATAGCACCTTAAAAGTGACAGTACTGCTCAACATCCTTTTTAGAAAATAGACTTTTGTGGAACTATTAATTTTTAATGGAAAATAATTTTTTAAAAAATAGCAAACTTCTACCACATCATGTGTGTATGATTAATGTTGTGCAAGAAAATTATTTCCATGAAATATGCAGATATGTTCACTGTACAGAAGTAAATGAATGCCTAAAGAAATCATAATGATTATTTATTATTATTTACACAATTAAAAATAGAAAAGAATTGTGTAAATAAAAGTAATAGCACACTCACATTTTAGTGTGAAGTTGAAATTATTTAATCTTGAGTCCATTTTAAATTTGCATATGCTCACGCTCACGTTAAGTATATAGTGATGCAGGTTTAAATAAGGGCTACACACAAAAGTTGTTAAACCTGCATCATTAAGTGCATCTTTACGATTAGGGTGAAAGTGCGGTCAAAAGTGCGACTTCAGTGGGTTGGGATACATTCATTTCTGCATGCTGCCTTATCTAGTGGAGAACGAAAAACATTCTCGTCGAGGGAACGTGTGGGACCAACAGCGCAGTTGTGAACTGCCTTTGAGTCTTGGGAAAAATCCATATGTAATGCTTTTCATGTGCCCTTTTCAAATGTTCCTTTCCACCACACTGACCAGTGTTGGCTTTGGTAAACAGTACGCGAGGACGAAGATGACACGCGTGTAAGACAATTTCGAGGAAGCTGCTGAGCACACTTGCATCTGACGTTGTTTGGAACTCATTGGTAATTGTAACAAACAACTGACATTGTTTTATTCATAAGCACATCCGAGAAATGTACGAATATGGAAAGTGAACGAATGCAACGAACAAATATTGAGTTTCCAGATGGCCCTATTTTCATTTCGGTTTCACGGTCTTCACTGATATTGTCTCATTTAGTTCAACGCCATTTACAATCGGCACCATTGTAATTGTGTGTTGAGCCTCACCGTCATCGTTACTTAGTATCACTACCACTGTGTCAATGTCCCTGTAAGTCAATTTCTTTCTTAGCTTGCGATTATTACTGTCGGTCTGTCTGCAAGTTCATTGTCAGTTTCTCAATGTTAGTATCACGATGAAGGTATCAGCGGGAGAGTTGACTTTATCCATACCCAATGCCGGCGCTGGGCATGGGCGGACCCGGTGCCCCAAAAGTCAAGGGGCCTGATGATGAGACTGATGGGGAAACTTTGTAAAAAATTGAAAACGAAATTAGAACTCGAGAAAATCGTTATCGTAATTTTAAAAGTCATCGTAGAGTAGTGTGATATTTCGTAAAAATTTCAATTAATTTTTTACCTCAAATATGTAATTATTAGACATCGGATGGTTAGGGAAATGCCTATTTTTTTTTCTAGAGAACTTATTTAAAGGCTGATAATATATGTGCATGACGAAGTTTTATAATGCTTATTTTAGCATAAATGCCTATTTTTTGCATAAATACCATTTTTAGAACTTTTTTGCCTTTTATTTATTATATTTATGTACAATGCCAAGATATCGGAAAATCGGGGATGGTCCAACGTGACCATTCATTACGAAACCTTCAATTGACGTCTTAGTATTTCAAATTACGAGAGAATTCCTGAAAGTATACCAACTGATTTTCCTCCATTTCTCTATTTCATAAATACCAGATTTGAGATCATGGTCGATTGACAATACACCGAGGGCACCAAAATTTTAAGTGGAAATAAATATAAATTCCCAGAAGGTTTCAGTGTTGCTAGTGTTGAGCTGCTAAAATGTATGCCAGTTACAAAGTTCAGATATCCTTCTCCACATTCAAACTGATTTTGTCTCCCAGTCGTCGCTAATTTGAAATTGCGATCCTTGAAAAGTTACTGGTAATATGCAAATATTACTGGTTGATGGAAACTATTAAGAATAAAATGTAGAAGAGTTGTAAATATGTAAATCTAGTTTAACATTAAAATGTACGAACGGGTTTTGTGCATTTAAGTTTACAAAATAATATAAACAAAAATTACAATTTTTCCATTTTATTGTGTATGTAACTTATGACAGTGCCTTTTTTCTCCGTATTCTTGACATTTTCAGTGCCTTTTTAGGCACCTAAAAGACTATTTTTTAGTGCCTAAACATCCGATGTGTAGTAATTATAGTCATTACTTGTAAGTAGGGAAAGGAATTTGAGGTGCAAATTATGGTCGTAAAAGGTGAAACAAAGATTCTAAAAATGCTTACAAACAAGCTTCTGTTCGAACAACTGTATTAAGTTTTAAATCAGTTACATGAACTCAGTTTCTAGAATATACGTACCATTTTACACCTTTATTTCCTTTTAAACATTCTGTCACAATTCTGTGACAACGTTCACCGTCACGTTGACAAGAACTTGGCGTGGAACGCAGTAATTTTGGAGTAATTTTCCGTTAACGTTTTTATATTAAAGCCTGTAGTCCGTATGTCGTGTCAGGAGTGAAGAGGACAGCCAGGTAGCATCTCCGCGTACGCGCCTCTCACTTCAGCACCAGCGTCACTTCCCAGCGACCAGAATTGGGAAGGAATTAGGATAGAGGTATGGTTTAGGGTTGGACTAGCCCTTGTGAAGCAGCCGAACTCGTTTTGTTGTAACAAATTTCTCATGAGATTTGGGAATCGAACCCGGACCTCCTTGGTGAAAGGTGAGCGACTTTGCTCTGCGCCATGAGCCGTTCTTGTTTATAGAGTCCGTAAGATGTAATTCAGTACTTTATCCAACACTGTAGTAGAGAGAAAACTTAAACAATTACCAGTACTGACAACTTATTTTTCCCGCGGATCGCGTAGTGGAACGTACTTCGCAGGCGCGTCAAACTGCGCCTGCCATCACTCCCGTGGGAACCTCGGCGCTCTTGGGGGCACGGGCAACTTCCCCATGACTCCTGTCTCCTTTCCCCTCCAAATCCACATGCGCTGCCAGCGCTCTTTTAGTATTTACTGCGTCACGATGGCAAAGGTAAACATTTTCCTCGGGTCACAGAGAAGTGGATTTCTGCACACCCATTTAAATGTCATGATTTGCCTATCTGGGCAGCGCTTTTAATCCAGCGGGAAAGGGTTAAACTGTTGCAACACTGTGGAAATTGAAATTTGACTTTTCAACTGCAGATTGACCATTGTTAATGGGATATAAGATACTAATGGTTTACATAAAAGATATATATTTATTTAAACGTTATTTTACGATTTTAAAGATATTTAATATTTATTTAATTTGTTGACTTCTGATTAAATGTGATTTTAAAAAGCGATTAAAAAAAGTGCATTTTCCGGCTCAATCGTTTAAAAACGCAGAATGAAGAAACAGGTGCTGAAGAGGAAAAAAGAGAGAAAAGGTGGCAAAAAATGTAATCTCACGGAAAAGTGCAAAAAGGTGCAGCGAATTATGTTTATTTTGCTTCATTTCATGCCCTCAAATACATATATTTAACTCTGTATGAAAAAAAAGCTATATTTTTGAAAAGGTGCCGTGCCTTAAAATCCTTTCCTTCAAGGCAGGACTCCTAGAAATGAATCAAATGACGCTAACATTAAAATAGGTTCTACTGAATTTCATATTATTACGAGTATTTCGTGTGTTTAACAAGTGATTTTATTAAACACTAAGTACAAAATGTTTTGGCGCTTTAAGAATATCGTGAAACTTGTATTATATGATCACTAAATACTTTTACTTAAAACTATTATTCAAAATGTATTTGTTGTTGGCAGTGTCTGTGTCAGTGTTGCTGTCCGTGTCAGTACTGCTATTCGGTCGGTGATAATACAGATGGTATATTTATCGCTCAATCCACTCAGCACGGATTCGGGGCTGAATGCACATAGGGTGCAGAAACTGACGGCGTTGCTACTTGTCGCGAGATGGGCCTATTTTTCGTATTTTCCTATCAATAAACATTTATATAGTACTAGCGGAACCCGGCAGACCTTGTTCTGCTCTTTCTCCTTCCCTCTCCCTTTCTCTCACTCTCTCTCTTCCCGTATGTCTGTCTCTGCCTCTGTCTGTGCCTCTAGTTCACATTTAGTTGTAGATTCTGCATGTCTCTGAGCAGGTGGGGCAATATCGAGAAGCCCGGACTACCAAAAATGTAATAGAATGTTCAAGATCTCATCCTGTACATTACGCCGTGAGAAACCTTTCTTTGAGACCTTCAGCCTCAAAATTCTAGGTTTTAATGCCCTAGAAAACTTCGTTAAGGAGATATTTAACGATATAGATTCAAAAATGCTGCCGCGTGTTGCTGGTATTTTTTTAAAAATTTATTTATTTATTTAGTCAAAAACTGTATGTGACGTATGGGGGAGAAAATCATCTGCGCACGCTTTCTTGAGTTTCAGAATCCCTTCCCAACAATTTAACTATTAATAGTTGAAAGATTAATAATGATGATAATAATAATAATAATAACAATAACAACAACAAATTTAAAAAGCGAGAGATTAACATTTCAAAAACTAGATATTTTCGTTGCCAAATTATAAACTTATTTTTAACGGTAAAGAAACGAACAGACTTGATTTTTCTGTATTGTAAAATAGAAACTCACCCTAAGCTCTACTACCACTACAAGCAAAGGAAAGTTCAACAAAACGTGCGCATAGTGAAGCCACATTTACGGCCAGAAGCAAATCAAGGGGCCATCTCAGCATTTGCTCAATGGATCAGGGAAACTGGACAAAAACCTGATCGAGATGGGGGTCATTGACCCGGAAGTACATTATTTGTTACAGGCATATTGAGTCTTTTTTTAAAATTATACAATGCAAATGTAAACTAATTCATTATACTATATCTTGTTTTTGTTAAAGTAAACATTGTTTCTTTTTGGCGATCGGTATAGTCTCTAATTGTATAGAAACAGTTTTGCAGCAGAAAAGATTTTACTTTTAATTTAAATTTGTGTACCAATTTTAATTGTTTAATTTCATCTGGCAATGCATTGTAAAGTAGCGTACATGTATTGTATGTGGATTTCTTGTAGTGAGCTGTTGATACTGACACTTGATGAACATGATTTCTACGTCGAGTATTGTAACTATAAATATCAGTATTACATGAAAATAGGTTCCCACCGTTAAGTAAGTCAGTTTTGACAAATACTACAGACTCATAAATAAGTAGGCAAGGCAATGGTAAGATTCCAAGCTCAATGAAAAGAGGCTTGCACGGATCACGTGGATGGGATTTTTTCATTATTCGGATAATTTTCTTTTGCAATCTAAATGTCTGGGAACTAAAGGATGAGCTTCCCCAAAATATTATGCCATATCTCAGGCGGGAATGTACATTTGCAAAATACACGCAACGAGCTGCATGAAGGCTGACAGAATTAGAAAGAATTCTGAATGCATAACATAATGAGCTTAATTTAGTGTTTAATTCTGTTATATGTACATTCCATTTGAGGTTTGATTGAATTGAGAGACCTAGAAATTTTGTTACCTTAACATCAGCTAATGGCATATTGTTCATTTTTAATGGAGCATACGATTGCCGATTTGAAACGCAAAATTGCATTGAGACCGTTTTTCCTTCGTTAACTATTAATTTGTTATTACAAAACCAATTTGAAACTTCTGAAATTGTACTATTTATTGTTTCTTTTTTGCAAAAAACATTCGTGTCATCGGCAAACAGAACTGTTCTTCCGTTTTGAATAGATGAGGGCATATCGTTTACGTACAACAGAAAGAGGATAGGACCTAAGATCGAACCCTGTGGGACCCCATGTTCAATTGGCAAAGAATTGGAGAGATAAGTAAATGTCCTTTCGTGCCAGTACGGTATTTTTACTCTTTGAGATCGATTTTTAAGGTACGAGGTTATCCAATCTAGGGCAATACCACGAATTCCATAAGAAGGTAATTTTGAGAGCAAGATGTTATGGTTAATAACGTCAAAAGCTTTCAAAAGATCTAAAAATAGCATCGACATATTTCATTTTAACATACACTGTAGGCTTAGTGTATGTAGGCATAGCTAACATACACTGTAGCATCGACATATTTCGTTTTAACATACACTGTAGGCTTTCACGGCAGGTTTCTACAATATTTGACGTTTCCGGGTTTTTAGGCCGTGGTCTGACGGAGACTTGGCCACACTCCGTTAGACCACGGACAAGTCTCCGTTACACCACGGCCTACAATCCCGGAAACGTCAAATATTTAGTTTTGTTTTACAGCGCCATCTAGTGTAGTTACAACTAAATTAACAGCACACAAACCTAACTGAAAAAAAACACGTATTGTGCCAACTTTCATGGAGATAGGTCGCACTGTGTCGGAGTTAACTACTCTTATATATACTAACATCCATGTGTGTGTGTCCAAAAAGTGTTTTTGCGTAAAATGTGTTTTGAACCACTTACAGCATCTACAGAGACGATTAATTTGATTCATATCAATGAGGCACATGGATTGACGTTATTAGGCAGAGCCTTTTATAGTTGTTATTAGGCAGAGTATATTCTGCAGCAAAAAAAAAAAAAAAAAAAAAAAAAAAAAAAAAAAAAAAAAAAAAAAAAAAAAAAAATAGAGGAAAGTGCTTTTGTGCGTCTGTGTGTTTCAAGGCACTTTCAGTGGTGAAACGCTGCGAATTGCTACAGTTCCCGCCTTTTTGGCATCACGTGAATCCTTAGATCATAATTCTTAAGACTCACAATATTCAAACCTATTTATGTGAGAAAACATACATAAAAAATTCTGTCGCTGAATTATTTACTTTAAAAAATAATACGTTTTTGAATATTTCCAAACGCTAAAAGCATTTATTAAGTCATGATAATGACTAGAGAAGGGAATTCATTAATAAAAAGGGCAAAATATGTACATATATATGTATTTATTTTTTGTAAATTAAGTAAGAAAAGATAGGAAATATGTAACAGAAAAGTTCGTTATGTTGAAAATTCCATTCTTCAAGCGTTTTCCGAGCACTGTACGTTGCCAATCAGATCCTAACTTGGGATTCAGAGAGGCTGAAAGAAAGTTCTACATCTACAGAGGCAATTATTCTCTAGTTTTATTCCAAATATAAAAGACTTTCGTAGTATATACAATGTCGTTTACGAGGATCCGGCGCTCAAGTGAATAGTACCGTGTAGCTAGTAACGTCCCCGCCAAAGCTTTCCAGGAGTTTTTTTATGTCAAAAAATCAAGTGCGCTGCCCATCCGTTGCGTTTTGTGGGATTCAGTAAGAAGTTTAGGCACCCAACGTGCGCAAAGTTTATGAAAACACGGTTTTTCAGTTACAATCTCGTTAATTACTGTTCGTGAAATTTGTGGAAATTCAAGAGTAAGCGCATCGTAAACCTACGGTTTTTTGTAATCATTTCTTCAACTGCACTAATCAGTTCATCAAAAACCACAGATATGCGTCCACTTCTTCGCCATGCCTTTGATCACGCCCTTCCTTAAGGCTAAATGTACCGACACTAGTTCCATTTGTCGCCACCACGTGGCAGCACCAAAATAAGCAAAATTTACTAGACCGATAACGTCTGAACAAATTGTCCGATTTTCGATCTGTAAACGGCATTGGACTCCTTTTTAAAATAGAATTCACGCTACGATGCCGTTTTTTCAAAAAATATTTCAAAAAAAAAAATTTAAAATGATTTCTCATAGTTCGGGAAGAAATTAAAAAATGTGGGCTTATAGCGCGATGACGACGTGCTTCCTGAATCCAACGCCGTGTCAATCATGCAAATCGGATGAATAGGAGCGGCGTAAAGTGAAATTTCGGAAAACATACCTGATCCCCCTTCCCCCTTCCCCCCTCCCGCCTTCGCGCAGTGAACTTGGAGTGAGCATTCGCAACGATATTCGAGAACCACTGTCCCAGTGCCATATCGGATTTGGAAATCCCGGAACCCCTCCCCCACGGTCACTTTAGCCTAGCCCTTCGCGGCGGGCGCTGAAAGAACGCCCGCCGGTGCCTAGAGGTTCTCACACAGTAACAACCTGCTCCATGGTTTCACAATGGGCAAACTGAATCAGACCTGTAGAGATATTTCAAGATTTTCACCGTGAAATATAAAGATGGAGTCTCACAATTGTTATAAATCTTGGAAACTCAGTCATCGAAGTGAAGATTCGAAGGATTATATAGTACGAGTATATACACTTTACCTTCGATTCCTCTCCATTCGCGTGATTGTGATTATTATTATTAAGTTAAGATTATAATAATAATAAAGTCCTAATGTTTCGTTCTTTTCAAGTATTATATTTCCCTGCTAAGAGAGCAAAGGAAAAAAGTCAGAGAACTCAGCAGGGTATTCCAGTGTAGACCCAGACAAGATAAAGAAAAGTTTCTTCAAGAAATATAGCACGTCATACGTAGTTTTTAACTGTTTTTAGGGTCATCTTATGGAGTCACAACTTTCTCAAATGGGTACAGGAAGGTGGGCGAGAGACCTTACACCTAGAGTGCTTGCTTTGGCCGCCTCTCTGCGTACGGTAGGACATACTACGTAGGAAATGCCAGAAAAATGGGGTTATTTCTTGGGCTGAAGATAGTCTCGCTTTATTCGAACACATGTATTGACAATGGTATAATGCAATATTATTTCATATTTTAACTTTTTTATAAAATTGTGATTATCGGTTCTTTTCATTCACAACAACTCATCAAGCACATCGATAATAAACATCAGGTTTTATAAATGTTTCATTTTTTTACGAAATATGTTCATGTGTCTATACAAAATCTATGTTTTGAAAATATCAAAAGCAATGTTGCATCCCTATTCTCGACACCTAGATGAGGATCGCCGATTTAATACGTTTGCATTCTGATTCCCTAATATGAGGTTTATCAGTGACTGGTATGCTACGTTTTATTAGTAGCATATAAATCTTATAAATTGAATTGCTACCCGATTAAATATTACTGATAAGCGTGTACGATGTTTAGAAAAATGGTATCTTAATGTAGAAATGTAAAAGTTGCCGAACTTTATAACAAAACATAATTTATCCCCCTCATAGACGGATATTCCTCTTCTAGTGTGGTGTTCCTGTTTAAGGGTTAAGTTGTATTGCTTTCATGACAATTTAATGCATTAAAAAATACATATATATGTCACAATACAATGATTTACACTACATCCTTTTACATTATCATTTACGTAGTTTGTATCAAAATGACGCACCGGGAATTACTTTTTCCAATCTTCAAGTTTATACAAATATAACAATCATTTTATATCAATATAACTTACTAAGTAAGCTGGGACATGTCACGATTCTTAATATTAGATTTTAATGTTTGTTACAGTGTTGGATTCAGGATGCATCTCGCCTGCGCGCTATTTTACTACTTCTTCAATTTTGTCCGAAAGTACGAAAACAGTTTTAAAATTTTACTTGGGAAAACAGATTCATCAGGTGAAGTCTATCAAGGAGACAAACGCCGTTTTGAGATCAAAAATCGAGTCGCAGGATAAAAGAGCTCTTGCGTAATTTCGGCTCATTCTTTCTGGTAGTGGAATGATAACGGAAGATCTTAGAAGTAAAATGTATGTAAAATAAGATGTTAGGACATGGAATATTGGTGATATCTACACAATTAGTTCAATTTTCTTTTTGAAATCAGTTTCCAAATCGGAATTGATATTTTGAGTAGTGCCTCAAATAACTTTTTGATGGTATTCGAAGGAAGACGGAAATATGTGAACAAGATATATAGTTTTATACGACTATTACAGATGATATGAGACCGTTTGGTTGTGTTACAGCATCATTAGTTTGATAAGTGGAGAAAAATATATTGAGATTGAAAGGGACGAAAAATGACGAACCGACTGCCCGGCTTGTCTGCCTGAGAGCACGGCCTCCTCCCGTGCCGCCCTCCTCTTGAGGCCGCCGGGTTTGGCCGTTCGGCCGCGTCGAGGGAGCCTCCAAAAGGGTCTGGTGACGCAAGCATGAAGCGGGAAGGGGGGGGGGGGTATCAGGTATGTTTTCCGAAATTTCACTTTACGCCGCTCCTATTCATCCGATTTGCATGATTGACACGGCGTTGGATTCAGGAAGCACGTCGTCATCGCGCTATAAGCCCACATTTTTTAATTTCTTCCCGGAACTATGAGAAATCATTTTAAATTTTTTTTTTGGAAATATTTTTTGAAAAAACGGCATCGTAGCGTGAATTCTATTTTAAAAGAGTCCAATACCGTTTACAGATCGAAATTCGGACAATTTGTTCAGACGTTATCGATCTAGTAAATTCCGTGTGATAGTGCTGCGATCTATTGATTTTTCCTATAAGTATTTTTCGGTGAATTTAGCCTTAAATTGTCGGACCCATCTTCTCACCATTGAATCACTTATTGCATTTTCTTCTTAAACCTTGCAGATTTATCGATGAGTGTTAATAGGTTAAACGTTCTTTGCATTCAGAAAACGAATGACTGATGTGATTTCACATGCGGCGGGAGTTTTGATCAACGATGCCATTACAAACAATCATTAAGAACGACACACAATACGGAGCGGGCTCAAAATGATGTCATTTCGTTCTTCTTGACCCGGAGGAACTTCTCCGCATAGGCAGAACTGCGAACGTAGCGGTGCCGCGGAGAAAAATCGAAACGGAACTTACTTTCCGAACTACCCTCGTATTTTTACAAATTTCCTTTATTTCCCAAATTGCACTTTTTACTTTCGCAAGCAACACCCCACAATATCGTAGTAGCGTGCCGCAGCAACAGAATTCATTAGTTAACTATCGCAGTAACGGCGTAAATTTTTCCATTCCTCGGCTCCTCTACGCTCCGCCTCGATTTTCAACTTTTGGCCTTGGCAGTAATAACACTCATAAATTTCTAGGTATGTTAATACCTATGATTTGATAAAATTACGCGTACATTTATTATTTTTAGGAAAAATTAGGCTCTGTACAATAAAGAGAGCAGGGTCGTTTTAGTGAATGGAACTATTCTTGGTGCATCCCACGACTTGTCGCTTGTAGCATGCTACAAATTTCAGAAAGTTTGCAATTCTAACTGACGCCAGTTGTCGCCTGGCATATGGCGCTAGCGTCTCTTCCTGCGCTTGACTTTCGCGCAGGGCACTGCATCTCTGCACGGATTCAACTTCAGTCGCTTGTCGCTGTTTCTTGCTTTTGACGCTCACGTTCGGACACAGCCTAAGTCGTTCTGTCGATTTTCTTCGCAAATGACATTCCCGGATCGATCTGACCAAACTCGTGGCTGTGCAAGATTGAAATGGATATTTTGATTTTTGTGAGTACTTTATATGAAGTCTCATATTTATCTAAATTTTCTCGAAAATGGCTACAAATATATTGATTAATTTTAGTGTGACCGCGAGGTAGGTAAAAAATGCTGCCTTTGAAAAATAAACGGTGTTGCGCCTTAATGAACCACCATCACAAGTGCCAAAAAGTGACCATCACGAGACATCGTTCAACGCGATAAATATACCGCCACGACATTTGCCCTTGTTCCAGATATCTGCGTGGGTTTTTTTATGTCTGTAGTCCAAAACAACAACAACAATAACAACAAAAACAACAACAATAATATAATAATAATAATAATAATAATAATAATAATAATAATAATAATAATAATAAATGACGTGCTTTCAATGTGAGAGAAATATTTGAAGGAATCTTTCACAAAGGGAAGTTGTATTACGCATGCTTTGTAGAGAGGACATTGATGATAAAGATGACAGTGTTCTTGGAAGAATGCAAAAAATAATCGATATTATGAATTTATGGCATTCTTAAATTATTTTGATATTTTTTTAACGAAATCCTAATAAAACGCTATCACGCATATGACACGTGAGCACACGAAGATTAAACTTTTCTCTCGAATAGAGCAAAGGACGCTTAGAAAACGGCACAAGTCTTATTTTCGGTGAACTCTGAGTTTTCGAAAATTGTGCAAGTTCAATTTTTTGAACGTTCTTTCTACAACAACAATATTGAATATGGAAATTTTTCCTTAATAAAATCTGTTCAAGACATCTTTAAATAAGGCCATGAACAATATTTCGAAAATATGTACCGTATTGGTCGGTATAAGACGCACCTCTTACTTTCTCGTATACATACGTATATGCAGAGTAATATACGTAGTATAGAGAAAGTAACGGAAGAGCAGGCCTCATGGCCTGAGTCTCGCCACGTAAAATAAGGCCAATTCAATTCAATTCAAAGTTATGTAATGCAGCGGAAAATCGATTTCGAGATCTCAACGGAAATACACGTTTTGAGGTCCCCTGATACCGAAAAAGTTGTTTTTATATAAACGTCTGTCCGTCCGTCTGTCTCTGTCCGTCCGTCTGTCTCTGTCCGTCCGTCTGTCTCTGTCCGTCCGTCTGTCTCTGTCCGTCCGTCTGTCTCTGTCCGTCCGTCTGTCTCTGTCCGTCCGTCTGTCTCTGTCCGTCCGTCTGTCTCTGTCCGTCCGTCTGTCTCTGTCCGTCCGTCTGTCTCTGTCCGTCCGTCTGTCTCTGTCCGTCCGTCTGTCTCTGTCCGTCCGTCTGTCTCTGTCCGTCCGTCTGTCTCTGTCCGTCCGTCTGTCTCTGTCCGTCCGTCTGTCTCTGTCCGTCCGTCTGTCTCTGTCCGTCTGTCTCTGTCCGTCCGTCCGTCTGTCCGCCCGTCCGTCTCTGTCCGTCCGTCCGTCCGTCCGTCTCTGTCCGTCCGTCCGTCTCTGTCCGTCCGTCCGTCTCTGTCCGTCCGTCCGTCTCTGTCCGTCCGTCCGTCTCTGTCCGTCCGTCCGTCTCCGTCTCGTCCGTCTCTGTCCGGCCGGCCGTCCGTCTCTGGCCGGCCGTCCGTCTCTGGCCGTCCGTCCGTCTCTGGCCGTCAATCCGTCCGTCCGTCCGTCTCTGGCCGTCCGTCCGTCCGTCTCTGTCCGTCCGTCCGTCCGTCTCTGTCCGTCCGTCCGTCTCTGTCCGTCCGTCCGTCTCTGTCCGTCCGTCCGTCTCTGTCCGTCCGTCCGTCTCTGTCCGTCCGTCCGTCCGTCCGTCTCCGTCCGTCTCTGTCCGGCCGGCCGTCCGTCTCTGGCCGGCCGTCCGTCTCTGGCCGTCCGTCCGTCTCTGGCCGTCCGTCCGTCCGTCCGTCTCTGGCCGTCCGTCCGTCCGTCTCTGGCCGTCCGTCCGTCTCTGGCCGTCCGTCCGTCTCTGGCCGTCCGTCCGTCTCTGGCCGTCCGTCTGGCCGGCCGGCCGGCCGGCCGTCTCTGTCCGTCCGTCTGGCTGGCCGTCCGTCTGGCTGGCCGTCCGTCTGGCCGGCCGTCTGTCCGTCCGTCCGTCCGTCCGTCCGTCCGTCCGTCCGTCCGTCCGTCCGTCCGTCCGTCCGTCCGTCCGTCCGTCCGTCCCTCCCTCCCTCCGTCTGGCCGTCCGCCTGTTTTTTCTTTAAATTTTTGGTAGGATTAGTGCCAAACGAAAGCTCTACGATGACATAAACGCCATATTGCTCTATTCTTTCGTTTTTTCGAAAATTACAAAAATGTAATTTTTTTGACTTGTCTCACACGTCGGCAATATTTACATTAGATGCGATTTCTTCACATTATTGCACTTTTGAGTACATATTCTTTAAATATCATATAAAGTTTCTCGAGAATTCAGCAGTTTCCTGTTAAAACGAGCTCAAAATTCCGCATTTACAAAAACGCTCAAACGCCATTTTCTCAAAAACGGCTCCAAATTTTTTCTTCAAATTTTTCCAATGGATACAAAATGGCACTATTTAATGTGACGTTAAGTTCATTTTGGTGTATTCTTTTGTTTTTTAAAAATTACCCAAATTTTTTTTATAATATGTCTCACTCCATTAATATACACATTTCTATCAAATTGTATACATTATTGCATATGTAAGTGAAAGTGCTTCAGAGGACGTGAATTGAAGTTTTTGAAATCTCTGTAGATGCCTGAGAAAGAGCGTCTAATTTAGCATTTACAGTAATACTTAATCGCAATTTTCTTAAAAAGGGCTTCATATTTTTCAATGAAAATTTATACTTAGTATGTGATTTTACTCTTCTTTAATATTCTTGAAGTAATATTTTGGTACTACTGTTAAGAAACTGAAAAGTTTGAGAAAATGTGAAAAAAAATACTTTGGGCGACAATAGATGGTAGCTAGCCAGAGAATGGAGCATAATCTTAAAGCCAATCCAACTGCAAGAAAATTAGAAAAAATTGCTGCAAGAAAGTCTGTGCCATTCTGTAGCTCATGTAGTTTCTTTCGGAATCTCGTTAGTAAACAGGATGCGTCTTTTACAACGGATGATCATTTTTGTAACTGTATGTGTAGTATATACAGAAATCGTTACAGAAATTACAGAAATCAAATTTGTGCAGCATTACAGCATCAGAAATAAAATTTTTGCATCAAATTACAGCATTACAGAAATCAAATTTTTGTACACTGGAAAACAGCAATTTATATTTCTACAAAATTGATTATTATAGGAGCAAAAAGTATTGTAAGAAAAGAGAATGCAGAAAATTTCGTTGGGTCAACATCATGGTGTAGAAGATTAATGAAAAGGGACGGTCTGCCCATGTGTACTAGAAAAATATCATAAAGACTTGCAGCGGAATATGGTTGCTCTCCACAGGTCACAATTCCTATTCCTTTCATAAAAATAAAAATCAAGTATAAAATTTAATATAAAAGAATGAAATCCTTCTTGAAAATAGGGTTGCCTTTTATACTCTGGCAACTACGGCAGTTACCGTGTAATTTTGCGTGAACTATAGGCATTTTTTTAAACTTCTTTTCAAAAAAGGCTCCAACTTTTTCCCATATTCCCCCCTCCCCATATTCAGCGAAGGGCGGTAGAAATTGGTGATGGTCCCATTTTCAGGGAACACTGTATTTTTGAAAATTTCAAGAAAATTAACATTGCAACAATGTTGATGATAGAGATTATTTGCTTAATGAATCTTCTTGCTGCTGTGGCTGCGGTTGCCATTGTCGTATTTTGACCTAATGATTCTTAAAACTGTTCATCAATAGAAGCACGGGAAATTCGAATTTACATTTTTGATTTCAATTTCGAAGCTAAGCAGAAATTACGCAAAATACGTTTTCAAATAAATGTACATGACATTGTATAAAGATATACATTTGAAGAAAGATCAAAATGCGATCTGCTACATTTTTTGTCTCTCTTTTGGTTTATCCGAGGAAGAACTTTATTAAAAAATTGTTTTCACACCTTGAAAAATAAAAATATTCATTTAAAAGTTGCAGTGCCTTGAGTGTAGCCAGATTAATCGGGGAATATCAGTTTTGAAGAAAAAGATGTGTGATATGGTTTAAGCTATATGTTTCAGACAGGTTTTGCTATCGGGCAATGTTTGGGTATCAAGACCCACAATAAATATTTCAAAAACATTTGACAAATCTCCAATATTCTTAGGGGGTGAAAATTCTACTGTTATGAGTTGAACCATGATATAATTACATATTTTAAATAAGTCTCCCAAACTTCGGTTGATGTATAATGTTTATTTTCAGTCATGAAAAGAATTCTTCAATACTAGTTGTCATAATTTAACTAGAGGCTACATGTTATGGTGTTATGGTGTACACCTTGTTATGGTGTATAATCAATAAGAATATAAACTAAATAATAATGAAGTGAATATAAGGTGATACCACACCAATATCAATACCTCATTTTATTAGTCAATATTACTTAATGTCAGTGGAATTTGTAAAGGAATATTTCAGAATATAAAAGAATGTTTTTATGTAATTATGTCCTTTTTAGTGTGCATGTTTAATGGAATAAATGCCTAAACTCCATTCTCTAATATTAATAATAACATAAATAATGAATACAAAGCTAAACCTACCATAGAAAGTAATTTGTTTGAAATGTTTAAAACACTATTAATTACTGGTAAAATGATTCCGGCAAATAAACAATACATACATAATGTACAGGGAAGTAAAACATTCATCATTGATGTTACACACCCTGCATATCACAAAATCAATAAAGCACAAACAAAAAATGTCAAAATACATTCCTCTCTTAAAAGAATATACAGAAATAAAAAAAAACTTGAGTCTATGGAAATTATATCAATTGTAAAAACATCAATCCGTATTGTTAACAAAAATCTGAAGTAGGATTTGGAAAAATTCGATTTTCCTTCTCACAAAATTATATCAAACGCTCAAAAGTCAGAATCTGCTGGATTGTTCTCTCCTGGGGTCTGCCTTAAGGCCCCTCAAACCTGGAACCCCAGGTGAAAAAAAATCCAGAGAAAACATAACATGATGTTTGGCTAAGATCAAATGATGATGATCTTAGGGCTCATTGTAGCTTAGATATTCCTCTTTCGTTTTGTAGATTAATGTATTGAGAGGGGTTTAAAAACTAAAAAAGGCACATTAATATCTTGGAGTAATAATAATGAACAAACAAATACATGCATTTGAATAGATCAATGGCGCACCCAACATGGGGGTGCCTCATGGATCTTCAGCCTCCCACAAAGCTAAGGATACATATTCAAAAATGTAGCTTTTACTAATTTTTTGTACTAACGGAAGTCATTCAATATTTACATTTTTAATGTTATAAATATTTACTATAATTCAACAAATAAAAATATATTTTATATTCAGGATAAATGAAAAATTCTTTATATGAAGCATTAAGTTAGCTGGACCCTATACCTCCCTCTCCTCGACCTGAGAAAAATCATGGGTTTGCCTATGGAGTAGATTTGCTTTAAGATATCCTATCATTGTCATCATTGGGTTTTCAGAATATTGTCAGGGTAAATTTGCATGCATATGTAATAATAATTGTAACCATGAGGTTACAGAACTTCATTGGCTTGGGTGACATTCCCACATACCATTGTCATGTCATACACATGTGACCAATGGTGTGCTTTAATAACTTTTATTTTTTGAGTTCAATCCATTAAAAAAATTGCAAAATATGAATATAGAACTTTATATCTACAAATAAATATTTCATGCTCATGGTCAATTTGAAAAGCGGTCCACTAATAATAGTTTCAAGACAAGTAATTTAAAAAATCCAAAAGACTCTTCGCATGAACTGCTGCTCGTAGTTTTGAACCTTCATAATTTTTGAAGAATTTCTCCTATTTGTAAGAAAGTCTTCCTGTTCATTTGGTTAATTCTACTTGTATTTTTGTACCTCAATGTATGAATAGTCAAGACAACTGAAAAGTCAGTGGTAAATTAGTAGTTCACGACTTTTCTCGATGTTTCAAACAAATTTGTTTGTAATAACTTCAGATAGAACCCTATTTTTATTTATCGAGTAAGCTTTTGAAGATGTTCCACTGAAACAAGTGGAACTAATGACAAAAATACAAGCCAACCATCCCTTTTCTAGTATATGTCAGACAACCAGTCAAACGTTTGCTACCACAAAATGTTCTCTTTTCAATTGGATTACAGTCATAAGTGTGCTGAAACTTATTTTGTGTTCAGTTAGTTGGGTAGATTCTGTCAAGTACATGAAACCACTAACCAGGCAGGAGTTGACAATTTTATGAGAATTTTAATGGAGTATGAAATTTAATGACATAACATACCTCAGGATCGGTGCATGCCATGACATCTTGAACTAGTAACTGTGCCATCTGACCTCCTCTCAGTAATGTCTTCAGCCCATGTAAACTTGTTTCTTCAATACCTGCAACATAATGTATATGAATATTGTAAATTCAAATATGCTTTCTTAAAAGAGATTCATTTGGTGTACATTGTGGCATGTCAAGGGCAAAAACATGTACTGTGTTGACATTTTCTCTAAGTTATATTCATTAGCAAGTTATATTTTTCTCTTTCATAAGAATCTTTCGATTTTTAGGACACTTTTTGAAAATGAAGATTTTCTGGAGAAATCACGTTTTCACAGGTATATGTGTATAATGCTTGGAAACATGTTAAAATTCATATAAAAAATATTAATGACAAATAAACAGGTTACATGTTGTTTGCACATGTCACCATACAATAATATTACCATATTGTCTATTTACTTTAATACTTAAATATTTTCTCGTGATACCTTTTTCCGTGAATGTGGTCTGAATTCGGGAACTGTTGATGTTAACACAAACTGAGTCTTGATATTTGCCAATGCCACTTTGTCTGGTCCAACAAATATAAAACTATAAACAAAGGATATTACTGTTTCCAAGTTACGAACGAAGTGTATGGAACTTCATCACAAAAATATTAGCTCACCACAAGAAGCTTGCCGATGAGATCGCTCACTTGAATAACGTACACTGTCAGGAGTACTTTCTTAATAACTTAATTCATGTGTTCTTCGTAAATGAATGACCCGAAAATACATATTAATCGTGTCACCTCTTCGTACTTCGATTTCTGCACACCGAAAAACTCCAGTTAGCAAGTATCTCAACAATGGACGCTTTGCCAACAATGGACGCCCCGTCTTAAGACATCAATTGTTTTGAGCCAACAATGCGTCTCGCGTCCCCTCTAGCTGATCACAGCAATGCCGCTAGAACGAGATGCCCATTGTTGTAGTCAAATTGTTTGAGGTGGAATCTAGAGCTCTGGCATGACACCAGAAATAAAGATAATTTCAGTTTACCTCGTTTCCATAACGCTACTGTAGAGTTCTTGAAATATTTTTAGTAAGTTAGAAAGCAAAGAGCAGTTAAATTTTCAAATACGGTTTATGGAGTACCTTTAGATACTGATAATATTCTCACGACGAAATCTCATATTTATTTCCTTTTTAAAACGCAATTTGGTTTAATATGCGATAATAAAATGCATAAAAAACAATCTCTTCGACTCTTGACAATTTGTGGCTGCACTCTGTTAAAGTGAAGGCCGGGGTATACAAATACCCCGAGCGAGTAAACGCGCTCCTAGGGAATCCGCGAGAAATGTAGTGTTAATCATTCAACATTCATTATTTCAGAATAATAGTTTACGAGCATGATATCGTGAAACTTGAGCGCCGCCGCGAGCTAATAACGCGGGAGCGACTTTTTCTTCCGCACCTGAATCGTTCGAACTTAATAATCGAAATGAACTTAATAAATGCGTTTTGTAAAAGTTTTGCCTGCTTTCACTTTGTATATAATCTTTCCAATAAAACGTAGTTGTAAGAAACGCGCGCGCACACACACACCCTCGCACACTTTCTCTCTCTCTCTCTCTCTCTCTCTCTCTCTCACACACACACACACACACACACACACACACACACACACACACACACAACACCCAGCGAATTTTGTATGGTTTTGCGATTTTCTCTTAGAAGCCAACATTTCTCGAGTGACAGACCTAAAATTCGAATTTAACGCCCCATAAACAGAACCGGTGAGATTAAAAATTGTGAATTCCCTCCCCACTATTCATGTGTTTTTGAGCACTAGTCTGAACCAAGCATCTCCGAGCGTAAATATCTGAATGCCAATGAAAAATATTCGCTACCTGGACAAAGTACTCGAAAACTTTTTTAGTTTTATAAACTATCATCTTAGCACTCATTAATAAACAAATTCATTGATGTTAACTAACAATGCAGAAAATAGTGTAGAGTATATATTGAAGGTCCAAATGTGGTTGTCAGGCGTGGAGAGGGCGACGTTGCAGCATATTACACTCTCTACCACGTGCTCGCAGCTATAAGGCGAACAAACAAAAGCAGTTTGAAAAAACATAGAAAATGAAAGAAAATAAGCTCGAACAAATTTTCTAATAATTTGACGACTATTGCCAAGCTGCACTGTTAAGTGGCAAACACGTGTATATTAATTTAAGGTGACATAAATAAAACTATCCACACATCGTGCGAAATGTTTACAAAATGGGCACGAAGTACTTACTTGTTTATGAGAAACACTCCACGAATGTCAGACGCTGTACTGCAAGTGCCATTACTGCCATCCGTTGTACGAGTATCTGCACTGACTGATTAACCAAAGGCGATTAATAATTTCTCCAGCGTTTCAATGCCACATTCATTCTGCTATGCTCCCATTATCTCATTTTCGTGTGTACCACAACTTTTTGCCACTGTTCGCAGATAGTACCTTGCACAGTCCCGTGGAAAAAGATTTTCCACTTGTCACCGTAAATATTTTGTTATTGTAACATAACACTTCATTTGTGCCCATATTACTGCAATAAGCTTTGACGTAGCAATGGTAGGGCGACAAACAAAGGAGTCTGAATCTCTGTGCTTCTGTCACCTCGTCGATTTGGGAAAATGGGGCATGATTCTCGCAACATCTTTGTAATTCTTTACATTTCATAAGTTTCCGAGCACAATAACCTCACTCGACACGGACGGTAAGAAATAACAACAATCGAGGAATGGGATTCATTTGTTCTAGAATTTCAGTTGAGAACGCCAAGCTGTATGCCGAAAGTTATGATTCGCCGTTGCTAAGGTTACAGCGCTTCTCCACGTGACCAAGAACTGTCAATCACATACTAATTGTTTTCAGGGTATAGAGATCTCCATTATCGCGATAGTTTAATTTTATTTCCCGAAATATTTATATTGTGGGTATTGTGATTTAACAATGCACCTGCGGCTTCCATTTCTAGATATTGGTATGCTTCTTCGGCATGCATCCCGCGTGTTCTTTGACAGGTCTGAAGTTCACATGCAGTGTTTTGCAGCTTTCCTTTAGCCACATCGATTGCTCCGCATTTGTCCTCGTATTGCTCCGCAATTGCATCCGTATTTCGTTTGGAAATCTTTCAACTGTCTTCAGGAGATATGAGCTGTGTATTAGTTGACGCATCCAACTTTAGATCACCCATGTGTGCTAGATGGTTAATGAGATAATACCATCATTTCTGTTTTGATCGCAAATTCGGACCGTGTAGCACTTAAAATATTAGACTAAGGATTCGGGCACAAAATAACCATAGTGGACGTCGTGTATCTCCTTGAAATATACCACGTTTAATAGGGAAAATATCGATCTCATTAGCTTGAATGGTTTTAAAAATAATATTGTTCTTTAAATGATTATCACATGGTGCAGGAAGGTGATCTTAGACCGGTTGGATTTGTAATATCGAAGACTTTCTTAAAATCCACGTGTGCCTTAAGCAGCTTGTGTTCTTAGACAGCAGGTTACAGACTACTGGGTCTATTATTAGTTGCTCATTACAAACTTTTGAACCTGTGTACATCTATTTGGCTCTTTCGCTAAAAAGAAACTGTTTCGTCCACGGTGGGTATTAATAATTTTCGAAAAGCATGATGTAATCTTCAACTTTGGAAGACACGTGATTGTGTGGTATTGAGTCGAGTCCCCTACATGGTCTGAATTTTTGATGGGGTGTGTCCACGTGAGCGATTGGCTGAGAATGATTTAATTGATTGTGGAGAAAATATCAATGACAAATCACTTTATTTCATAAACCGGACCATAACACTATCCGGATCAGGAGCTGAATTAGCTCTGAAGCAGCATTGCCTCTCTCAGTCCAGCGACTCTGACCGGAAGGCCCTAGTCCCGGCGGTGGCGAATTTTCGACTCTAGCTACATAACTAAGGGAATTCAGCCGCTGTTTGGAAAATTCGAGCAGTTGGCTGCTCTGATCAGTAATTTCTGAGGTTTCGCTGGTAATATGCGAATGCCGGAGCAGTACCCTATCAAGCGGGCCACAGACCGCACGCTATCTTTACGACCTAGAATTTGTTCCCTTACACGCACACATGAACTTCACTACCACACATTTCGGAAGCCTAGAGCTTGTACGGGATGGGGCGGTGTACCTCTGGGAAAGCTATTTGGAGAGGGAAATCCACCCCAAGCCGATGCGAAGGTTGGCATTAGATCTCATCATCCAGCTAGGCATCGCCTCGTCCCGCAATGAAACGTTCACTACACCAATTGGACTAATGGCCATAGCGGTTGACATGCCCAGAAATATCTATCAATTCTTATCAAGTTGGTTTTAGAATAGGCTAAAAAGATGCAGTTTTGCTCAAGAAAGTTGAAATTAAGTACATAATTTGCAATATAATGTAACATAACCGTTACTAGTAATACGAGAAAGTGTGTACAATGTGTCACCACTAGTTTAGTTTTGTGCGTACAGAAACAATTTACTACTTTAGTAATGTCCACTTCTTCCACGTGAGTTTGGGACGTTTGCACTTCTCCCATCGGTAATTATTTTTTTCATTTCACCAACTGGGAAATTTGTTCAGTCGTGCGTGAGTAGCACTAAAAGAAGTGGTCAGGGAGAGGTGGCTTAGGCGCGATCTTTCCTTCCTCTTCCTTGTTCTATTGTCCTATCCTCTCCCCTTACTTACACTTACATGTACTACACTACCGGTTCCCACCCGGGCTTAGAGCTTGTTTCGGCTGGGGCTGCGCCCCGCCAGTGGGAGATACCTGGTTGGAGGAAAACCCCGTAGATTGGCGCCTGATCTCACCATCCAGCGGGAAGGATCACCGCCACCTCCCGGGGGAAAACATGCACTGCACTTACGGGCAGTAAGTAGCTACTAGCAGTTGACGCGACCAGAATCAACTCACCTACCCACTTACCAACTTACCGAAGTCGTTCCAGGAGTGCTTCGCAAGCTCCTACACCACGCACTTCTTAAAGGAGATTTATGTAAGAAAGTTAACGTAACTGCAGAGTTGTAAATTGCTTCTATATGCACAAACAAATGAAAACTAATATAGTACTTCCCCTCGTATATTTAACATTGTTTGATTTTAGACCACTTGCAATAGTTCAACATTCAACCAAGACAATGCGAATAAAAAACAACTATATTTTTGCGCTTTTCGGATTTCCTTTAGATTTTCCTGTCATAGTTCACGTTAATTGAATGATTCAGATGTTGTTGATTAAATTAAATGGGATGCGAATATGTCATTTATCAGTGTACTTACGATACATCATAAACGCCATCAGAAATATTCGCATTTATATGTTGTGAGATAGGATTCTCATGCAGAATCTTTAGTCAACAATATGGGTGACATGACATTCTACAAAATGTGCGGTTTTATTCTTCTAGGAAGATGCCCAAGGACGCCCCAATAAGGAACTGCTGATTAGATACGCTGGGAAGGCACCTGGAAGACGCTTAAATGGAAGAAGAAGAAAGTTTGGGGTCAGCTCCGACGAGCAAATTTAGCAGCTCTTTTTTTATTTTTTATTTTTTTATTTTTTTAAAGTAGGGACTTATTGTTTTAATATCATGTTATCGATTCTCTTACTAGTCAGTGACATATAACATTTTTCTTAATTATATATTCGTGTTTTGCATTTTTGCACCTTTCGGTGCCAACAGACGTCCCTCCTCGGTTCCGTTTAGAGAAAGTGACCATGCCCACTATTCGATGCGCTGATGTCGCCGGCTCGAACTTGCATACCTCGTCTTTTCACGCTCACACACCGTACCACTGAAGGGAAATTTAGGGGAGGGTTTTGGTTCGAGAGTGATATACAACTCTATAGGAATGTACATCATGTCACAACACGTAAGGCCCATGTCTTACTAGCGCAGTCAACTGAAAAGGGCATTCACTGCGGAAAAAATCCCCTTGTACAGAATTTTCGCCGATACTTCGGTTTTGACGCTTTATAAAAGGGTTTGTTCCAGAATAGAATTATAGGTCGACGATCACAAAATTGTTTTTTGCAAATATCCCTGTTTCAATGCATGTAATGTTGAAAAACAATAAGATTTGAAGATGAAAATTTCCCACGATTTTTTGTAAATATTTTTCTACGTCTAACGTTTTCCAGATATTTAATGTTACAAATCGTTTAAAAAACTTGTTTCGTCAGTATCTCAATATAAACATCTAATTATCCCAATTTCTATGCGTTGTGCGTCAATGGGATTATCATATAATATTTCCTATGAAACCTAATCCCCCCCTTACGACAGCCCTCACGAAGACGTGGCAGAGAGAAGGGATAACGATGAATTCGTTCGTAGGATAGTCGTTTACTCTGCGGAAAATTTGTAACGTTGTACGGCTTAGTTTTAAACTTCACAAGCGTGTAAATAAGTTTGTTAACAATATTAACAAAATAATGCATTCATTTCCACACCACATTTGAAGTAGATTTTCTTCAACATTTTCATGCGAACTTTTCATTGGTGAATGAGCGCAGATATGTTATCACGTCGGGTAATAGCGTGTGAACTAGATTGATGCTTAACTTGTAAAAAATCCACCTTCACTTACTGATAATGGTATACAAGTGAGAATCGAGTAGTTTTTAATGCCACTTAACAGAACGCTATAGTATTTTCTGTTCTCAAAAAAGGTGCCGGATTCAGACCTCCTAGGGAACCGTGGATAAAAAAAAAAACGCGCCTTTCATTCCATCTCAAATGTGGTACGGACATGAATGCATTACTTTGTTATTGTTACTAAGCCTTCATTTATTTACACGCTTGTGAAGTTTAAAACTAAACGGTTTTAAGTTATAAATTGTAAAATATGCTAACAATGAAAATAAATAAGTTGGAGACGATAATTTGGCGCAATTTTTCTATTAATGCTAATGTTTCTTTGTTGATTGAAGGTTAAAAGCGTGTTGTATATTTCCGCAGTGTAAACGTCTCTATCATATGAACGAATTCGTTATCCCTTTTCCGCGCCACATCTTCGTGAGGTTTGTCTTATGAAAAAAGAAAAAAAAAAAAAAAGTTTCGCAGGAAAATTTATTTTCCTTCGCGTTTAATGATAATCCAATTTGACGTACAACGCATGGAAACTGAGACTCTATTTAGGTATTTATATTGAGATATTTACGAAACACGATTTTTTTAATTATACCATTAAGTATGTAGAAAATCGTTAGTCGTAAGAAATGTTTACGATTAGTTTTGAGGGTAATTTTCTCATCTTTAAACTTCATAATGAAGTTTTTCAATATAAAATGCACAGGAACTAGGAAATTTGCGAAAAACAAATTTTTGCACGACCTTTGACATTTAACATTTTGCAACGTACACGTGATATCGATTCTAACATTTCACCCCTTTTATTAAACGTCAAAACAATGGTCTCTGAAAATTCAGCTCAAAAGAATTTTTTCCGCAGATGAAACCTACTTTGACTGGGCCCCAGGCCGCCTCCAGGTATGGAAGGGAGAGAGTTGAAAGATAATTCATTGTGGTGGTGAGCGCCACAGCGCACTTGCAAATATTCCCGCCAGAGGCGAGTTTCGAACCAGCGACCCTTTGCGGGTTTTAACATTGACTGCTAAGACGCGTCCGCCCAAGCGATCTTTGGCAGCCAGTTGGGCATTTTTCTTAATACTTCGTTGTGAACAATTCCCGAGTGATTAGTGTCAAATCCTAAACAATATACACTTATCGCCCTAAAAAACGCTGTACCCGGAAGTACCAGGCGAATTGCTACAATTGTTCGCAGACACGTAAGTGGTCCCACACATACAAATACACTTTCACATTTGTGGGACCATTTATTAAGACACACGGCCACAGAACACGCATGTTATATTCCGATTAAAACCGGAAGTCCTTTCAATATCACGAACTGACAGGAGTGGGGATACCGACATCGAATCGCGAGCTTTGTTACGACAAACTTTTGGCATTGAAGCTCCCGATTGGATTGTTCTCCGTCTGATTTCAGCTCGTTCCCTTGAAAGGACTTCCTAATTTAATCGAAGTATAGTATAGCGTTTGGGCAAACATGCTGGCGATCACACGCCTTCAAAAATCACAGCATGGCGTTGTTCAGATCGGAAATAAATCCTATGCAGGTTGCTCTTTAGCACGGTTTGGAGGGTAGGGATGTATTCCTGATCATATGCTTCATTGTACCCCAAACATCCTTGATCGGGTAGAGGGCAGGAAATGCGATTGGCCATGACAGAGTATTCCAACTGCTCTGGTGACGACAGCGGTAAGAGGACGGGCGTTGAAATGTAGCATGAGCGTGGTCACTCGCGAAAGACAGCCCGGGTAGCTGAACGGGCTGTCGCGGTGCTTATGAGGAACACAATCGGTGAACAGACATGATATCGCGACCCACATCCTCACATCAAGCTGGAGGGACGTGTGATGGGACACACCAAACCGCTTTTCTTGGCGCTCCCCACGGAACCTCCGGACACTGTGGTCGACACCAAGGTAGGAGCGGAACTCGTTACTGAAGACGACCTGCAGCCAATTTTGGATGGTCATCATTTCCCACCCTAGGCGAGTCTGTAGCGACTTGTTCTCGTGAAGGTAGGCGTATGGCGAGCCGTGTTGCATGTATACTTCGATTTATTTGGAGCTTCACTTGATAGCTCGTCAACAGTTACGATGTCATTCAATCGGGAGGGTACACGTCCCTATGGCGACTTTCAACCTTCCGTTTGGATGACACCGTAACAGCTGATTTACGTCAACTGAAGTTCTGTTTAAATCCAAGTACAACGCCTGCCAGAGCTACTGGCACATACAGTATACTGCGATTTTTTCATTGTTGTCTGTGACATTTCGTCAACCGTTACGGTGCCATCCAATCGGAACTTTACCCGTAACTACTCTGTTGGCGTTCAACCTCCCGATCGGATGACACCGTAACAGCTTATTTTCTTCACAGGCAGCAATGTAAAATACGCAGTATAGCAGAACAGACTGCATAGCCTGTGGAATGGCTATTAGTGCCATTGCATCTGTTCGCGCGTGGCAGACAGTACGTAGCAATATTGTTCGATTTGAATATAGTGACTTGTGAGAAATCATCAGCTGGACACGGTTCCCCTGTCGGGGAGCTTCATTACGACTTTGTTTTTAGGTATGGAAGGTCCTGATTGGATAACCGTGTCACAGCTGATGGATCTGTCACTGTTCACTATGTTTAAAACGAACTACGGGTTGGCCGACGAAGCAATTAGTCATCCTTGTATCACTTAGCGGCTTGCGGCAAAGTGTGCCACATCGTGTTTCTCCGGGGGTATTTTCCATTGCTCGGACTGAAATCATCTAACTGCTCTGGGAATGGGCATTAGGACAGAAAAGCAGTAAATTATGTTTGTAACGTTTATTGGAACATTTACTCTTTAGCACGTTATCGTAATTTGAATATTTTTTTAAAAAATTGACATTTTTCAATACGGTTTGCGAAGGGAAGTAACTTGAAGATTGCAGTACCTGTGCCAGTTGTTTAATTTTTCAAACATGCTCAATCACACGAAGAAGTATAATTTGCAGCTACATAACGCCGTGAATAATACTGCTGAATATGACTAGTATTCTGAAGAACGTAAACATTTTTTATTGCTCTAAAAACAATGCATCTCAAGAAGTAAGATTTGGATATAGCATGAGGTCTCCGTGTTTTTAGCAGTAGCATTAAACGAAAAAAAAAAGTTCATTTTATCGCTTACTGATTCAACATGAGCATTTAGGGACAAAAATGTAGTGTGGCGGTAACTAAATACTGATAGTAACGGAAAATAAAATTTAAAAAATTTAAGCAAATTGCGCAATTCAGTTATTTTCCTTACACATTTAATTGCTTTTTTGCCTTACACATTTAATTGCTTTTTTCCTTACACATTTAATTGCTATTGACCTTCGATATTTGGAGCAAATGATGGAGTGGCTTAAGTAGTTCCGCGCATCAACTGATGTCACTGAAGTACCTCTGGCAGGTAGGTCCTAGTGTTCGAGTCCCGACGATAGCAGGATTGTCGATACGATCGCTAGGTCGAGTTCAGCCTCCGTCTGGAGGAGAATTCTAGCGGCCGAATGTGCTCTTATCGGTAGATTTCCGTGGTTTCTTCGATCAACACCAGGCGAATGCCGGAGCAGTACCCTCAGAAACGGGCCACCGACCGCGCGCTCCTTCCTTTTCTTTGTCCTATCCTCACCTTTTACATACACACGCATTACACAATCACATGTTGGGAGACCAATCGGCAGCTTAGACCTTGTCCCGGTTGAGGCATGGCCCCCGCTGGTAGGATATAAGAGGTTGGGGAAAATTCCGCAAGCTGTCGTGTATCTCACCGTCTCGAATCTCATCATTCTGCGTGGAAGATCACCGGCACCCCCCAGTATAAAAATGCACTATACGTACGGGACCAATAACCTTGGCAGTTGACGCGCCCGGGAAATTCAATCAATTGGAATCGAGGTCACGGTGCGCCTCAACCATAATATACTTTCCAGATTGTGATATTACGGTACTTCTCATTCGAGCAGTGGCGGCTCGTGATTAGGTAGCACAGTTGCACAACCCCCAGAAAATGAAAAATCTCATATCTTAGGAATATTCATTTTCCTTTTAATGACATTCAATATGTAAAATAATGCAGCAATATCGATGTATATGAAATCATTCTGAAACCAAAGAGCGACCAACTGGTGCTCTTTCCGGTGTCTGGTGCTTTGCCGGAATTGCACCACGCTCTTGACTGTATTACTGAGTTTCCTGCTTTACTCTTTGGCACTTCGATTTCACACGGGTAACATACGCCCTTTTGGTGGCGCAACCAGTCTAGTGGCGCTGTCTAGCACTGCTCGGCGACGGATGGTGCCGGCGACGGATCTCAGGGGAATATCCATATTCTGTCATCGTTCGACTCGCTGCCACGTAGTTCTATGAATTTCCCTTCTTATTGAAAGTACACAAGTTCCGTCAATTATTGACGATATTCAATGCATTGTTTATGACATTTGGAGAATTTGTTTTCATTTGATACTAGGTTTGTTGATTCAAAACGTACGTTGGATGAGTTCTTTGTGTAAAGGTGGCCGTTCTGGATGGAAGTCCCGTAGTTACTCGCAGAAGCCAGTGTACCTGCAGCTGGCCAGCGGTTTGCGAACGTTCTTGTGAATACGAATGTGTGTCGAAGATCTTTCATTATTGCCAAATATACCAGGGTAGTGAAGTTTTCGAAATTAAATAGTTTAATTTGTGTGAAACGTGTCGAAGCAATATTGCTTGTTGCAATGTGCTGGAGTCGAACTTAAGTGCCCAATGGAAATCAAAGCCAGAACCACGTGTGCGGGAGGTGTATTTGCCTTATGCGGACACGTCGCATAAAATTATGTAAGTAGTTTCATTATAGACTTTTATTTCACGTAGCTTTAATTGATTTGAATTGCTTACATTTTTATTATATATTCGTATTTTGAATTTTGGAAATTTCATTTCCGTCATTCGACGGAGGTGCAACCTCCAGTTTGTTGGGGGGCACCAGTCGCCACCGCATTCCAGGTTTACAAAGAAAACACTTACCAGTTCTACGTTGATCCAAACATACTTAACATTCGACCAGCACATCGAGGCAGCTTCGGATAACGTCTTATTAAATTCTAACAAATGTAATATTTGTTTGAAATCTGACCCTTAATTCAGAGTCACTCTGCAATTCAATTTTTTTAAAATTGAAAATCACGGGACACACTGTCTCCGCGTCTGGAGTTATTGGGATACTGAGACTACCTCGGCTGAGTTTTAACGCAAGCCTCACAGCGCTCGGGCTTTGGCTTCGCACTCTCGTAGGAAACGGCTGCTCCGCACTCACGATTCGCTTGCCTGAGCAATTCTGATGGTGCGCAACATACTTGCCACGTTTGCGCGCGGATAGGTTGGGTCCTCTGGCTGCAGCATTTTTTGTAGATGGGTGTATGCTCGAATATTCCAAAACATCTAATTTAAATTACACTTCTTTCATTCCAACTAAACTGTGCCATCACAGTTGGTGCCATAAGTGCCAATCTTTGATGACGTGTCATCTTTGGTAGCATGCGCCATCTTTGGTGGCATGCGCTTTCTTCGAAATGAATAATTAAAATTTAGGTACAATATTTGCCGATAACAATATTTCTAGCGGTTGATGGATGAATGAGCGTAATAGTTGTTTTTTTAAACACGTTTCAAACTTATTACTGACTACTTCCTTGTAAGCTACCGTAATAGTATCCGCTATATTTCATGACCATCATTTGTAGAATCCATATTGTTGTTCATGGACTTTGGTCCGTAAATTAAACAATTATAGCAATTTGCCAACGTTTCGGAGTTTTATTTCTCCATCATCAGGGCTGTATATATCAACAACGCGTTTAAAACAATGTGAAGCACAGTACCGCCCGCCCATGCGGCTAAACCGTTTAAAGGGTAACCAGAATTCTTATTCCCCGATCGATGTAGCTGATGACGCGGACTCTTGAATTCGAAACGAATATTTTGATTTTGTAGGGTTATTTTTCATGAGGCCCCCAACTTAATTTTCAAAATTTCCTCAATATCTACATTTAAAAAAAAAATAACTTTGTCCTTGGATACTTAAGGGACACATAAAAATGATACAGGTCTTATTTTCTTTGAAACCTCTCAATTTTCGAAAATTGCAAAAGTTCAACATTTTGTCGGCGTCCTATAACTATTGAAGATGGGAATTTTTTCCTCAATGAAATCTGTTGTTCGAAGATCTAGAAATAATGTCTTGTACAATTTTTCAAAATTAGTAGTTTCCGCGTAATTTTGCGTGAAGTATAGGCAATTTTTAAACATTATTTTTCCCAAAAGCCTCAAATTTTTTTGTTTAATTTTTTCCCTCGTACGTAGCATTTTTACAGTAATGTACATTTTCGCCGAATACTTTATTTTCGAAGGAAATTGCAAAAAAAAAAAAAAAATCAACATAACAAAAGTACAATATTGATGATATTTTTCTTTTATAAAATCTGTTCTAAAAATTAGATCTTTAAAAATGGTCTCGTACATTTTTTAAGTTCCAGCCTAATTTTTGTTTGAGGTGAAGGCAATTTATAAAAAATTCCCCAAAACTTTTACAATTTCTTTTTCAATTTTTCATTCAGGTAGAGTATTATACTACAATTGAAAATGTGTCGCAGGTCCCATTTTCGAACTCTTGAGTTTTCGAAAATTACACACACAAAATTATCATTGCAGAACTACAATATTGATAATAGAAAGTTATTCAACATGCTTTTTAAAACCACCACACCTCTAAGTTCAAACTACTTACAGTTTCTGTAATGGGTCATCATTTCCATATTTTATCATATTTATCTTATTGACTGCCCAATGCTGAAGTCTGAACATCTGCTCAAAAATACCCCTTCATAGAGCATAAAGCAATTTCATTTCCGACATTTTGTACACTGTTGACAACATATCAATAGTATCTTCCGGTTCTACAGTTTAAAAAAATGTCCTCCTTTGGATATTTAAAAAAAATAGGACATTTCATGATACTGGCGATTTGTCTCAAACTTTTGTTCAAAGTCATTTACTGTAAATAATTCAACAACTCACTTGCCATTAGGCCGTTGTACTTGGAAAATTATTTTAAAAGAAGACTCTAAAACTCCACTCATGTCACCTTTTATCAAGCAAAACTTTTTTTTCTTTACCTGTAGTTCAACAATATTCTTGAAATATTGTGTTGTGCCTCTTCTGCGTGTTATGCACTGAGGTGACAAAAGTTATAGGATATCAATATACAAATACACAAATGTCAGTAGTATCACATGCAAAAAGTATAAAAGGGCAGAGTATTGGCAGAGCTTTCATTTGAACTCGAGTGATTAATGTGAAAACGTTTCTGACGTGATTATGGCCACACGACGGGAATTACCAGACTTCGAACGCGGAATGGTAGTTGGAGCTAGACTCATGGGACATCGCATTTTGGAAATGGTTAGGTAGTCCATATTTTCGAGATCCACAATGTAAAGTGTGTGCTGAGAATACCTAATTTCAGGCATTACATCTCACCACGGACAACGTGGTGGCCGACGACCTTCACTTAATGACAAAGAGCAGCAGCGTTTGCGTAGTTGTCAGTGCTAACAGACAAGCAACACTGCGAGAAATAACCTCAGAAATCAATGTGGAGCGTGCGACGAACATATCCAATGGGACAGTGCGGCGAAATTTGGCTTTAATGGAGAGTATGGTAGCAGAAGACCAACTCGAGTGCCTTCCCTAACTGCCCGACATCGCCTGCAGCCCCTCTTCTGGGCATGACACCATATCGATTACACCCTAGACGACTGGAAAACCGAGTTTTGGTGAGATGAGTCCCGGTTTCAGTTGACAAAAGCTGATGGTATGGTTCGAATGTGGCGCAGACTCCACAAAGCCATGGACCCAAGTTGTCAACAAGGCACTGCAAGCTGGTGGTGGCTCCATAATGGTGTGGTCTGTTTTCACATGGAATGGACTGGGTCCTCTGCTCCAACTGAAATGGTTATGTTCAGCTGCTTCGAGACCATTTGTAGCCATTCAATGACTTCATGTTCCCAAACAAGGATGGAATTTGTATGGATGACAATGCATCGTGTCCGTGGGCCACAATTGTTCGCGATTGGTTTGAAGAACACTGGACAATTCGAGCAAATGATTTGGACACCTTGATCGCCTGACATGAATCCCATCGAACATTTATAGGACACAATCGAGAGGTCAGTTAGTGCACAAAATCCTGCACTAGCAATACTTCCTCAATTATGGACGGCTATAGAGGCAGAATAGTTCAGTATTTCTGTAGGGGCCTTCCGACGACTTCAGTCCATGCCATGTCGAGTTGCTGTACTTCATTGGGCAAAAGGAGGTGTGACACAGTATTAGGAGATATCTCATGACTTTTGGCACCCGAGAAAATTTTGAGTGGTTCTCTCTGGAGATACTGCTGATCTTTCTTTATTCTTTGTGGGATGCTGTCATCAGTAGAGACCGGAAAAATATGTACTATGAAACGTCAAAATATGTACATAAATATGTAATAAAAACAATAAGAATATGTAATAAATATGTAAAATCGGATATATGTAATATTAAAACACAATAAATATAAAACGAACATTTACATAATAGGAAATTACATTTATAAAAAAATTTCTATAAATGTTTTAAATATAATACAAACGTTTTAAAATTCATTTGGAAAGCACAAGTTGATGTACCCTTTGCATCATACAATTTTCCCATCGGTAGTAAAACCTTCACAAATTATTCATATTATCCAGGAATGCAGTTTAGCAGCCAGTCAAGAAGCGATAGAAACTATCGTTGTACAAACTGGCGATATCTACGACCAACAAACAATCACGCAGCATGGAATATTCTCATCGAAGTGTTTTATGACGGCGATCGCCAATGTTTCTTGGAAATTAAGGTTAAAGGTCGCCACACACAGCTTCAATTGTACTCTTCACATTTGAAGTTGAAAATGATCTCTCGCTGACGCGCACTTCCCACCCTGAGGTAACTGAAGGAGGCGCGCCACACTGACGATATCCGACCGAGTCTTCACGTAGCGTATATACCTCGAGCGGAGTGCGCAGTAGCATCCAATAATAATGTAGGAAAAATTGCTGAATTTTTTGAAAATACTTCTTAACTTAAAAATATGTAAAAAAAATGATAGAATAAAAAATATCTCGAGAAAATACCGAAATATGTAAAATATGTAAAAATATGTAAAGAAAAAATTGGCTATTGCGTTAGGACTGCGACAATTTGCCAGGATTAAAATTTTGAGAGCGGTAGGGAGAAAGACAAAAACAATGTAATTACATAAAAATCCGGTCTCTAGTCATCAGTCAATTGTGTTTTGTTGAACTTTATTTCAGTGTGTTAGTAATTATTTACTTTATGGAATATTTATTTTACCTCCATCTCTATTTTTGTCAACTGCACATGATCACATCTACATTTTATACATTATTATTATGTATTATTAAATCCTCTTCTGCCTGTTTAATAGTTTTAACAAAAAGAAATCCTTCCAGTACTAATACCTTTTTAATTAATTAATTCATTCATATATTTACATTTGTAAAATGTACAGTACATTGTATGGTAGTTATGTTATGATGGTAAAACCAAGAATATCCCTTATTTTTTCTTAAACAAAGCCTTTTCTATTGGTATTATTATTATTATTATTATTATTATTATTATTATTATTATTATTATTATTATTATTATTATTATTATTATTATTATTATTATTATCATTATCATTATTATCATTATTGATATCATTATCAACAATGTAGCCTACAGCTATCTGTGAGGTGTCTGTGGTTTCCTTTGATACACAGGAAATAAAAAAAATAAGATATATTTGAAATCCATACTAATGATCTGTTGAAGGAAGGAAAAAGAAATATTTCGAATTTTAGTGAAATATGCAAATATTTGATTGTGTTACTCTGCATATTCTCATAGCGCACATTCCAACTGAATTCTCATTCTCATTGCTTACAACACAGCTATTATCATTTGACAGAATGGCTCCTAGGAAGAGGCCACCTGCTATTAAATATTTCTTATTCACATGTTGCATTACAGAATCGCAACTTTTTTGATATTCTTGGTATGTTACGAACTGTTGTGCTCTATATGTACTCTGCTATATTATTGCAGTATTTATGAAGACAAACTATTTAATCCTTTGCAGTGGGTGCACTACATTTTGGAAAACTATTTTGTGTGCTTTTTTTCACATTTGTGTGGTCTTTTCGCATTATTTTCATTTTTTACTAATAGGTTATTGCTTGTTATTGCCTTTGATATGAAGCTCAATATATGCTGCATAACTCACTTGGATCGAGAGGATTGTGGTTACGCGGGAAATTTGAAAAAAGTTAATTGGTGCCACATAGGGAATTTTGAGAGGGAATTATAGAAGGAAAATTTGAAAAGAGAAACAAAGTGAAGTTAACATCTTTATTTTATTTTTATTTATTTTACGTCAAAAAACAGTTAAAAACTGCGTATGACGTGCTATGGGGAAAAGTGAATTGTGTGCACATTTTCAAAATTCTGTGATCCCTACACTAAGTCATATACTACTTAAATTTTGAATTTTTGAAAGGGAGAAAAAAAAACAACTCCCATGTAATAAAATCTATTTTCAAGGGTAAATAAGCAATAAATTTTGAATTTTGAAAGGGAGAAAAAAAAACAACTCCCATGTAATAAAATCTATTTTCAAGGGTAAATAAGCAATAAATTTTGAATTTTGAATCTAGTTGAATAGTAAATAAGTAAATTTGAATAATTAAAATTAGGTAAAAAATAAAATCTTGTAAGTTCCATGGGCTGGTTCCAATGATCTTAGGTGACAAAAATTACTCAAGCCAAAGGCCTTCGGGCTTTGTGTTACTGTTCGATCATTAGAACCTTTGTAATGCCCTTGGTGCATATGTAAATAACTATTTTGACATTAGTATTTGTGTATATCTCAAGACACATAATGCGGAAAAAAATAATTTCGCTATTGAAAATACATCAATAAATAGAATTAGAACAAATATACCTTCAGTAATTGAAAACTGTATTTGAATTTGATTAAGAAGCTTTACAGTGGGCGCTGATAGAGGAAGAAAGAAAAAACTGTTATGTAGGCCTATTTGAAATCAAGTTGGTTAGTTAATAGTAATCGACTACTTGTGAATGTGTTGCTGTAGGCATGTTGTATTAAACCAAATGCATTTTTCCAAGCATAACTTATATTGTATGTTGTAAAGTTTCATTCAAATAATTCAATAATTACCACTGGCACCTATACCACTGGTTGCTTCAAATTGGTCCGTGAATCTTGTATAATAGAAAGGAGTGTACTTTAATATCACAAAAAATAAGTCCATTTTAGTGCGTTAGAAAATGTTTTTCCCCATAGTGTCCATGGTTATGTAATGTCCAAGGAGAAACAAGACCATTAGGCTTTGCAAATGATCCTCAAATTTTGAAAGAATTAATTTTCAAAATCTAGTTATTATGTACACAGCTGGGACATTTTCATTTTGATGTCAGGAATTTTTCCAACCTTTATATCAGGATACGTACCATTTACATTCTTTCAGTCATTTCTTTATACCCTGTGTTGAAAAACAGTAATTGAAATGATGAAATGATGAAATGAATTCAGAAATGATGTAATAATATCCATTTTTGTTTCTACACTTGTCAACGTTATTATGACAATTCTACAGCTTTGATTAGAGTTACGTATTTTGCAAAGGCCAAAAAAGGAAAGAAAGATGCAAGTTATAGGCTGCAAGAAAAGTAAGGGAACATTGAAACAAAACAGTATAAACTATATTTATCTTATCTCTAATTTTAAATTGTTTGACCAATTTTGACTTGGTGAAGAAGAAAACTAAATTAAATGGAATTATTGTAAACTTCCAATTTTTTAGATGTGCTAAGAACAGATACTAGTGTCAATGAAATCATGTGACAATGTCATTTTGATCTTGTTTTGGTTTCATTTATTAATTAAACTATTTTTATTTTCTTCCAGGGTTTATCACCTCATAGTCAAGCTCGATTGAATAGTGACAGATTTATACCTAGTAGAACAGATAACAATTGGCAAATGAAGTTTGCAATGATATCTGTAAGTATAAAAGGAAGTGTTAATACTTATTGGCTTACTACAAAATAGTATTATGTCAATCATGGAATAATTCTAGACAATTTCATTATCTTAAAGCTTTATTAAAATTTTAAATATGCATATTGACTTATATGGGAAATGTTCAAAAATGGAAATGAAAAAACAATTACAAGTGCCTTGGATTTTTGTCATTCCAAAAGTAGTCTCATATCGGTATTCATTACCAGGCTTGGCTCAAGACGTGACTTGGGTCAAGATGAAACATGGGTTTATGATTGACTGATGTAACTTGATACTTGACTTGATGCATGACTTGAGACTTGACTCAACGCATGACTGGAGACTTGACTCGACACGTGACTCGAGACTTGACTAGACGCGTGACTCAAGACTTTGACACGTGACTCGAGACTTGACTTGATGCGTGACTCGAGACTTGACTTGATGCGTGACTCGAGATTTGACTTGATGCGTGACTCGAGATTTGACTTGGTGCGTAACTCGAGACTTGACTTGACACGTGACTCGAGACTAGGTGTGCGCTTCAAGACGACTTGACTTAACTTGATACGCGACTCGAAGCTAGACTTGTTTTGGCGCAGGACCTGAAACTTCACTCAATTCCGATCGTGAATTAATTCCAACTAACTTGGTTTGTGACTTGAAATTCGTAAAGAAGGAAATTGTCTTTTTATGGTGGTATTTAAGTTGGTGTATTTTACATTTCGTGATGACTTCTACTTTTCTTCATGACAAATTTTTTCCGTGATTTAATCATATATAATACGTATATAATTTAGAAAACGTGTTAAAATATTAACTGAACATTTTATTTATATATTGTTTTTAATGAACTTAAATGTTTTAAAATTTTCTGTTGTACTTGTGCATTATACTATGTTTATTGTCACTATAATAATTTGTGAAATATAGTTGATGATGCACTTTTTCGTGGTAATGAAATTGTGTTTAAAGTGTGCATTCATGCTGTGTTTTTAGTTTTTTAAAGTGAGCACCTCACTTACATTCAGTGGATACCTTTATTTACCTTAACATGTCTATTTTTTTTAAACTCTTTGTTTTCCTGAGCACCAATAAAAATATTTAATTTACACTTTGAGACAGTTCACTTCTTTTCATTAATATATAAACATTCTTCAGAACATAAATATTACCTCTTTATTCAATTTTTTAAAACTAGGAAGGGGTTCGTGTTGGTGCAACCACAAAAAAAGCCAGAGAAAATGGTGAAGGAGGACGAGATGGTTTAGCATACTCCTGTTTATTAAAAAATGAACTTTTAGGGGCTAATATAGATGATGTTAAAGGTCAGTGTGATGAGCGTCGCACTTTAAATCCTATCGAAGGCCGTAATTTGTTTCAGGTGAGTTTTTTTGCAAAGAGCGAATACTAGTTAATAAATATTTCTTACTTTGTGAGATATTTATATAGTGTCATCCAGGAACATGATTGGTAGTAATACGTAATAGTAAATATTTTTCATGCGTGAATATGTTAACTGGTAATGTATTACCAAAATCTTTTTTCTTTACGATTACATTTCTTGTGTAAATATTAATAGTTCATGCTCTTAAAGTAATGCAATTTGTATAAGGTTAACAAATTTCATCATGTACTATCTGATTGATGTATTGTCATTGAACATAATACTGATCAAATATGTAACTTACAATGTTTATTTCTGTTGTATATTTTCATTAATTGACTTATTAAATGAAATAATGGGTATTTACAAAATATTTTGGTATTGAAGAATTCAATTTTGTAGTGTTAAAATGCTGGATTGGAAGAATGCTTTTAGACAAATCCAGGTTTTTTCTTCTGAAATATTTATGATGAGAAAAGTGAGAACACGTAGTTGCCTTAACTGATAAAGAAATTTTGAATAAAATACATTTTTTGAAATAAGATGAAAATAACATGAATGACATAAATGACAATAAAAAACTTGAATGGCTCTTATGTTTTAAATTTACATAGATAATCTGAACACATTGCAAATAGTCTGTTGTTGAATTACTCATTTTAATAACTGAGAATTGTCATTTTAGTATGCTGCTGGTGTCTCTTAAGGACAGAAAGGTTTTTCACTAATGTGTTTCACATCTACAACGTTTACCTCTAAAAGATAATTTTTCTTTTGTATGAAATTCTGTGGAAAATTTTCATTTATATTTCACATATTTTAGCAGAGAAAGATTATCTTATTGCTAGAACTCAGACTGTAAACACTAAAAATCTAAAAAACAATTTAGAACAGGTTGTTAGAATTGCAGTAAAACCCTCAAATCTAACAGTTAAAAAGTCTTTTAATTTTTTCTGCTCTACACAAACTTTTCAGGAGTTTCTCAACTTTATTACTTTAATAAACATAATGTAACATATCACAACAAAATGGAGCATCTTTTTTTTCTCTGATACCTCCTCCTGGAAAGTCAAATAATGGAATTGTTCTGTTCAGAGAACGTAATCCATGGTGTGATGTTCTTTCAGTGTAACAAAGTAATTTATAGTTAAAATTATTCAAAGTATTAGTCACTGGTGAATTTGTATTTTCACAAGGTGATGAAGAAGTATCACAAAGAAGGGAATTCACAGGAAACTTCTATGCATTGGTTGTCTTGGTAGCATAGTGACAAAAGCCACTGTGGGCGTGAACTAGGAGATTTGGGTTCGATTCTTGGTCTGGTTGACCATGTTTTGTGCTCTTGTAATCATGTTAATTGAAATGTAACTTGCATTACTTATTTAATTTTTACATTTAATTATCAGTGAAAATATTCATCTGATTTAATTGTTTGTTGTGAAGCCTGTCTCAAAATTCAGCAGTTCCTTCACAGTTATTTTATGTTAATAACCATCCTCATTCTGTGCTTTAAACACATTTGTTGATATTAATATGTTGATAGTACACAATTTTTGCTTAATTTTTTTTAATAAACATAAACAATATAAAATCCCATTCAATTCAAATCCCAACATAGCCGAGGATTTTTATCCAGTCATGACCTATTCAGGGCAGTCCTAAGGTTCCAACATTTAGTGGCTTAATTAACAGTAAATATTGGGTAAAAATATCCATCTGAAGCATGACACTTGCCACACCATCTTCATCCCACTTCCGAAGTCAAAATAAGACCATGTAGATATACCTATTACATTAACTGTACAGAGGGCCATGGCAGTGGGTAAGTACCGGAAAAGGCTGAAAGAGAGGATTCCTAACTTCCTCAAACCCTAAGCAGGTACAAAACGATGGAATACTAAAAGTACAAAGGGTTAAAAAATGCAAAATAAAAATATGTGCATTCCGCCTCCTGAAATAACTTGCCCTATGTATGTTCTGATGTTTCCCAAATAAGTTCCTACTTTAAAAGAGGATAACAGTATTAAATTTAGATAAACAAAATTCAAACCTGACAATCCAAAAAGGATGAGTTAATATACTTACACTTCTACTACAAAGAATATAATAGGCAAAAGGAATGCCAGAGTTTGTATCGCCAACTAGTAATATAGTTTGGGGCTGCTCAAGTGGATGGCACACTAGGTGTGCCCTGGTGCCACCAATTATGTGGTGTGGCCTGCTGCTTGTTGAGTCACCCAATGAAAGGAGGTGGTTAGGGGAGATGTTTGGGCACAATAGACTCTTAGATTAGTGAAAGGCGAGTGGCATGTGGGCAAGTGCAGGGGCCCACCACTAGCTGTCTGGCCCCAATTCTTGCATTTAAGCAACCCTGGTGTACATAAAATAACTTGTTCGTATTGAATGTTTATTATGTGGAGAATAGAAAAAAGAGAGAAAGAATACAAAAGTAAAAGAAATAAAGTATGTTACAGTGTTACTTTCCACTGCATGGAAAACTCTTTCTATTATTTGTGAATCTGTTATGTAATAGTGTTAGCTTGTTACTTTCTAGAGACATATTTTTCACTTTCTATACACATTTGAGGCAGTTGCCTCAATTTCAGTGTCCATGTTTTTTTTCACCAGTTATTTTCTTACAGTTATACCATTTTTGGTGAATTTGCTTCTGCAATTTATTAATTTTTGTTTTTCAGTTTGCCTCTTCCAATGAAAACATTGCAAATAATGATGTAGCAACTCGGTCAGCATATTCGCTGTCTCCAGTAAGTGCTGAAAGCCAAAAATTACTTAGGTCCCCTAGAAAAGCTACCCGCAAAATTTCTAGAATCCCTTTCAAGGTGAGTTCTAACTTTTTATTGGGTGTATACTTACATATATGTCAATGTCTGAATTTTCCATTGTCAGCTAATAAAAGTTTCGATCATTCTAAGAAATTTCCATTTCATTTTGGTTGTATGCATCATTAGAATTTGGTAGATATTATTTTTTGGAACATATTATTATCTCAATCCCAGATTTTGAGAAAAATGTTATTAAAATGTAGCAATTTAGATCTTACCAAGGCGTAAAATGTAGTGATTTGGATGCAAAACCTCTGGTGTTCCAAAATTTGTATTTTTTTTTAAAATTAGATCTATTATTTTTAAAAAAATGAACTTTTTTGTTTGTTTTGGGTGTGTGTTTAATTAATTTATCAATTAATTAATTAATTCAAAAGATGAAGTAAAGAGGTACAATTGAGATTTTTAAAAAGGCAGGGATCATTCAGATTAAGTGTGAACTGTCTTGTAGTTTTTTTCTTTTTCAAAATTATAATATAGCAATTCAAAACACAGTAACAAAGTAAGTTATAGATAATATTTCTTCCACTAGATGATTAAATGTATGAATTACGTGGGTATTAATTTTAATTCAAAATAAATTCAAAATTGGTATTTTGAATGAGTTTTGAGATAAGATATGTGATAGCACGTATGAATTTTATTTAATAAATTAAAAATTTACAATATATGCAAAATATAATAATGTATGTAAAACAAAAAACAATACGAGTTCCCTTTTCTAAATGGAAGAAGTGCATTTCGAAAAAATAACTTGAAAAACTGAGCCATCAGGATCAGCTTCTTGGAAAATTTTCTGGTTTCACATGGAATGACTTGTATATTGGTTGCTAACCCTGTTTGTGTGTGTTCCTAGGTTTTGGATGCTCCAGAGCTTCAAGACGATTTTTATTTGAATCTTGTTGACTGGTCTTCACAAAATGTTTTAAGTGTAGGACTTGGTAGTTGTGTATATTTGTGGTCAGCGTGTACTAGTCAGGTCACAAGACTTTGTGACCTTTCATCAGATGGAAATTCAGTGACATCTGTTGCGTGGAATGAAAGAGTAAGTATATCATGGAAACTCACCTGCATGTACGTTGCATTTTTAGGGGCACAATGATGATGATTATTCTCTTATAATTCATGATGCGATTTTACAAGGAACCTCTGATGTGCCTATGGAACTAGTGATTGGTAATATTATGCTTGTTTGGAACAGTATACTTTTACAAACAAATCATAGTTTCATATTCATTATTTCTCTTCAAGAACGTTAAAAATTGGAGGGTGTAAAGTATAAAATTGTATGATATGAGTGGCGCAGAACAGAAATGAAAGTAAAAAAAAATAAATTGAGAAAATAGCAACTTTATGAAACTGAGAAATACAAAATACACCTAAGATGAACAAATATTTTATTGAAATAGTCACTTACATACATTGTAAACCATCACACACATTGGTAAGAAAATTATTAAATTATCACCTACTTTTTTTTCTATAAATTGAGTAACTGAACAATAAACTGTCCTTACAATGTTCCTGCTCTGAAGATGAAAGCTTCAGTCATGGAGGCTGTAGAAATGTTTTAAAATAAGTAGTTACTTGGGGGAAGTAGAAAAAGGGTAACAAATATTAGAAAGAAGATTAGAAAATATGATTATTTAAAGTCTCTTTCTCTAAGAGTAGTATTGTGTATTTAGCATTGTGCTAGTGATATTTGTTTTGTTTATATATATCTATATATATATATATATATATATATATATATATATATATATATATATATATATATGTATATATATATGTATATATATATATATGTATATATATATATATGTATATATGTATATATGTATATATATATATATATGTATATATATATATATATATATATATATATATATATATATATATATATATATATATATATGTATGCACTCGCACTCGCATGCACGCACGCACACGTACATTTATACATTTATTATTATTATATTTATTTTTTATTTATTTGTTTATGGCTGCTTTGCAACAACCGGGTCATCAGCAATCTTAATTGTGTATACATCAGTACATATGTATTAAACAACTAAAACTATTCTATTATTGTATTACATTCTTCATTTTAATTATTTCTAGTAATTTCAAAATTTTAATGCTGCTGATTTGAACAAAGTGTAGAGGCTGCATTCTATTTTCAGTAAGGATTTCAGTAAAGTATCATTATCAAGTCCAGAGCATTCGAGAATAATGTGGAGAGTAGTCACTGCAGGCCACATTTCACGCAGGGTTCAGGGTTGGAATTTTTTGAACAGGTGACAGTAATTTAGATTAGAGTGACCTATCGGTAGTCTTGTAATGATGACTTGTTCTCTTCTTTTGAAACTTGATTTTGGAAGATCTGATTCAAGAATAATGTTTCTTACTTGATGTAATTTTGATGACTGTATCTTCCATCGCAATTCCCAATTCATCAAACAAGAATCCTTGAAAAGATTGAGTAATTTTCTTACTAGAGGGAATCCAACGTTCTATTTTGATTCCTTGTGTGTTCTGGGCAAATATAAGTTCTTGGATATTTTGGATTATTGGATTGCTGTGTATGTGTTTTCAATGGTTTTGAGAGTTGTTATTGAATTGGAAATGATAATAGGCAAGTGATCTGACACTGATTTCAATGGGTTAAGCCCATGCTTCACATGCAGAAATGGAAAATATAGTCCAGGAGGTAATATGTGTTGGCTTCATCATCACTGCGCAACTAGCTTTTCCTTCTCGTTTGGATCCATCAGTGTATACTTACAAAATTTGTCATACTTTTGGAGCATTCTTTTTATTGCATCTGAGACATTTGCATTAAATTTAGAAGATAGGTAGGGAATATTTGCTAGTTCATTGTTTATGGTAATTTATGGTCTTGCCAGTGTGGGATAGTATTTATACATGTAGGTAAACGTAAGTGGTTTAGCAATGTTGAAGTCCTTCATGTATTTAGAGTCTCTTTCTCTCAAGAGTAGTGCAGATTGTGTATTTAGGCATTGTGCTAGTGATATTTGTTTTGTTTCAACTAGTAAGGTGTTGCAGGAGCACAAAAATGTTAATCTTCATGAAACATCTGTTGTTATTTTTCTGAAAATCACTTCATTACATCTTACTGACACTATAGTTTTCTTTATGTATATGTCTTTTCTTAATGGGTTTTTATTTCAGTATTAATTTATACATTGAAACATTACATTCATTTACATTATTTATTAATTTCTTTATTTATTTAAATTCACAGACAATTTGTTCAATAATACATGCAAATAAAGAACTGAAATAACACGTACACTGGAATGAGTTATAGCAAAGATATGAAAATGTAAATACAAAAATATAAAATATATGCAATACTAAAATGGTAAAATACCGACTAGAAACATTTAAATAAATATAATAAAAATAATATAACATAAATGTTAACATATCTTGCTAACACATCTTCATTCTTTATTCTATCCTGAATCGTGAGCTGACAATGTCGTCACCAATAACCCATTTCAGTTGCTCTTAATTTTTTCTTTTGTAACTTAACCTTTTCTTGTTCTTTCAATAATTTCAACTTCACTTTTACCATTCTTGGTAAATGTTACTCCAAGGTACTTGAAGCTATCAAGTCCTTTGATAATACCACCTTGTAGCACCAAATTTCTGTTTACACTATCAGCTACAATCTATTCAGTATTAGAGATTTTTATTGTTAGCCCCATTTCTGGAATTCTTCAAACAGCTTCCTCAACATGTAATGGATATCATGTTCATCTTCTGCCAATATCAATTGGTTGTCAGCAAAAAGCAAAGTGAACGGTTTCTGTTCCAATTGAAACTCCCAAATTTGTGTAAGTTTGCCTCCATCTCTCCAGCGCATGTGTTAGATATATTTTGAAGAGTGTGGGAGCAATTGCACATCTTTGTGACAGCAATTGCAGACCTTTGGTGTCAGGAAATTCTTCAGATATTTTTCGACCTATCTTCACCCTACTAGTACAATTATCGAACATTGCATGTTTCACTGCTCTTATATCTTTGATTCTGGTGAATAAGCTGATAAGTCGTGAACACTTAATTTTACAGGAGAGCAAAAAACAATGTTTAAATGAATTAAATCAGGGATTTATGATATTCAAATGAAGGAGATATTCAAACAAATCTATTTTTGTAGGTTTTGTTAGAGTATCATTAATCCCTTATGTATAGCATTAGTTTAAAGTTGTTTTTTGCTCCCCTGTAAAATTAAGTTTTTTGACTTATCAGCTTATTCACCGGGGTCAAAGATATATAGGTCGCTAACTCCATTTGCTTTCATTGCTAACCACAATTTACAGAGAGGAATACTGTAACATGCCATTTCTAAATCAATGGAGACCAAGTGGGTTTTAAGGTCTCCTGATAACCGTTTCTCCAGGAGCTGCTTTAAACAGGAAACAATCCATACATGATCTTACAGCATGAAATCCATTTTGTTCTTCTAGCTCATGTATCTGATTTTCAATTCTTTGTTTTATAATTTTGCCATATAGTCTTGAAAGAGAATTAGTTACACTTATTCTTTTGCAACTGGAGCAAACTTGTCTCTCTCCTTTCTTATAAATGTTAGAAATATAAGTAGTTTTCCACTCAGGGGCCACATGCTCATCCCTCAAGAAACAGCTGAAGACAATCCAACAGCTCGTGAAGCAAGTTCGTCCTATATTTAAAAGGTTCTATGTGGAGTCCATTCGGACCAGGCAAGCGTCCATTTTTCATAGATCTAACAGCTTTTTTTTTATTTCCTTAACAGAGATATCATTTTCTGTAAAAATCTAATCTGAGAAACTTATCTCATTGTCTGATTAAGTAATAAATTCTGGAAGATCTTCAGTTAACAGCTTTTGATATATTTTCCACTCTATTAAGGGAATAAGTCTTATGGGCATAGTCTCTCTTCTGTTTATTCTAAGAGATTTTAATATTTTCCATGCTTCAGTTGCCTTTCTATACCCTCATCAATAGTCTGACATTTTTTTATTCCACATTTAATTTTTTGGCTTTGTTACTTCCTTCTTTACTTCCTATAACATTGCGAATAGTATTTTCTATCCCATGGTTCCTAGTTCTTAGCCATACATTACAAGCTTTCTTTTTCTTTATGATTTTCTTGATATTATCATTTCACCAAGGATTTTTACATGATTTATTTTTATTATTAAGTTTTGGCAATTCTCCAAGAGCTTCTAATGCAGCTTCACTGATGCATTTTACTACATCATTGAACATGTTTATTGCACCTGAATAGGTTATAACATTCAGTTTGGAACTGTCTAGCATTGTACAAAAACCCAATCGAATCATCATTGAGGGATTGGAAATTATATTGAACGGCTTTTGGCATACATCCATAAGCATCTTCATAGTGCATCTCTGTAGACGGTTTTCATTGGAGAACAATTTTTGCTCTAATAAGGTAATTCTCTATATACTCTGACATCTTGAAATTTTAGCATTGTATTTTGTCTGCTAATCGCATAGTCAATAATGGATTGTAGACAAAGAGTAAGTTGAATCTGGGTAAATTTATGGATTTTTTTATGCTGGTAAAATCTATTCTGAATTTTCAGGGAATATTGTTGGTAGATGTCAATTATCCTTTCACCATTGTTATTTACATGATTTTCTCCATAATGCCCTACAGTTGCATCACTTATTTTCGAACCAACCCTAGGATTAAAATCCCCCAGCAAGATTACTTCCTTTCGGTTAATGATGTCCAAAATTTGCCCCAATAGTTCATCACATTCATTCTTGGTCAATGGTCTCATGTGCATGTATACCCCAATGACTACAATATTATATCTTTTCAGTACAAGCTCTACTTTAATAATTCTTTTGCTTATAGCCCCCCAATCTTTGATATTCTTGCCAATTTACTTTTAAACAAAATGGAAACCCCTGCTTTAGCTCTTTTAGTTATATCTACTCTGCTATACAAATGTGCAAAAGCATCTAAATCTTTGGTACCTTTTCGTTTCTTTTTTGGTTCAGTAAGAGTGACAATATCCTTATCAAATCTTTTCATTTCCTGCAAGACCTCGACCTTTTTAGTTTATCTTTTAATATTCCATGTACCAATATTTATTGTCCATTTTCTAACGCCATCTAACGCCGTCGTCTGTTGAGTGTCAGGCTTCTTCTATTGCTAGGTTCAGAAGCTATGAGGTGTTTTTCCAGGAGCAGGGGTGCTGGTCATTTGTCCCAACCCCCAATGTGGAGGGCCAGGATTTACTTTTGGGGTTTTCTCCCCTAGGATTGCCTCCTCTACGGCTACAAGGCCCCCCTCCCTGGACCACTCTTTAGGGAGTTTATAATTCTCAAGGGGAGTGGTCCAACCCAAAACCACTGTCTGCTCATCCACCCTCCAGTTTCGGGGCCCTTGAAGGACAGGGGATACCATATCCACTCTCCTGAGAAGAAATAAGATGAAACAAAGAAGGATAGCAAAACGATAGCAAGTTGAGTAACAGTAGGAGAAAATGTGAAGATCAGAAGAGGAATGACTCCCAGGTCGAAAATACAAGGGTCAAGAGAAACCAAAATCGAAAGAAAGATAGATAGATAGATTTATTAAAGTTCGCTTTGAGCTAATGCTCGGTGGCAAACATTATTACAACTAGATATACGACAATTACAAAACTATTACGAATATTTACAAATATAATTACAATTAGAATTAGAGATTAATAACCTAGTTATAATTAATTTTGAGTTATCTATATGTTGACTTATAGCTTTTCTAACACTTCACTCCACTTCACTTCACTTCACTGTATAAGAGACATGACCATATTATTAATAATACTAACGATTATAATAATGAAACTAATAATAATAATAATAATAATAATAATAATAATAATAATAATAATAATAATAATAATAATAATAATAATAATAATAATAATAATAATAATAATAATAATAATAATAATAATAATAATAATGATAATAATAATATGATAATAATAATAATAATGATAAAAGTCCCAGTATTATTAATGATGACCTACATAGAATTAAGTATATTTTTAAATTTCACTACATTAGAAGGAAGAGTCTCTAGTGCTTTTGCAGGTAGTTTGTTCCAATCTACTATAGTACGATTCACAAAGGAGAACTTGCCTACATCAGTTCTTTGCTTTCTACATCGTATTTTCCAGGGATGGTCTCCTCTACTTTTATAATCAGGTTTCTGTAATCTTTTACTGAGGTCTGCCCATGCTGAGTCCCCTTTGTATGTCTTGTACATTACGCATAAACGCGCCCGTTCCCGTCTCTTAGATAAGGGTTCCCATTCATCTCGTCCATCAACGCGTCCATGATTTACAAACTTTCCGGCCCGTTTTTGAATTTTATCTAACGCCTCGATTTGCCCTTTTCTGTACGGGTCCCAGCAGGCCGCTCCGTACTCTAAAATAGGACGAACAAGTGAAGTATATGCCAAGGATCGGGCATTCAAACTACTGTTTTTTAGAATGCGCATTACAAAGTGCAGCGCCCTCCATGATTTCTTGACCGTATTGTTAATATGATCCGACCAACCCAAGTCGCTACGCAGGACCAAACCCAAGTACTTACAGTTTTTTACACGCGGTATATCGTTAGTTCCTAACTTGTAATTCGAGTGTACATTCGAGCGAGATTTGGTAAAACAAATGAATTTACTCTTTTCCGGATTTAATTCCATCTTATTTCTGCACGCCCAGTTCCATAAACAGTTAAGATCGTTCTGTAAAACATTTTCATCCGAAGACACGCCAATACTCCTATATATTATGCAATCATCGGCGAAAAGTCTAACTTTCGATTTTATTCCAGTTGCAATATCATTAATAAACGCTAAGAATAGCAATGGTCCTAACACACTCCCCTGGGGGACCCCAGAGGTTACATCGGCTTTCGATGAGTGTTTGTCACCTATTCTGACTGCTTGAGTTCGGCCCGTAAGAAATTCTTTTATCCACAAGATTATTCGATGATCTAATCCAGTTTTTGACAGTTTTTCAATTAAAAGGCCATGTGGAACCAGATCAAATGCTTTAGAAAAGTCTAATATTACTGCATCGACCCTACTCCCTTCGTCTAATGAATCTGCTATGTCCTGACATAAAGAAATAGTCTGGCTGTCGCACGAATAGCTAGGACGAAAACCGTGTTGATTTTGAAAAAGCCAGTCGGTTTTATTCCAGACTCGTCTAATATATTCCGCAATCATGTGTTCCATCTGCTTGCATACAACTGATGTCAAACTTATAGGCCTGTAATTATTGACAATCCTTTTGTCCCCTCCCTTGTGAATCGGCACTACAATTGCCTCTTTCCAATTTTGAGGAATCGTATTATTATTTATAGTGACGTCCATTAACCGAGCAAGGTAAGGAATCATGGCTTCCCCTCCCAATTTCAATATTTCTCCTGGTATTCCGTCAGGACCTACAGATTTATTTCTCCTAATTTTTGCAATCCTTTTTCTAATAATTCCTGCATCGACTCTAAAGGTTTCTATAACGGGTGTTGATTTATTTACTGAAATCTGATCCTTCGGCTTGAAAACCGACGCGTAATGCCTATTTAAACAAGCCGCCTTTTCACTGTCATTTGTAATTAGCGAACCGTCAGCTCCGCAGATCGCTGGAATATTTTCTTTGTTCCCTTTCTTATGTCTCACATACTTGAAGAAATTTTGCCAACAGTTCAATCGATCGTTTAGAATTGATTTTAGGTAATTTTCTTGGGTATGTAACTTTAATTCTAGTAAGTCTTTAGATAATTGTAGAAAATTATTTTTCTGTTCTTTGTTTACATTACGTTTACTATACGCTTTCCTAACCTTCCTTTTCAGTCGCCTCACTTCTTTGTTGAAATAGATCGATCCGAATTGCACCGTAGTTTCTTGGTAGGCACGGATTTTTCTAAGCATTCTAAAATTATGTTCCTAAAGTTTGTCCATATCTGTTCTACTGTACATCCGCTAGAAGCCCAAGTTGAAAATTTGCTTTTCAAATATAATTGCATGTTTGTAACATCTGTTCTATAAAACTGAAAAATTTTTCTTTCTTTAACGGGATCGTTTCGCTTACCCTCTCTGCACATTTTTAGAAGAACTCCTTTGTGGTCGCTAATTCCAGGAATTATTTCGCAGGAAAGAAGTTTGTCCACCGGTCGAATAAGGAAAACGTCCAGTAAAGCATTATCGCGTGTCGGTTTAGTCACTACCTGCGTTAAGCCGTTGTCCCAAACCAACTCGTTAACGAGGCGTTGGGCGGCGCCTTCAGCCCCCACATCCCCCTCCCAGGTAGCGTGCGGTAAGTTTAAGTCTCCTCCGATAATGACGTTTTCCCCACTTTTCCTGATTGCGCGGGTTCGCTCTACAAGTCTTTGCAACGGTTCGTGCCCATCTTTCTGTGACCTATACGCACCTATAACCTCCCATTGGTTTTTTGAATTTCTATCTCGAATGTGTACACCTATTATTTCAAATTTGTCATCCGCCCATGCCTCTACTGCTTCAAAGTTGTCTTTTACGCATATAAAAACACCCCCGCCAATGCGATCTATTCTATCACGTCTGAATGTTAAGAAATTTTGTCTGAAGATTTCAGCGTTTAATATTTCCGAATTGAGCCATGATTCCGTACCTATCACGACATCTACATTATAAGATTCTACAGTGTTCCAGAAATGAACAGTTTTATTATAAATACTCCTACAATTAACCTGCAGAAAGACCAGAGACTCGCCTTCTGCGCGATTACATAGTGAAAGTCCGTCTCCCGCCACCGTTCCCGCGCCGCTGTCCGCCGTTATGTCGCCGTTCGTCGTCGCTGCCCCCGCGCCGCCATCCCTCGCCGCCGTCACCGCGACACTGTCCGTCGCCGCTGCGTCGCCGTCCCACGCCGCCGTCGCCGCGTCGCCGTCCCACGCCGCCGTCGCCGCGTCGCCGTTCGTCGCCGCTGCGTCGCCGTGCCTCGCCGCCGCCACCGCGTTGCCGTCCGTCGCCGCTGCGTCGCCGTCCCACGCCGCCGTCACCGCGTCGCCGTCCCTCGCCGCCGTCACTGCGTCACTGCAGGTCGCAGCTACGCCATCGTCACTCGCCGCACTGCAGTCCGCCGCCGACATTCCCACACAAACAGTTTCATGGGATTCGATATCCCTTGCCGCCACCGCCATGCGGTCTCACGAGCTTGTCGCGGAAAGTTTCGGGCCTCCTACGCGCGAGAAGAGTCCACCCAGCTTTTTGGATCCCAAGCGATTAAGATGCAAGCCGTCACGACCGAAATCGCCGTCCTGCAACCAAGAATTTGGGTCCACAAAAAACACCTTTCTAGTTTGTGCCACCCATTCGTACAAGCGGTTGACTACATCAACCCGTCTCCACGGAATGCCGCGACGCCTGAGAATCCCACTAATATATATTTTAGCACTTGGGAACTTCTCTTGCACTTTCATCACGAGGTCACCCATATCCCCCATGACGAAGTCCAGATTTCTTCTCCTAAGGTCGTTAGTACCGACATGTAATATGACGGTATCTGGCGTTCCGAGGTCCCTATTCTCCACATGGAGCTGCTCAGTTCGAATTCCCGGGAGGCACACAACATTCATATGTTTGTTGTGATTACATACGTGCCTGACTATCGAGTCTCCAATTACGAGAATGGGTTTTCTCGAAGTTGGAGCCTCTACGACTGGCTGCGCGGCGTCTCCTACTGGAACAGCTCGGAGTTTCGCCTCCAGAGCTGCGTTTAACTCCTGCAACTCTTGGATTTGAAGAAGAGCAGCATCCAGTTTCTCTTCCAGTAGTCGGACTCGATTTTCTTTGCACTTGTTGCAAAACCATTTGCCGTTATCCATGTCTCCGTTTTTACCACAACTCGCATGGTACCACAGTCCACACAACTCGCGCTGTTTCCCCGATTTCAAGTTGCTGTTGCACCCACGGCACAAGATGCGAATTGCATTTGCTTCAACTGCAGGTCCCGGATTAGGTTCGACACCTCCAATTAATAATAGCACCGCTATCGTAGTCGCACTCAACGATGCTGCTTCAGCAGCTGCACCGTTCCCGCGAAACGATGCCGAGGGTGCCGGCGCTGCGCACGAGGAAAAGCGCGCGGCCCACGCCCCGATGCGCGCCCGATACTCCTGCAGGTAGCAACCCATTGTCTCACCCGGAGCTCCGCTAAAGCACGTCCAACCGCTACGACGACCAACAACAGAATGACGACCAACAACAGAATGAAAGAAAATAGAAGATGAACAGAAATGAAGAAAATAGAAGTGTGACATAAGTAAGTGGAAGCTATACCACACTAGCGACCCTCCTCCTTTCTCCAGGCTTGGGACCGACAGTGTCCGCTGTCGCCACACTACACATCCCACTTGCGACGCAAAAGTGTCGCAATTACACTGAACAGCCAGGCAAAATCCAGTGAGGACAGGCGGAGTTAGCGAGCACAGGCACAGTCTCAGATGTGTAAGCAAGACTAAACATAGGGACCACAATTTTGGACACAGTAGAGGCGAAATGCCTGTGATTGTATGGGCACATGCATCGAATGGATGAGGGAAGGTGGCCAGAAAAGATGATCAAACGGACCCCTGCTGAAAGAAGAAGAGGGAAACAGAGGACACACTGGAAGGATGCAGTAGCTAAAGTGATGGACAGAAGAAACTGCAAGTAAACGACTGGAAAGATCATAACAAATAATGCGATAATCGACCTTAATTTGTGATCAATTCACAAAAATAAATAAATAAATGTTATTATATTAACTTACATTAAAAAAACTTCATTTTTTATTTTTCATTAAACTCTTGCAGCCTTATAACATGATATTTAAACAAAACTTGAAAAATAGTTACACTATTTAAATACAGTACAAAATCTACCCTCAAAAAATAGTGGTTTATCATTATAGATCTCAAATAAATTATAATAAAAACGAACCAAGAGAACCATTGTGTGCTGAAAGAAAATTTTCATACAATGAAAACTAATATTTTTGTTTGTATTCAGTGATGTCTTCAATATTAACCAAGTCTTGAACATTGAATGGTTTATTTCCTAGTTATTAATCCATGTTCTTATTTTGCTTTTTGTTTCACTGACTCATTTGTCACAATCAAGGCATTCTATCAAGTTACAACTCCATATTTCTATATCAGTTAAGATATAAATTAAGAGTTCAACCTGATAGGACAACCAATGATACGTATGAGAAACTAAAAGCAGCAATCCATGAAGCAGCTTTTGAAGCTTGAGGTGAGGAGAATAATTAAAAATCTAGCAATATAGGTGAAATTACGCAGTAGAAACGAAGGTAAAGGAGAAAGGATGATATTGTGAAAAATGTCTCACAAAATCTGGACAACTGGGAAAAAAATATGCAAGTTTGAATAGGGAGGTGAAAAAACTGGTAAAGAAATCATAAGGTGAATGGAGGAATAAGAAATTCACAAGTGAAAGAGAACATAAGTGGACACAGAACAAAGAATCATGAAAACTTATAAAAAGCTCAAGACAAGATAATAAAATACAAACTAATTTACAATTAAAAAAATGTATGAATGGATTAAATATTGCTCAGATATATTTGAAGAGATAGACACTTATTCAAGGAAGCACCAGGAGAAATTAACAGAAAACTGGGAATTACACCTCATGGCATAGATGAAATAAGTTTTATGAGATAAAGCACTCCATCAAAAAGATGAAGAATGTTAAAATCCTGAGCCCTGGAGGTATTCCTTAGAATTATTTAAAAATTCTGCAACCAATGTATTAGAGATACTACTTACAATTTTTAACAAATGATTGAGAGGAGGAAAGTTGCATGGAAGCAAGCTTATCTAACATAAATTCACAAAAAAGGACCAAAATCAGAGGGTAAAAATTATAGAGGAATGGGTGTAACTTCATCTACAGGAAGGCTGAATGGGTGAATTTTAAAACGCAATTGAAAGGAAATTTTATTACGGAGGAGGAACAAAGTGGTTTTACAGTTAGTAGAAGTATCGATAATATCTTTACAATAAAGCAGTTGTTAGAAAAGAGATTAGCCAAAAATAAAAAAAGGCTTTACCTTTATTTATTAACTTACAAAAAACTTATGATATGGTGCCATTAGGTAAACTCTTCCAAATTTGGAAAGGCTGGTATCAGCGCCAAATATATAAATGCGGTAAAAGATTGGTATGTGAATCCAGAAACAAAAATAAAAGTGGATAATGAAGTTTTGCAGTCACTTGGCTGTCAAACTAAGGATCTGAGTCAAGGGTGTTTATCTGATAAACTTTATCACCTACTGTGTTTTTGATTTACCTGCAAGAAATACTAAAGGAATGACAAAATGTGTTGAGTTATGGGAATATACATTGATGCTTTCTGACATTCAGGTGATTTTGTCTAATTATGAGTTTGTCATGAGATATGATGCAAAAGCTGGAGGAAACATACAAAAAAAACAGGATTAAAGATCAGTTTGCGCAAAGGAAAATGAGTAGTAGAAGAGAAGAAAAGTAGTAATGTACCAATAAATGGGAGATCAGATAGATGCCTGTCACAAATGTAAATATTTAAGAGGAATTATGAGTGAAAAAGAAGATTCCAGAAAATACATTTTTTGGGGGATTACAGAAGGATGACAAGCCATTAGAAAGTTGAACTTCCTGCTGAGGGGGAAAGAAATATCCAGGTCCACTTAGAAAATACTTTTTGACACTATCATACCAAGTATAGCACTAATTGGATCAGAAATGTAGGAATTCAGAATTACTGCGACTGCGACTGCTACTGCGACTGCTACTGCGACTGCTACTGCGACTGCTACTGCGACTGCTACTGCGACTGCTACTGCGACTGCTACTGCGACTGCTACTGCTACTGCGACTGCGACTGCTACTGCGACTGCTACTGCTACTGCTACTGCTTTTTTTGTTTTTGGTGCAGTCGGCGTTTGCTAACCAAACAAGAGGCCATGTTGAACTGCCCTTCTTACTGCCTACGGAACCGCCAGTCTTGCATTGGTCTGGCATTGCGTCAGAGGCAGTGCGCTGTCTTTTATTTCGTGTCTTGCTTTTGTCGTGTCTCCTTATGTCCCCCGTCCACCGTGGTGATTAGGGGTTCAGGAGTTTACTTCTTGTCCCTCTTTTGTCTTATTTCGTGCTGATATTTGTAAATAAATTTTTTTGGTGGTTTTGCTCCAGTTACTTTTACTATCTGTTACTGTTACTATTTACTTCTGGTGTCTCTTTCGTCTTTTTCTTTTCTGCCTATAATGGTAGACAAGTATTTGCTGATTTTGCTCCAGTTACTTTTGCTTTCAATTGTTTTGTTGATAATATTGTCTGCCGTCAGGTTTTCTCCCAGTTGTAGATTTATATTAAATCTATGTTGGTCCCATCTGCTGCAGTGAAAAGCTGTGTGATCTGCTGTGTCTGTTGCCTTGCAGTAATAGCATAGGTCGTCTATCGTTTTGCCAATTCTGTATGTGTATACTCTAAAATTACCATGCTCTGTCAGAAATTGGGTGGTATGGTAACTTAGGTCGCCATGCTTGCGAGTCACCCAGGGCTTGATCTGCTTTATCAGGCTATGTGTCCATGGAGCTAAAAGTCGTGTTGTCCCACACGTTCTGCCAATTTTAATATGATTGTTCCTGAATCTCCTCTATTGTCACACCTTCCTCTTTTGCTTCAAATAGTTCCTGGGCCAGAATGTGCATTGGTTTAAGTCCTGCTAGAACCAATGCAGCTTCAGCGGAAACTGTTCTATATGCACATAAAATTCGCAATGCCATTTTTCTTTGTGTCCTAATGAGTTTTGCCTTGTATTTAATTTGTGCCGATTCTGCCCATATAAGTGCAGCGTAGAGTAGAATATTGTGCATTACTGAGCTCAGAATTTTTCTCTTTTCTTGGCTGGGGCCTCCGATATTTGGCATCAGTCTGCTGAGTGCGTCAATTGTCTTCGTTGCCTTTTCCATGATCATATTACAGTGGTATTTAAAAGTCAATCTCTTGCCTATCACAACCCCAAGATATTTCACTGCTTTGGCCGGATTTACTACTGCGTCTTGAATCTTGAAGAAAGCAGGTTTAGGTCTACGTTTTCCTGGCAAAAGTACGGCCTCCGTTTTATGGTGTGCCAGGGTTAACGAGTTTTCTTTCATCCATGTGTTCACTATATGTAGTGTTGCATTACCATTGAATGTGAGTTCCTCTATCGTTCCAGCTGTAACTAAGATTGCTAGGTCATCTGCGAATGTGATAAGTGTCGTTCCTTTGGGAGACAGTTGTCGGAGGACTCCATCATATATAATATTCCATAGTGTTGGTCCCAGAACTGAACCCTGTGGGACCCCTGCTGTCATTTCTATTTCCTTACCCTTTTTTACACTTATCACTCTTTGGGACAAGTACGGAACCAATGATGTTAATAAGGTAGCATGCTATACCCCTATCCTCTAACTCTCTCATAATCATAGACCAGGACACAACATTGAATGCGTTTTTTACATTGAGGAGTATTAATGCACATAAGTCCTTTGTCGTTTGCCTTCCTGGCTATGCTAAGAACATTGTCAATAGCTCCATACGTCAATCTGTGTTTTCTGAAGCCTGCTGCGACTGCTACTGCTACTGCGACTGCGACTGCTACTGCGACTGTGACTGTAACTGCGACTGCTACTGCTACTGCTACTGCTACTGCTACTGCTACTGGGACTGCGACTGCTACTGCTACTGCTACTACTACTGCTACTGCTACTGTGACTGCGACTGCGGGGCTCATTTTTAGCTGATAATTGTGCTGTCAATTTTTCAATATTCTCTTAATGATATCTACTCTAAAAAATTGATGGTTCTGTCTACTGAATCATAAATGATTCTGAACTTGATTCTAAATAAACTGTTGCCAGACCTGACTTACAACTTGCAGTTCTCCCCATTTCTTAATTAGTCCAATTGGTAGACAATACACTTTTCTTTTTTTTACAGTGTTATTATTATTATTATTATTATTATTATTATTATTATTAATATTATTATTATTATTATTATTATTATTAATATTATTATTATTAATATTATTATTATTAATATTATTATTATTAATAATATTATTATTATTAATATTATTATTATTACTATTATTATTATTATTATTATTATTATTGTTATTAATATTGGAATTTGTAATGTATATTGTATGTTTCAAGAACCACTAAGAAAATGAAACCATAAAGAGACTTACCTTTTTTTCTTTTTTTCAGGGGAATTTGGTGTCTGTGGGTACTCATCATGGGTATGTTCAGGTTTGGGATGTTAGTGTTAATAAGCAAGTCAATAAACTTCAGGGACATTCTGCTCGAGTGGGTGCTTTGGCGTGGAATGGAGATGTTTTGTCTTCTGGTAGCAGAGATCGTTTGATTCTGCAGCGGGATGTGCGAACTCCTGGTCTTGTACCTGAAAGAAGATTAGTTGGTCATCGTCAAGAGGTTAGTGTTTGCTACAGATAAAAACTATTCAAATGGGTGCAATCTGCAGAAAACTATAATCGAATCTTTGAGCCTTGTCTCACTTCTAAATTGCAAAAACTCTTAGCCATACTGAAGCATGTTATTTATGATATAAAGCATGCGTGTGTCCACTGAGTATGATAAATAAATGTTGAACATTGTGCAAATTTTTCAGAGCATTTCTGTTGATCAATCTTTTGATTTTTATACACGTTCTGAAAAGTTTGGCAAAATACAGAAGTTTCTGCTTCACATAATCAACAGACTGAATGACGAAAGAGGGGATAGACAGACGGACCCTCTGACAGATGAATTGATCCTGGTGGATGGACCAATGCTAACCATGTTTCCATTGATTGCAATGTTCTTTTGGGCATTACATAAAACTCAGTATAAATGGCTTGTCTTATATGCTGTGCACCCTAAAGTCAGGAGCATTCCGATAGTGCCCAGGATACATGATTCTTAATGTGCATTGCCTAATGAGATTGTAGAAATGTCTCAAAATATTTGTTTATATAAAAGAAAAGTCTTTTGGAGAAACAGAAAACATGGAAAATGCAAGAATACAATATACAGAAAAAGTTGAACAGTCTGACTAGCAAACTCGCCATAACCAGCTTTTGGGAGATTCTCATTTAAATAAGGTTCACTACATGTAATCCTACCACTTGAGTAAAATTGATCTGAAGATTTAATGATGTTTTTTTATGAACCTAAATAATTCAAACAGTTAATGTTGTAATATCCAACATTCAAACCACATATGGAAATATTTTAAAACTGATGTCAATGAATGCTGCCTATCTGTGCCTGAAGATAGACACACACCCAATCACCGTAACATGTATAATTTGAATAAATAAATCACAATTTGTTTTATAAATTTTTATTATTATCTACTTCCTCAAAAGAAGAAGTGAAAACAAATCTGTTTTTCTTAAATTTGGAATTTGGAAACTTTATCAAAAAATGTTACAGAAAATCATAATTTAAGTGATGAAGCAAGCCTTATACTTTCAAAAGTTTATGCGTAAAATATTAGTTAGCATGGTTCGTGCATGTTTCCAGTTGCTTGGATGAAGGTTGAAACATGAACACCTGAAAATATTTAATTTATTCAAATATTTTTAATAACAGTAGTATCTTAATGTTTAAATATTTGAGAATTCAAAAACTTAATTACTTAGTTTACTTATTGTATATTTAATAAACTTAATGGAATTTAATTTCCTTACAGGTTTGTGGATTAAAATGGTCTCCTGACAATCAGTACCTTGCTTCGGGTGGAAACGACAATCGCCTGTTTGTCTGGAATCTTCACTCCTTATCACCTGTTCAAACATATACTGAACACTTGGCTGCAGTGAAAGGTGAAGTATATTAATTGTCCTAGTACTTTTTAATGTTATACATTTTTAGCTATCAACAGTAGAGCTTCAAATTACACAAAAAAGACCAAAGTTTGGTCTTCATATTTTTAATTATTTTCTTATTTTTTCTAACTTAATTGGTTTTGGAAATATTGCATGATGAAATTTGCTGAATATGACATGCATTACTAATTCAATAGTATCACTATTAAATACACTAATTATAGAAACCTAGTACAAACTCCATTCAAAACTTAAAAATGTAGTACAAATTCCATTCAAAACTTAAAAATGTGTTTAATTCTTTAGATTTTGCAAACTTTTTCTTTTCCTGAATTTTTAATTCTTAAAATAAGTTTAAAGTTTGAAAATTGAATATTTTTGTAAACTCAATGAGCTAAATATTTTTAAAAAATATTTATAAACTCGTTAGAGTGTGGTTGATAACTCCAGAAAATATCAGTGGGATCTAAGTATCTTTAGAAAATATTCACTTTTTACGAACCAGTGTGTAGTAGATTACTGCAACAAATGCGTTTCTTGCATTACTGGCCGACAGTTCCTTTGGATGAAGAAGTAATTAAAGAACTGCTTGAGGTAGTGTAAGTTCATGATACTTTTTGGTTATTCAATGACTGATTCTTGCTTCAGGTTTTGATTAACATTTTGAAATGTTCTGGCCTCTCACAACTCACTTGAAATATCCTTGCTTACATTAGAATACCTGAACTTTTATCACAGTGCACAGTTCTAATGTCTTATCGAATTTACTTTCAGGTCTGGGCAAAATTCCATTTTCTTCAGCCAACTTTTTAATCACTTTTATCATGTAGTGGGTTTGCTGTGAAGTGTCATTTTAATTTTATTGTATCTCCAACTTTCAAATATTGTCAAAATTTGAATTTTCAATGTTTTTGTCATCTGTTGGGTGAAAAGAATTGATTAGTTTCTTAATAATATCTTTATTGTCTAATTTTTCAATGGACTTTGAAGAATCTTCACTGTGAAAATTTTTATCTATGATAGCACTTTGTACTTTCTGAAATTTCTCACGCTTTTGTTGTAATTTTCTTTTCTTGATAGGGGTTTCTCTGATTGCAATTAATCTCTTGTTTATCTTCTCTACAATTTTCAGACACTTGACAAACTATCTGAAGAGCTTAAATTGTCATTTCCTTGATTTCCACTGTTTTGACTTTATTCACTGGACGTTCTGTTACTTTCGTTAATACCAAGGCAGCCAACGGTCTTGACGCACTGTTCACTAACAGAAAGACCTTTTGGAAGCCAACTCACTTTTTCTGACATGAATCACAAATTCGCAAATCTAATTACTCTTCTAAATCAAGTTTCACTTGTAAATAATGGTTTATTTGTCTTATGTTCCGTGACAAATGGTCTGTTGTATTTTACGAGCAAGGTCAGGAGGAACCTCATTGCTAGGACACAAAGGGACTTGGCAGTAAAATTTGTTACACTGGCACGAGGAAAAGCATTAATAGAATTTGTTTTGCTGTCATTCATCCCTGGGGAAACAATGAACATATGAGGAACTATAATATTTCCTGAAACCCTAAGTAGGTAGATGGTCATTCTTTTTATTGTTCTTCAGCACTTGGATCAACCACTGACCAAACACAATTTGTTAGTACAGGGGCAAGAAGTGCATGCCTGCATACTTAAAATAGATCTTTTTACAACTGTACGTGTACAGTGCCTGCTTTTTTCATGTTGTGTCTTATAGAAAATTAAACAGGAAATACCTCTTTATTTTAAAATTTTATTTATCTGATCAAGTTTGTGTAGGAATTTTAATTTTTTTTAAATAATTACAATTTTTTAAATGAATTTTTTTCTTTTTAAGTACTTTACAGAGTCCACGTTTCAGAGTATTAAACAAAACAAACCAGGAATTTTTATATTAAGTACATTCCGAGCATCTATCAATCATATTTTGCAAAGTCCACATAAATTCTAAAATTTAATATAGGCATAAATTATCAATTTTTAGATAATACAACAAATGCTTGTCTCTTTCTATGACATCCAGATTTATTAAAAAAGATCATACATTTAAAAAAAGTCATGTCATTGTGCAATTTAACATGGAATGGCTCAGTAGCAATATGCAAATTAGTGTGTGAAATTAAGGTTGCAAGAGAATAAAATTGTTGAGAGGGCCTTCTGATCAAATGGTACAAATTTTCATCTTCCCTCCTATTCGATAAAAGTTTACTCACTTTTACAATGATAAATTGAAATTTAGATTGGAAGTCTAAAATCCAAGATGCACATTGTATGGCTACACTAAAATATTAAGGATGGGTTGTTTCTGTGCAGTAATGTGGAAATGGTGGTTACTTATATTTAGATAGCATTGGGAACTAAAAAGCATAAATGCTGCAGATCTACCAATTCACATAGAGCAAATTAACCTCAAAATTGTTGATTTAAGTAAAAGTAACATACTATGTTTTGTGATCTTGTTGGATATGTTAATGTTCACGTTGTAATGTTAACCAGAAAGCAATGTCAAAAGAGAGGAAGCACTAGTAAGCTACCAGACTGCACTTTGTCAGTTGTTGCATTCTTTGTTTACTATTTGTTAAAAGTTGTTCATATCTGAATTTCTCCATTACATTTTCTTTCTTTGTGTTCTGTGCTGTTTGTGTTGAGTTCCATTACATTCACATTAATTTGTCGATTTTGATTATTGGTTTTCAAAGTTAAATTAGATTTTTCTTATTTAATTACTATTTTCCCTATTAATTGTGTTTTGGTTACATTAATTTTAGTGCCTTGTACTTCATTTAATAATGGTAGTACTAGGAGGAGCCAAACTAATTCAGATACTGTTTTCTTTCTGAGGCTTCTCAATTCCAGTATTTACCTACTAAAAAAAACAAAAAACTGTTATTTAACAATAAATAATCATATTAATTGCTATTTTAAAAAAAATTGTTATTAGCAATTGCATGGTCACCTCACCATCATGGCTTGCTGGCAAGTGGTGGTGGCACTGCTGATCGTTGTATTCGATTTTGGAATACATTGACTGGTCAGCCAATGCAGTGTGTTGATACTGGGTCTCAAGTGTGTAATTTAGCTTGGTCGAAGCATTCATCTGAATTGGTGAGTTTCTTACATTTAAATAAGTTCTTTGTATCACAAAAGTACATTATTTATTTTGTGTATACATACCTCAAATTCTCATTTATATTATTCCAAGAATTTACTCTTATTTTTGTTTTTAATTTTTAGATTGTCCCAATGTTAAAGTTCTATTTGTTTCTATCCCTAAAATAGGTCAGCACTCATGGCTATTCTCAAAATCAGATTTTAGTGTGGAAATATCCTAGTCTTACACAGGTAGCAAAGTTAACTGGACATTCATATCGTGTTCTATATCTGGCAATGTCGCCAGATGGTGAAGCTATTGTGACTGGTGCTGGTGATGAAACATTACGTTTTTGGAATGTTTTTAGCAAGGCACGATCTCAAAAGGTAATTTGTAATTTAAAATCTATACTTCATTGTATTACTTAAAAATACAATTATTTTACTTTGACTAATGAAATAAAATTCTTTGTAGGAAAACAAATCTGTGTTGAATCTTTTCACGAGTATTCGATGACTAGCTTATGAAGCTGACCAATGAATGATTCGTTCAATCGATCGGTCCTTCAATGGATTGATGCCAGGAAGTTTTGGGGCCGTGCTATCCCTGAGAAATTAAAAATTTATGACTATATCAAAGTATATTTTTACACGGGTTTGTTACTATTGGGAAATCACTCCTCATATTCAGATTATGGAAGAGCATGTGTTCCACATGAGTCTGATCTCTACAGCTTCTTGACCTTCATTCTCCTTGAAAGGTGAAGCTGACATGAGAAGAAATGTAAAAAAAATATAATGCAGATTGTGATGAAATATCAGAAAAGAAGTTGCAAATGAGGGAAGTGCAATATGTGTGTGTCCTCCATTGATTTACTGCAATTATCAGTTGGTTTGCTTTTTTTGACAGTTGTGTGTGCATTCCAGGATACTGCAAGTTCTGAATTGAAAATAATCATGGGATATTCAATAATGGTCAATAATGGTAGTGATGATGATAATCATAACAACGTAATAATAATAAAAATAATAATGATAATAATGTCTAAATATTTATATTTATTAGTTTAAAAAGTAATAGTCTTGTGGATATGAAATGGATAACTTGTGTATGAGCTCTGAAATGCGCTAAAATTTGTTTGGACTTGAACTGTGTTCTTTTTTAAAACTGGTAATTAATAACAACTACTGCAACAATTAAAAGATGATGATGGTGGTATAGTGATAACACTTAAGGTTTTACATTGCTTAGTTTCATGATTATTGGAATGCCTTATTTCAAAGCGTGTTAACCAACAACGTGAATATGTCATTTCATAATAGTCCTCGTCAAGGGGTTCTTTATGTTTTTCTAATGAGCATAAGATAAAGAAGATTTGATTCAAAGCTTTAATTACATTGCTGTGCTACATCTTCCTTCTGTTATTTACTTTCTTTTCTTTTGTGACATTTGCAACTTACTTACTGACTTCATCAGTTCTTATTTAGCAATGTGTGAGAATTAGGATTTGTTAAACATATGAAGAATTCAATACCAATGGGTGAATGAAAATATTGTTTGATACTCGTGATAAACCAAAACTTTATAAGTTACTATATTTTAATATAAAATTTAGTATTCAATTGTATTATATTGTGAAATGCAGAGATAATACTGCATATGTAAAAATGCTGATTTGAGTGGGTGTGATTTTTTTTTTATGAGTGTCTCTAAAATTATTTCCTAAATGAAGTTTTTGTTCTGGTTTGTATAAATTTTGTTAAAGGTTTGTAGATTTTGTGTACTGAATATGTATTATATTTTGATTGTGAAATAGCAGTTAAAAGGGAACATGTTTCTGAAACCTGTTTCCAATGATATTTGAAAGAGCAAACATATTTGCTAATAGGTTTTTTCTTTGGTTCTTTTGCAGCTTGATACAGTTTTAGAATTGCTTACCCTGAACTTTTTGGCATTATAATTTCCAGCTGCGCTATTTAGAAGCATTACGCTATTTTGTTTACTTGATAAAGAGAGTTATTTGTGATAAACCACACTAAAAAAATGAATTACAACGAAAAGGCTGTTCCAAGAACAGGTTTCTTGTAACCTTTCAGTCCAAAAAGTTCTGCTTTATTTCGAGAATTGAAGGGCTTTTTACCTAATTGTTACAATTGCTAAGTTTTAGGTAACCAATTATTTGATCCTTTAGAAGATTCTGTAACCAACTAGCACTTAAAATACCAGATGTGTATGTATGGTGATGCAACAGGCGAGGAATAATGCATAACACTGAACACCTTACACAACTCGTCCACTAATTATGCATGTTTCTTTTTTTCTCCCCCCCTTCTTTCTTTCTTTTTTTTCTTTTCCATTTACTTTGAACACCAGTTAATTTTGTTGCACATTTCTGTACAGAGCAGAGATATTGTAATTTTATTACCAAAATGAGAGAATAAAAAGAAGAGACTGTATTATTTTTTTACATCTTAGTCCAAGTCAGAGGTTCCCAGCAGGGTCTGGAGCGAACCCTTAGCAGTCAATGAAATTTTGAAGCAGGTCAATGATGGTCAAGGGATTGATTGGGGGACAGTAGCTGAATATGTACCAGTGACTGATCAGTATAATGAAGATCTGATTGATCACAAACACAAATATGAATGAACTTTATAATCGATTTTTTCTGATATAAAGCAATAAAATATATGTAATAATAAATTACAAGTTTGCACTTCTTTCATATCAGTCATTCATCCTTAGGAGTTAAGAGTTGAGATATAATTAAAGATAACTATTCATTCACAATGATACTGTATTGTGCAAGAAAACTCCACTACAGAAATGTTATGATGTATTAAAGAAGCCCTCAGTGTTTTGTAACCATTGTATTACAAAGAAGATTAGAAATTCAGCTACTCAAAAGTAGAAATGTCTTTGGTTATTGAAAGTAAAGATTATTTACAAGAATACTGGTATACAAAATTGTTATCTTTAGGGCAATTACTTACAATTCTTTGTGTTAAGATTATAGGTGCTACATTCTATAAAGAAAATGTATGAAGGTTGAATGAAGCAAGCAATCTCTTAACAGGGGTCGATGAAAGAAAGATGTTGGGAATCCCTGGTCCAAATCGTTGATGGAACTTTTTTCCTTTTATATTGTTTGAACAAAAAATATCAAAAATAAATTTGTACAACAATAGAATATATTTAGAATGTTTAAGATGTTTTCAAAACAACAAAAAATCAGAAATTGTGAGCCCACAAATGAATTTTCAAAGTAAAAATCATTGTAGATATGATTACTACACTAAAGGAGATTTTTCAAGAAAATAACTGAAGCCGTAAGTTCACAATATCAGTTTTATGTTGATAAAGTTTTTCTTTTCTTTTTTTTCTTTCATACAAACATTTGTTTATTATTGAAATGTTGGCTTCTTAAGAGAGATCTTTGGTATTTCTGTTTACATGATTGAGTGAATTACAGATTGGAAAAGGTAATTACCAAATTTTAAATTTATATTTTTGTAATTCCATTCTTTATAAGTTTTGATTATATGGTAATATTTTTGAACTTCAGTTGTGTAAAGATTCAACTTTTCTTATTCCGTTTTTCAGTTCTTTGATGCTCCCTATAGCCTTATAGTTTTTCCTTCTCTAAAATGTGTGCTAGTTCTGAAATATATATTTCAATTTTTTTATTTGCATAATAAGTAAAATATTTTTCTTCCCTCCCCTATTATTAAATCTTGTTACATTTTTAAAAATCTTTATCCATTTTATGAGTTGTTAATTTTACTATCTGGTTTACTGGCATAAACTGAAAAGAACATGAAGTGTGATCAGATTTATTGTGTTTCTCCAAACTTACAGTAACTTTCTTTTTAGTTAACGTTCTCTATTCTATAGATTTGATATACAGGTGCATGGAAGTTGAAAAGAGTTATTTTATTTCTTGAAACTTAAGAACAGGGTTAGCAACAATTGGTTTGGGGAGAGAGTACCTGATTACCAGAGAATCAACAGTGAGGGTTGGCTCTTAGTGGCATGAAGAGATTAAATAAAAATAAATGATGAACATTTTTGTAATATATTTTGCATATTGTTCAAAACAGTTTTAATATGGCATTATGTTATATCACTTTCAAGGGTTCAAAGCTAATAATTCCAACAAGATGGTGAATGCTACTACTATTATCGTGTATTGAATCAAAGAATCTTCAGTTGAAAGTAAACTTAGACCTTTATGTGTAATAGAATCAATAGTCTGAAGTTATGTGATATGATTGAATGATGTAGATGGATTTTAGGCTGTGCAAATAAGATACCTAATTATGTGTGGTGGAATATCCAGGTGCACACGATTTTAGATTTTTGTTACAAAATTAAATGATAACGTTAATGAACTCGGGCCTTAAATTTAATAACTTCTCATTCTTATCCAAATATTAAGCCAGAGACTCACTCAAAAGCAGTTCATTTCCCTGTAAATAATAGCCAATTACCTGTTAAAAAAAAGTCTCCCAACTTTTTCAAGAAAGACATAAATATAACATTAATACAAACATTTGAAATGTTCTTTAATTGTTCTAGATGATGAAACATAGCAATTATTTTAATTTTTTAAATTCTGGCAACTACTATATTGTAATTGAAGCATACTACAATTAATCATCAGGATGTAGTGGTTACATTGCTAATAGGACATTGTGTACTTGGAATATTTTACTACACAGAGTAATAGTCTCATGCCTTTTCTTGTAGACTTCAGTGTTCTGCAAATGACATAGCTTTCTGATTGCTGTCTTATGAGATACCAGAAGCCGGAAGAAACATCTAGGTAGGCAAGAAATTAAATTTATATACATTAGATGCGGATGTGGAAGGTCCTCTCTTGGTGATTTGTGATCTTTGCTGGCTCAGCGTCTCTACCCGAATTGAAGGCGTGTCTCAGAGAAACTGGGTGTAAATGTGATAGAGCCTGGAAATTTGCTAAACTACATCCCTAGCCTCTGGCTGGTAATGCCAGTGTGTTAGACGGCTTGGATATAATGAAATCTGTGTCTAGAATGTACAAATGTTGAACAAATTGTGAAAGTGAATAGAAAAAAGACATAATAGTTAAATTTAGCATTAAGTATGCAATTCTATGACAGTAATTAGCTAAACATTGTAGGTTGCATTGTATTTATTTATGCAATTTAAATATGATTAATTGGTTGTGTACAAAGTAATGAAAATAATTTGTGGGTTCACATTTGTAAGAATTTATGATGCCCTGTAAGCTGTGTGGAAACTTCACGCTACATTCCTCTTATTTGAAATGTGTGACTAATGAAAATTGCTGCTCTATCTTTGGTAGGAAATATAATAGGTGAGTGTTTTCCAAAACCTCATATTCACCATGATTATTTTATTTCAAATTATATTACGATATTTTTCATTCCCCAAAAGAACTTTTCTCCTTACCCACTGTGGAATTGTTTTCGGAATCTGATCATTCTCACAAAACATCAACTTTTTCTTCACAAGTGTGTATTTTTAGTGTTTCAAGAACTAATAATTTAATTTTTTTAATGAACTTACTTCTTGCCTATTTAAACTTTCACAATTTTCTACATTATTTTAATGCAAATGATGGTTTTGTGTTCTGTGAGTTTTCACATGTACATCCCCTTTTCGGAGATCTGTATTTCTATTTAAAATTGTGAAATTGACTGTATTGTGCTGCAAAAGTGCCAAAATTGTTTGGTTTATTAACACTTTACTAAGTTTTTTGAAAAACTTTTTGAATTATTTTCACAGGCTGCCTGTATTTGTACCCATTAATATAATACATATTCAATGTGTAATTTGATGTTAATTCTTTTAACAATCTTTATCTTCTATCACTATAATGTGATGAGTCTGATATATTAAAACCGAAATACAAATGTAAAGAATGATACATTTGAGTTTTGTATATTGTTAGAAAACGTAACTGTTTTGCAACAAAATGTTCAAAATCAAATGACAGCTAGCTCTGTCAAAGATCCTTCCTAAGAAAACTTGTTGATTTAACATATTTACAAAAGAAAATATGGTGATTATCCATGTATATTATGTGATTACTAGAAACAAAACTGAATGATTGTTGCCATAATTTTCTGTAGTTTTGCTGGTTCGTAAACTAATACGAAATGTTTTCTCACCTCTAAATTTTCTTTGTGCAAAATGAATCATTCAATTCACATTGAGTAATTTTCTTTTTAGTAACAAAAATTTATAACTTTTATATTTATGTAAGGAATTAGCTTGAAAATCACTGCATTTAAATAATCAACAAGTGTCATTTTTTAATACCTTTTTGTTTAAGAAAAGCAATTTCATCAGTGGTAACATTTAAGCACCTCAGTCAAACAAGTTGTCAACATAAACATAACTATGAGAATATCACATCAGTTAAATTCTAATTAGAATCGTGAGTCTTTAAGCAAGAAATGACATGCAATATTGTGGATGATTGATATTGTAAAAAAAGGAAGAATGCAAGAGGAAAAGAAGAAAAATTACTTAAAGTGTTATGCCTTCCTTTGTCGTGATATTAATATTTCTTTATTGGTTTAAAAAGAGGAATCTGAAGACTTTTCTGAGGTTTCTGAGTTTTTGATACTCTATTTACTCTGACCAGTTGTGTGATCTTTTTCTGTAAAATGTGTGGCCAGTCTCTTGTTTTAATTTTGCTATATTGAGGAAAAAGTGAAATATAAAAATGTGGTTAACCTAGCTTTGCATTGATGAATAAGCAAAAATTTAGTAATAGATTTTAAAGGCAGATGGTTACAGGAAACTGATTGCCTGATAATGAATGAATGAAAAAAAATTCAATTTGACACTGCTGTTTTGAACCCACCTAACGAATCTTGAGCCTATAATTTATTTTATATGCCATATAATAGCTTGTAGTGCCAAAACATTGCACAGTTCTACTACAGAAACTGTATAAGAGTATGGAGGGGAAACAACAATTGATTACTTTTGTCCTGTTCTAATAGAAGTTAATTATGGCAGTCCGACAGAAATGAATGAAAAACTTTTGCACTTGCTTTTCTCTGAATTTCGATCCAGTTTCTCAATTTTTATTGGCCGACATTTAGTCTGAAAATTAGAAAGGAAGTACAGTTTAATACACTTTGTTAACTTTCACTTAATTGATAGAGTATATGTGACTTCTGAACAAATTTATCAGTTACTTTTGTGTAGAGATGGATATAGAGATAACTTACATAAATATAAAACAGTATTGGTTCAGTTGTAACTATTTTGCATTCTAAAGCTCTCCTTTCTTTCTACCCTGTTGTGAGATTGATATTGATTATAATTCTTGGGGGGATCTGTTATTGGTATTATGTTGGAGAAAACATTTTGAAGTGGTTAACACTTGTAGATAGATGCACAAGACTGCAGTGATGTGTGAAAGCTTGTGACAACACTAAGTTGTAACATTATGTTAGAACAATTTTTGTGAAGTAATTATTTGCTTTACAAATGAAAGATGTTCCTTTGTGATGCTTAGTGTAGAAAAGAACGAAAAGAAAATTGTTCATCATTTTGTATTGTAGGAGGCAGATGGTTTTTGTATACTTGAGACTGAAAAAACGAATAAGAGGCAATTTTAAAAAGGTGCAAAATAGTTCTAAGTTAATTGTCTTGGTTATTGTACATTCCTTTCTTCTTTTTTGTTTTCCCTTTTGTTTTTAAATTTGAATTTGTGATTATGCATGCCACACATTTATTTTATTATTTATAAATATATTTTATATTACAGCTTTATTGAGTGCATCATATTTGTAAAATGGCTGTTTATTTATATCTCAGTTTATTTACCAAATATTTAATTGAATTCATAAGTGTGAATTAGTTATGCATTTTTGTTTGAAAAAACTTAATTTACAGATTTCTTCCATTATTTTATTGTGCTGTACTGATTTTGCAGTATAAAGCTTATGGATATGCATAATATGAATATTCGTTGTAGTTGTTCTTGTATTTTATTTTGAGAAACTCCTATTACCCTGTGAGAATTCCTATTAAAATTACATTACAGAGACCTACGTTACAGTATAACAGTGGAAGCTAATAAAACAATCTTCATTACAATCTTTAGAATGTAATTAAAATGGTTTGTTCATTTCCAACAAACTTTCTTTAGATTAATTTTCATCCAAGATCTTTAACTTTTTTCTTTCTTCATATTTTTTAATTTTACTTCTTTGTTTTCCCTTTGTGTTTCATTGTTGAAGCTTTTTAGGAATTAAAGACTCCAGTTTCCAATGAATTCATATGAAACTGGAGTTGACCTCAACACTTAGACAATACTAAAAGATTCTGTGTGAATACTTCTTTGATCCACATCAGATGAATAATGAGGAATTTCAGTTTTATTCCAATTGGACTAAACATTTATTTTTAATTTCTTGTGTTTTCTTGTGTCAATGCTGAAAGGATGTATAACGAGTAGAGACAGATTTTTGGAAGATGATGATGATGTCATTTTTTGGGATTTTATCTATTTATGCCAAGTGTGTAGATAATTTTGGGGAATAAGATTGAACAAGTAATAAAGATCAATTTTGGTGTGCTGAGTTCAAATCTGCAAACCATTAGTTTGTATCACATCGCTTTTTTAACAATGTGGACTGAAATTTCCAATTTTCTACAAAGTTATCATTTATGACCATACAACAAATTTTTGATGAGGACTTTTTCCTATTGTATATTTTGCTTTTCTTTAAACTACTATAAACTTTCCAAAATTTACAATGGTTACAACAATTTGATGACTCTCAGTTTTTCAGGCAAGTAAGCATTAATTTTTATAAAATTGGAAATTTCAGACTATAAAGTTTAAAAAATGGATGCAAAGTACATGGTTGCAGATTTGAATTGGAACACTAAGGTCAGATTTAGACCCTTGTTCAATTTCATACTGCAGTAAAAAGTTAATTTTGCAGGTTTGAGTTATCATTGAAAAATAACATTTATCATATGATAATTTCTCATCCCTCCTCATCCACTCTATAGTTTGAAATTATAAATCAGTGATATTCAGTTTCTCTTGTGATTATAATTCTCATAAAGACTAAACAATTTAAGTTTGATTGTATTACTTATTTTTATTTGGCATTGAAAACAGAGATTTGAGCTGGGCCATAAGCAAGGGAATGACCATCAAATGAAGGCAATGCATTCCTTCCTGTGTATCTGGAGCTTATGCCATAACTTTTCATCCAGTAGTAGATTGGTGAGAGTACATTGTTTTTTTCTTACAATTTAACATAGCCACCATTTCAATACATTGCAAAGTGAACATTCTGTCAGCATTTGCTGTTACTGTTAGCAGTTCCTCTGAATCATGTTCCATAATCAAAGGCTTTCATGACTGGAGTCGATATCAATGAGGGTTTCCAGCCTGCTAGGCTGTGGTCGAGTTGGCGTTGATATGCCAAACATTGTCCACAACTGTAGAGGACATTCTCAATGGTTAGCCATGTGCCATCCTGGTTACTTCCCCCAAGACCCTGCTACCTCTAAGGATATCCACCGCAGTTGTGGAAAAAATGTTTGGCACATCAATGTCAACTAGACAACAGCCTATCAACTCAGAAACCATCTTTGATAACTTGTTCCATCTGTTCGGCCTCTAGCATAATTTCACTCAAATGTCAGCCATTTATACATTCACTTAACATAATCCCCCCCCCCCCCCCCATTTAGTTAAGTGAGACTTGCCAGATCAAAATATCAGATAAATTTAATTACTTATACTAAATTTCTCATTGTTATCTTTTTAAATAAATTTAACTGGTTTTAGGTTCTGAATTTTTTTAGCAGGTATTAGGATGTAGAGAATTCACATATTTGATGTTAATGTTATGAAATACCCTAATGATTGACATCTTAAGTTTCTTTGAGACTGACTGTCTCTGAAGTGCTCATCAAAAACTTTTGCCAAAATTTATTGTATTTTTACTGTGAAGGGCATGAATTATTGATTTAATTATTTCCATTTATCTGTATTTACTTGAAGATGAGGATACAAGTACTCTTTTGTGAATAAGTTGATTTTAAATCCCAGTTAGTTACTTTCACTCACTGTGAGTGAAAAGTTAAGAAGTGATGGAAATCACTTCTGTGAATAAGACCATGAGTCTTTGGTAAATATTGAATAATTTTCTTTTGAAGAAAATTAATTTGATTAAATGGAATGCTTACAACATCTTTTCAAACTTGAGAGTTATTTTGGGACCATGCTACATAATACCAATTGTTATTGGCTCAAGATTTTTTGGCAAAGAAGGAATGGGCATAGAGAGTATTATGGATATAGAGAGAAAATAAATTTCTTTGAATAGTTTAAACAAATCTTCTGCAATATGTTATAAGGAAGGATTTGCACATCAAGTTTATAAATGAGTTCCCATCTTGGAGCTGTAAAATGAATGCCATCATTTATCAGCTAGCTCATAAAGCTTAAATTATCTTTTTATGCTCCTAAATTATAGTTATGTTATTTTGAAGTGTAGGTAACATTTAACTTTATATGAACCATGTGATAATTTTAAAATCCTGAAATTACTTGCCCATTACACAAGGGAATACATTTTTTGAAATTTTTATAAGAAGTATTTACTCAAAGAATTACTTTCAGTACTTCTAATTAGGTCTGCATAAAGTAACTTATTAAAATTATATAATTTATTTTCACATTGTTATATTTTACAGCTTCGTTACAAATGTTTCATCAGGCCCCAAGGCTAGAATTGGTAGGCTAGTGTCAACTTACACCTAATTTTTCTGAGATGGAAAGGAGTTTCTCAGATGGCAAATTTTCACAATTCCATAATTCAGTAGTTACTAATAGATTTGTGATTTTGAATGTGAATAAAAGTGAGAATGGTACTTGGCTTTTAGTGCCTTACAAAAGTTATTGATTTTCTTTTGAAAATATTTCATTTTTATTTGTAGATTTGTTTTTATTTATATATTTCTGTGATTAGTTATGATATCAATGTATGTTCTTGTGCATATAGTTCAAAAGAGTTAATATTATGAGAAGTTTTAATGTTTTAAATACCAGTTCATAAAAACTTTGATATTGCAATATCCAGAAGTGCCCTTAGGGCCTGAGAGGTAAAGCTTTGCATTTACTATCGATCTTGTATTAGAGGGAGGTAATGTGACCAGTGTGATATTTCAGCAATTTCACTCCCTAGGAAGTTCCTAGCCCTCATTGAAAGTTGACATTTTTTGATCTGTAGGAAGTTATAAGCAATAAAAAAATGTATCTAACATCTGAACACAGATCACTTGTGTGGTTGCTGGTTGCCTTACTATTTGACCTATTTTCCCTTAATGGTATTGCTGTATTGACCATTCTCAGAGGCTGAAGCAAACAGTCTGCAATTTCGCTGTGTGATGTGGTGAAATTTCCATCTCTGTTGCGAGTGAAATGTTCAGAATTGATTGCAATAAAAATCAACACTTCACTTCTCATGGAGTTGGGTGAAAATTATAAATTTAGAAATTTAATCAAAAATGTAACCAGAAACCAAGTTGTCAAGGGTCATGTGTTAGCATTAAGATTCTCAGGGAATTCAATATTCTCTGTCGATATGATTAGTGATTTCAATACTTCTTGTAGTTCCACTATTTAATTTTTGTACAGTAGTATAAAAATTCTGTTGTTGCCTTAAAGATATTTCATATTTTCACATTTAATTTCACACGTTAAAAATACCTAAACTGAGGAAAAACTTCATGGCAACAATGGTGTTTTTTATATGAAACCATCTGCAGGAAAATTCATATTGGTTTTTTGTAATTCATTTGTGAAGTGTGTTTGGATGCTGTCTATTGCTTGCATTGATCAACAATGGAAACAGCACAATTTAATGTACACTTTCCCATATTTCTTATTGTTATATCTCTTGCTTTTATGTTGCCATTTATTTCCTTTCTCTGCTCATTAAAATAGAGAATTGGAAATAATGATTCACTTATATTTTTGCAGAAACTTACCAATTTAAAATTAATTTTGCCATTATTTTGAAATATTCTGCTAATTCTTTGGAACAGAATGCTTTCAAATTCTAAATTAAAAAATATGTTCAGATATTAAATTATTAGCCTGTTGTGCAATCGAGTTAACTGCATTCTCACAATAATGTGCCAAACTACTGGTTTCATAACCATAAAATTTTTACAAGTATATCATTATATCAAGTAAAAAATAAACATTCTCATAGAATTGTAGTTGATATATTTATTAGCAAAATATAAGTGATTAAATTTAATAATGAGCTGAAACAAAGAAAGATTATATTGAAGAATCTTTTGTGATCTCCAAAATTATATTTCAATAATTATCTAGGCAGATTCTCACTGGAGTTTGTGATGTCTTATTTTCGGAAAACAGAATGGAAATACAAATTTGATGAGATGTGCTGCCTCGTAATGTGGTTTGTCATATAGATATCCTAAGATTGACTAGTGTGATCTGTTGATAGTGTTCTTGAGGTCACTTTAGATTTGCCTTGTCTTGTTGCTGTGCTTTACATACACTTTGGGTAGAATTGAAATAGTGTGCCTGGTAATTCAGGATATCTTCCTAAAGCAAAATATCACTGAGTAAAATGTTCTTTAATTTATTTTTAATATAAAGACTAATTATTCATAAAGAATATTTCTGAATTACATTTATGTAATTTACAATTAGTAATTTTGATCAGCATTATGCACGTGTGTGAAAAATGTTTATTTTGTAATTTACTTGTGGACTATTCCACTAATTTAACCTTATAGAGAAAAGCATAAAGTTCCCATTGTGCTATTGCAAAAACATTTGAACTGTGAATATTTAAAGTGTTTTTCTTCAAACTATATTAATTGTTTTGGTAGATTTTGTGGTGAGAGTATTACCTTTTGTATAAAATATTTTGCAGTGTTGTGATGTTTAATGAACATCATTAAAATGAATTTATGTGGTGAAAATCATGTTCTTCTTACAAAGGATTGCCACATGCATGAATTTTCCGAACAATTGACAACCCTAGTCTCATCCCATTCCTTCCAAGATATGACTTCAATTATTGTGACCTTGTGGAATTTATAATGTAAGATAAACTGGTGTGGAACAAATCAGTAACTTTCAGTATCAGAAGTGTCTACTTCCTCAAGAACTTAGAGCTCTGACAGTCACAAAGTAAATAATGAAGATGTTTCTATTGACCCTTCTGCTATGCAAACAACAATAGTGCAAGATTCTTCCTGGTACAGAGGATATCAAACCTCAAATCAAGAAACTCTGTTGCAGATCTATAAATCAAGAAGAGTATTTTGAAATTTAATACAAAGAATACATGATAACTTCTTATTAATGTTGTATCATATGATGCAAATTGGTGACAAGTGGCCACTTTGAAAATTGATGAGGTGGGTCTGGAGTTACAGATTTTGTGGGAAAATGTGAGAAATGAGATTGAATATTCAAAACTGTATGAGCATAGATGTGCTCACAAGGGGCCCCAGAGGGACCGTGGTCCCCCTGAAAAGTTTGAAAGTGCCTAACACAATAAAACCTTTTATTTCAATAAATATGATCAATTCCTGTGATTCTTGGCTGTCCAAGACTAGCTGCGTCTCAGTTGATCGAGCTGATGTTTTGGGCCATTATGTTGTGGCTTTCTTCAGAGCTATACTGATAGCATCATTTTAGAAGGTGGATCTTCGAGGCTGGTGTCATCATGTTTTGTGAAACTTTCCTGCTTGTTTAGCTTGAGGACCAATTTTTTTATAATAAATTTATATTTTTGATAATGATGAAGAAATACTTTATAATGATTTATATTGTTTGTCTTGGCTCATCACATTAGGTTTGAGGTATTTATTCAAAGATTGAACATCTGCATTCTTCAATGATTTGACACTCGGCATGTGAATGTTTGACATTCTAATACTGATTGATCTAATACTGACAATACTAATCTGATAATTCTATGAGATTATCTTTTGGGTTCCAAAACTGAAAGGAATGGTACAGTGCATGTTTCTGAGCATGCAGTAACTCCCCTTTGGCTATATTCCAGACATAGGGCTTATATACTGTTTTTGGACAAAATGTTTACATTCTTTTTGTAAATTATTTTATTTTAAATTCAGGTTTCAGTGTTACAGACTAATATAGAATTGTTGGCCATTGTAGGACATACTTCAAAGGGTGTAGGTTTTTGTCTGACCACAGTCCATTTGTTTCAACTACAGTATTATAAGTTAAGCTTTAATGACATCTTTAAAATATTTACATGGTGGAATACGGAAAAAAATATTTCAAAAATAACAGCTTTAAATATGTAAACCTGTTATTGCACCCAGCTCCTCAGTGTCAGATCGAGGGGGAGGGTCATAGGGACTATTTTTAATTATTTAAAAAATATGGGGCGGGGGAGGTCTGAACTGAAATTGTCCCTGAAATACTTTGTGGATCCATCCCTGGCTCTTCAGTTTATCTTTACCTTCTGATGCAAGACAACTGAAGAAGTGACAGAGGTCTTAAGTCTTTAAGAACACCTTACGGCTCAAAGGATATTTGGAAGCAAAGGCTTCCAGTAACAACAGAAATCCTAATAAAATTTGGAAATTATTGTCTGGAATCATTTTCACTTATTTAAAAACTAGCATTTCATAAAATGTTTCTTGTACACCCATTCAACTAAAAGGTTATCAGAGGTGGGTCCAGAAAGTGTTTCATGGAAGCGGACTAATTTCAGTTCTTACCCTCCCATAAAGTCATTCAATGGAAATGGCAGGTAGATGGTTTCACCTCTTATTATGAATATCAACCAACAGCTACTTCAAAAAATATTTAAGGGGAGGGCAGTTTTAAATATCGAAGGGAAAACCTTTTTTATGTAGCATTTATTAACAGTAATTACTCCTTAATTTATTAATTACTTGCATTTTTAGTATTGTAATTTTTAAATATTTTGAAAATAAAACAACTAAAAGGTAATTTTATCGTTATTTTAGTTGTTTCTTTTACTACTTACCAGAAGTAGTTTGAATTTAAACTCTGTGCATAAGTTTCACTGTTTAATTGTAAAAATACATTATTTATTAATACTTTTGAAGTAAATTCACAAATATTATTTTCCAGCGTTTTTATAATGCTTAAAAAAGAAAAAATATCCTATTCCGTATTACCCCTCAGAAGTTGTTCTTGATGGCAAACAAAGCATTTAGAAACACTGCAGCATAGGTCTAGGGTAAATCAGTTAGGACTAGCAATTAGCTGATGTTAACCTACCAAAATTTCTGGGTCTCTCAATTCAGTGAAACCTCAAATAGAATATCCATATAACTGAATTAAACACAAAATTAAGTTCATTATGTTACACATTCAGAATTCTTTCAAATTCTGTCAGCCTTCATGCAGCTTGGTGTGTGTATTTTGCAAATGTACATTCTTGTCTGAGATATGGCATAATATTCCGGGAAAACTCATCCTATAATACCCTGACTTTTAGATTGTAGAACATTTTTTTAATGAATAATAAGGAAGTGCCATCCACATGATTCCTGCAAGCCTCTCTTCATTGAGCTTGGAATCTTGCCATCGTCTTGCCTATTTATTTACGAATCTGTTGTTTTGGGCAAAACTGACTGACTTGGTGCCAGGAACATATTTTCATGTAATTCTAATATTTATAATTACAACATGTGTCATAGAAATCACTTTCATCAGGTGTCAGTAACAACAGCTCATTATAAGAAATCAACAAATAATACATGCATGATATTGCATTAATACATGCATTTACAACACGTTGCCAAATGACATTAAACAATTAAGATAGGGACACAAATTGAAGGTAAAAGTAAAATATTTTCTGCTGTGTAACTGTTTCTACACAATTAGAGATTATACTGACCATCAAAAAGAAAAATAATATTTATTGTAATGTGATATGTAATGCATTAGTTTACATTTATATTGTATAATTTTAAAAGTGACTTAATAGTCACTTTTAAAATTATACAATATAAACAAGTTATGTACTTCAGCACCTGGGTCAATGACCCCTATCTCAATCATCAGGATTTTGTCCAGTTTCCCTGATCCATTGAGCAAATGCTGAGATAGCCCCTTGTTTTGCTTCTGGACATTAATGTAGCTTCACTATGTGCATGTTTTGTTGAGCTCAACCTTTGCTAGTAGTAGTGGTAGTAGTAGAGTCGGGGGTATGTTACTATTTTGTAAGTAATACAAAAAATTAAAATTGAGTTTGTTTATCAATGCAAATAATGTTTCTATAACTCAGGAGGGAAAATGTCTAGTTTTCAAAAGTTGCCAATGTCTCTTTTTTTTTAATTTTCACTCAACTATATATAGTTTGTTTATTAAATATTGGGAAGAGATTCTGGAGCTCAAGAAAATGTGAGCAGATGATAATTCTCCCCCACATGTCACTACAGTTTTTACTGTTTTTTTGCCTAATTAATCAAAACAGACTAGAGATGTTTGCCAAGACTTCCTTAATTTTATATACATTAATATTTCTATGCCTGTAAATTTTCTGATTTGGGACCCCTTTTTGCAGTCCTTATACATGACATTGAACTAGGCTAAAACTCATGAGCTTGGGAATGTTTCTTAATAAATGTATTTCATAGTCATACACTTCAATTTGGAACTAATCAGAAAGATGATGGTTCTACATCATAATTTCCTGCATTCCCAAGATTGTATCGTTAAGTGTGAGCGAGTGAACCAAGCAAGAAGCTTTTTTTATTAATAAATTTAAAAGTGATCAAGTCACAATAAAATGTGGTTCTGTTGAAATGACATCTGGTGGATAAATGAATTGTTCTAATGAGATTACACGATGTGGCATCTCATCGCATTCTCTGTTTTACAAGTGAAATGTGGACCCAGAGAAAAAAGACTAGCCTCTTCCTCCTCCTCTTCTTGTCCTACTTCATTTTTCTTTCTGTCTTTCTTTGTTAAAGGATTGGATTAAATGTGGTGCTTCTGAAATGACATTGGTGGTAAATGACTGTTTTCTTTTTCTTTAAGGATTAGGGGAGCCAAAGGTCTGTTCCAAGACTCAAAACTGTTCGGACCACCTCCTTTTATGTCTGCTCACATCTCTGTAGTCCCTAGGTCTACATCAGTGTTTCCCAACAAGGACGAACTTAATAGGGATAATAAAGGATAGTTTGAAATAGGGAAAGCCATTAAAGTAATTAAATTATGTTCTATTCATTATAATGAATTATTAACCGGGATGTTTGATTTTGCCCTGACATTTTTGAAAGGTTACCTCTAGTAATTAATAAACCTAATAGAGTTCTTATTCAGTTTATGGGTATGTTGAGAATATTTGATTTAAGATCAAATGATTATCATCATAAATGGTTTCACTAGGACAGGAAGACACAGAAGATAATGGGAGGGGGAATTAGTTTCATTTGGGATTCTTAGAAATTCATTCAAGAAAAATGACGGATTTAGAATGTGATTTTCTTCTTGGAATGTCTGCTTTAGAATGATGTGACTTAGACAAAATGTTTATTTGAAAGATAAACAATATGACATAATACAATTTGAAATTCTTATTGTCAAAAAAGTTTCATGGGAAACAAGGATTCTGTTTTTCAAAACTGAAGTTTATAATTATCATACTACACAAAAAAGAAATCTACATGTTCCTCATACTGAAACTACATTCCTTCAAAAAAGTGCCCTTATGGAAGGAATTACACGATTGATGTTATGTTCTGTGTAAGACTTCCTCCCAAGCGATTGATGGGCGAAGGATAGATAAATTCAGAATTCAAGTACATTAAAAAAATTTGAAAAGGTAATTGTTATTAATAAATTTGAGAAAAATTGCTACAAAAAATCCCTCCCCTCTCGATCTGCCACTTATCGATTAAGACAAGGTTAATTCACAACGTAAAATTATAAGATTCCAAAAAAGTTTAACCGAACTTGTGAATGTGTCCCGTGTTAGACTTGTATACAAGAGGTGCTACGCTGATTTTTTTAACTTTTGCAGTTTACAAAAATACAGAGATTTCAACGAAAATCAAATCTGCGCCATATTTGAACTTCATTTGCTTTAGTTGGAGGCATTATTGAGAAACTATTTTAAAATATTAAAAATTTAAAGAAAAAATTTGGAGCCATTTTGGAGAAAATCATGCGTTTGTAATTTTTTTAAAAATTGCAAGGTTGCATGAACACTACTAAAATTTTCAAAAAATGTTCATGACAATAATGAAAGAACTATTTATGGGCAACAAATTTAATTTGAAGGAAAAATCTGTCTTCAATTTTGTAAAAAAATTTTTGTAAAAAAAATTCAAATTTGTGCAATTTTTGAAAATTCAGAGTTAACAGTGAAAGTCGGACCAATGCCACTTGTATAAGTGTATTTTACTATATTCTTCCGAGAAGTTTAAAGAAAAACTTTGAAGCCATTTTTAAGAAAATTTTGAAAATGTCATATAAAGTACCTCTACATTTTAAAGAATGTTTTTCAAAATTTCAAAGCTTCAACTAGAACCGGATCGACAGGGGATTCGTCAATTTGGAAAAGTTAGTACGGATGGTTTAGGCGGTAGAAGTGTTCACACGAACGGACGGACGGACGTAGTGAAAAACCGTTTTTTCGGTATTAGGGATCCCCAAATCATGTGTTTCCGTTGAAATCTTGAAATCGATTTTCCGCAGCATTACATAACTTTCTCTATACTATGTAAATTACTCCGTATATGTACGAGTAAGTAAAAATTCAGTTTTTTTCGGCGTCTTCCTACAATTACAATTACGAAGATAAAAATGTTTTCTTAATAAAATGTGTTCGTTTAATTGAGTTAAATGTGAAAACGAATAGATGATTTCGCTTTGCATAAGATGATGTGGGAATGGAGAGTAATACGTGTGAAAACCGAGTAGTTTTGATGAACATAACAATATTATATTTAATTATTTCATTTTTCTATCCATTTTCATTTTCTTGCCAGCGGTAAAAACAATGCAAATTTGCAAAATGTATATACGAATTAGCGGTCATTGTGGCTGTTGCAACAGGTTGCTGTAACGCCGCACTGATAAAGAAGGCGGCAATGACGATCACCGTTGGTTCATATGTATGAACTAATGATTTTATTTACGGTAATATACGTATTGTTGGTACATTTATGTAGAATGTGAATACATTGAATTCAATAGCAGAAGGTTGTTTTCGTTTAAATGTTTGAATTTATAAAAATACATGTAATTTTTCACTCTTCGTTTGTTTAACAATTTTTCTAATGGAAGTTGAAGTGTAAGACAGATATTGTCATATTATAACACATAGCCATTCACAATATCACGAGAAAGTACGTGCTGTTGTAGCACTATTTTTTTTAAAATCTATTTCGTCTGATTTTCCTTAACACATTTTCTGCAACACAGCCAGGAGATGGTACTAGCTGAAATACCAAGGGGTAATTTTTTCTTGCAATCTTTTTAAAACAAAAGACAGAAAGCTTATCTATGCCCACGCTAAATTGCATGAACAAATGTGGGAAAATATTCTCATGTGCAAAGAAAGATAATATTAATTAAAAATTCGTCAGTTGCTATCCTTTCTAGTAAAGTGCTCTTCGATATTATTGATCAAACAAACTGACTCTGCGAGCCTCAAACGTTTTTGCTGAGGTTTTACCGATTTATGTGATTTGTGCGTTCTCTAAAAAGTACTATATGTAATGCCAAAGTATCAAATAAGCAATATAGTCTCGTGTAACTATAGAAACATGTATTTATGGTGATTCACCTTCACGTATTGAGAAGATATAATACGAAGCTTGAAGATGTCTGGGGAAACTAGTGTCAACCCTAAAAGGGATGCAATGACTTTAGAAATGAAAAGTAAGTATAGTAGTAGGTCACTTAAAATTGATACAAAATACTTTATGCTATGTACCTTCGAGAAAAATATTTTCAATTTTGGTGTGCAGATACGAAGGGTCAGGAAATCACTACTCAGGTAGCGACTACTCCCCTGGAAGATAAAATGAAGACAGATGAAATGGATATTGAAGGAGTAGTACGCTTAAATTTGTCGGTGAACACTCAGAGTTTCGTTGGATTTATCATTCAACGCAAAATCACTCCAGAAGTTTCATGGACACGCATTTCGAAAGAACTTTTAGAAAATCATATTGCGTTGCACGGAGAATCGTCAGAATTCTTTGAAGCACAGGAACACATTAAGGTGCGTAGTGAAATGCTTAATTCATTATATTACACGAAATAAAGAAGGGGAGAGAAAGTTAAAAAGTGGGTAGCAGAATAATGTAGTTTAATACGACTCCAAGTATTTTCAATGTGTGACTATTTTCTTCCTGCCGTTTACATTAAAATTAATTTAAATATTTAAATACTGTACGCAAATACTCTTGCGTAAAGTGTAGATTATATTGAAAAATAGATCAAAAATCTGTCAATCTGTTTTTACCCACTATAGGGGAAGCGGGGGTAATCAGGGTCACTTTTTTTTCAATATAAATCAGTACCAATTTTTCCTATAAACAAGTATGTGCTTTTATATTATACATTAGTTATTAAGCTTTTGTTTTCACTCCCCAAAAATAATAAAAAATCACTAAAACCCTCAAATATTGAATTTATAAAAATTTGCATTCGACCTATTCCCTCACATGAGAGTGATGGAAGTCACTAAAGAAATATGAAGCAAAAAGATCATATTAGTATTTTAAACCGTATTTATTTTGTTTACAATAATTGTAGGTGTCTAAAATAATGTGACTCCCAAGGTTCTCGAAGATCAGTAGCACTGGGTCCTGGGCAGTTGGCCAAGTAAGGCTTTTAAAATATTTGAGCCATTCGATGAATTTTTTATCCGTCCAGCCATTCTGACTACATGTGTACATAACACCAGGGGATACTTTAAACTCATTTAGATCATTAAATTATTTTGTTTGGGGGCAATGGCAGTCACGCTGCGATAATGAGAATCATTGACCACCATTACCCCACAAACACATTTTTATCATAACTACTCATAAACGTTTATAGAATTTTTAAAATTACACGCAGTAGGTATCAAACGATTTGCTGAAGTACTTGCCTTCCAACAAAATTTAATTCTTCCAGAAATCTCGAAGTTCACGTGAGTAAGATCTTATTTCCTGAGAGCATTTTCTAACATCTACCACTCACTTTCTTTGTACGAACACGATAATCGTTGACCTAAGCTTTCTTTGGCTGCGGCGATCAACTGGCTATAATTATCATGACTAATGATAGGTAGATTTCTGCCTTTCAATATGGTTTGTTTACAGCATTTATCGATAATTTACCGCTGACTCCCATTACCCCGTGACCCCCATTACCCCTGCTTCCCCTAACAGCTTGAAAAATTAACGACAAGTTTCGATGATATACAGTTAGCGCAAAAACTGAACCTGCACCTAAGATACTAAGACAAAAAGATGTATGGAATTTAAACGGGAAGCTGGATAAATATATAGATATCAGAATTAAGATAACAGAAAACCTACTTTTCATTCCCTCAGTACAAAAGCTCAAAATATTAAACACCCTTGAAAGTTATAAACAAAAGAAAATACCCCATTTTGTATTCACAAAAAGTCATCACACATTTATATTTCACAAATCATACACTTCATCTTATAACGTGGAAGGTACCTATTTGCTTTATTTATAGCCTCTAGTCTTCGTGGCATGGATTTCACCAATTCTGCTGAAGTCGCAGGGTCAATCGCGGGTGCCTCTACAATCGAGTATTGAAGGTTGTATGTTTTGGTTCACTGACCTATCGAAACACAACGTTATTTTCAAGACCATATCCAGCCCAATTAACATTAAGGTTTTCTGTTAATATTCGTATTTTTTTCCCATCACACCATCGATTATATGCAGACGACGCACTCCTAAGGCACTCTCACACCCCAGACCAGCGCGGAACCACCGACATGTTTCGTTGTAGATATAAGATTTCGAGGGTCTAATTCTGCATTAAACTTGCGTCATACCATGCGTCTCCTTTCGCACCAGAAATGTTAGTTTTGCTTTCGTGTGAAAATATGCCTGTATCCCAAAGTTTCGATCCTTTATTTCGATAGTCTGGCAACATTTTACGCTTTTTCGAGTTGCTTTACTCACACAAAACTTTTTCCGGACACGATACTACTTTCCCCCAACATAGTGCGAGTATATTGCGCGTATTAAAAATTAGGATTGAAAAGTTAGAGCCTTGAAAATTTGTTGAAACATAGTTTAGGAACGTAGAAAGGATGGTATAAAAAATGAAAATCGTAACTTCATAAAATCTAGTGGTGCTAAAACAGCACATACATTTTCGCCCTTAGTAATGGTTAAGTAACACTAATTACTAGCTAATGTGGCGTCGCCGACGCTTTAAACTTTCTTCGGTTGTTTGTCTTTTCTTCTTGTTTTTTCTTTCTTCGGTTCAGAGTTTTCTTTGTTCAGTTTAGATGTTTTCTCAGCCTTGCGAAATAACCACTTAAATTTTTCAAGTATTTTGTGATATTGAGCACGATTTTTACCTTTGGCTTTCCTGAACTTAGGTAATGTAAATGTTTCATAAAATTGACTTCGTCTAGAGTTATTTCGAAATGTTTTTCTTTCAATTTGTCGTAGTACATATTTTTAAAATCAATTTGAAAATCACACGACGTTGTCAACAAACATGCATTTATCTGTTGCATCTCCGGGTCACTTGGTTTATCCAGATTTCTCATATAAAAATCATCTTCTCGATATTCTTTGAAGACATAACACTGAACCCTTAGTCCCGAAGCAGCGACCGGCTCGATGACACCGCTATGCTCGTCTCGGAGACGTGCACCCAAGACCGTTTGATTAGGGTAACTCAATAGGTACTTATTTAGTTCATTTTTCGTGAAAGGAAATTCTTCGTTTTTGTATTCCAAAAAGTTTTTCTGTCCAAAAGTCACCATTTTCCGAAGCACGATTACAATACTTTCTCTTGCGAAGTAAGGGGAGAAGGTAAACAGTGAAGTTCGCAACGGGTTCGCGAGAAGGCAACAGTGAAGTTCCTTTGTATATGATGCAATAAATATTGCATTTACTTTGATTACACTAAGTAATACTACAAAAAAATGTAGGTTGTGAAGCATGAGAATCATGGATCCGCTACTAACCCCGGCCATCCATACCGGCACTCCCAGGGACCCGTCTCCGTCATGGGGGTTTGCGACAAATTAATTATTATCCAACCTGCTGCTATTATCCAAACTGCTATTTTGCTACAATAGTAATTTCTTCCTTTTCCCTAAAACTTCAGGTTGTTTTTTCTTTTGATGTAAATTAACATATAAATTAAATATATACTTTTAAGTCTCTAAGGCTTTAAATATTTTTGGCTATTAAGATCGTACTTCTGTTGATATATTAATTGTTACAAGTTACTTAGTAGAATATAAATTATGTTCTTCACTTATTTCTTCTTCTAATAAATAACTCCATTTATTTTACAATAGAATTTTTCAGATCCAGAGTTAATGATGGCATGCAGTGCAACCTTGGAGACGGAAAATCAGTTTTATTTATGCGTAACCGAAAGAGCTGAAAGAACTCTGAAAGGAATCCTCATGAGGAAGAAACTTCAACTAGAAAGAGAATTGGAGAATACAATACACAAGAAAGCAAGACCTTGGAAGTCTTATGGCAGTGAAAAGGATGTGGATGATGAAATTGTGAAAGTTACAAGACCGCTGGTCAGTACAAGATTTTGTTAAAGGATTATTTATTGCAATTAAATAACATTGTTGACAGTTGGACCACGTTGTGCAGAAAGGAACCAATCTGGAAGGAAACCGAACTGAGAAAAATTGACTTAAAGTTAATCGCAAATAAAAAATCGCAAATTAATTTATTATGTACTGATTACTTCAACTAAAGGACATATTTATTAAAGGGCATGTATTTTGTACAAAAATAACCCCATCAAACATTTTCTAATACTGAGATATTTCACATTTTTGTGGATTGGTTACTGTATGCCGAACGGTAAATGGATCAAAATTTATTCTATTATGGTTGTGTAGTTATAGTATACTGAATCAAGCAGTATGTTTTACGTTTCAAAAAATAGTTTATTCTTGTGTCTCAATAAGTATTATGATTCTACATTGACGAATGTTGCTACCTCAATCATCTCAAAAGTTTTGGGGGTGTAATTGACTTTCTATTGACCCACAACGGTGACAAATTATTCTCACACAGGTTTGAAGATGGCCGACCAATTTTTCGTTTTCTGATGTTAATCTCACCCCCCCTGCAAATGATTTCCTGATAAAAATGGAGCATTGTTTTTCTTTTTCTAGCATTATTTTGGGTATTTGTAACCAGAAAAGTTTCTCCTTATTTGTACCCATATTTGTGTTCGTTATCATTTGCTCCAGATCGCTCGTTCTACTAAATTTCCCATATTTACAACTTTGACGTACGAGACGTTTGAGATAACACAGTAATATTGCAAAGTAATTCGGAGTGTTAGATTTCGCGGATTCTTCCTTCTTTTTTTCTGAATCAGGACCAACATGTGCCAATCAATACATTCTTGGTTGACAGCACAATTTTCTTCAATTTGTTTTAATAGATCTACATGAGGTGAGGCATGTTTCATTGTAAGTGATCATCATCACTGATCAAGTGATCAAGATATTGGAATGCAGTTTACGCAAAAGTTTACAGAAGGGAAACGGTTCGTATCCTTGGTTGATATCGTAGGCTTCCGCGGCCAGAGTCATGATCTGGGCTGTCCGGGTGACGCCGCGTCGAAGGCTGGGGTGCCGACGTTTCGACCGACATATCGCGATCCTCTTCAGGGCTGTACTGCAGTACACGTCGGCACCCCAGCCTTCGACGCGGCGTCACCCGGACAGCCCAGATCACGGTTCGTATCCTTTTACGAGTGCTTTGTGTCGTGATTGTTGTACGTGATATAAAGTATGTATTTCCATCATTAGAAAGAATAAAAATTATGTATTTTTTCACTGAAGACTAGCCCTAGTTTAACTTTAGCCATACATTAATTTTAAGTGTCGTATGCATATGTATAGTTGCACATAAAGGGGTCTATGTATTTTCATTCATGTCAATGAATTTAAACCAAAAAAAAATCTTTAACTGCCCAAAAGATATTGAAAGGGTGATCTATCGGTATTGGGACCACTTCATCCTTCAGTACGTTCCTTTTTTCATCCAGTTTCTTGTTCAGAAAGCTCAAAAAGTCAACATAATACTTCATTACACTGAAAGAAAGAAACAATATCAGTACAATAGAAAAGTCGAACTGTTGGATGACCTTTATTTGAGGTGAATATTTATTTTGAGGTGTTTTTAAAACTATTAAGAGATTTGCAAAATATTTCAAATGTGTCTCTCTAGGAGATATGGGAATCGTGTTAAGGTTACAAAGATTACCACCACAATACAATACAGTGCATCAAATGTGAACTGTAGACAGAGAACGTCCTTCGACATAAATCCGAAACGTACACACCACATACAGCACGCTATGAAGCCTCGACTCCAAATACCAAGTGAGAACTCTTTTAGCTCGCAATCATGATTTTTATTAAGTTTCTCATAGATTCTTAGAACAAATCCTGATTCTTAGAACGAATGCTGAGATTGCCCTCTGTTCTCATCTGGGCAGTAAATGTAGTTTTACTCTTTCCTAAAATTCACATGCAATGTAAATTGCGACTTGGCATAGTAAATTATGATTTCGAAAACAGAAGAACTCTTTTGAGGAACTACTGATTAGGCTGTTTTCATTTCCGCCGACTGAGTCCGGCTTAACCCGCAGTCGCGATCACCATGGCACTCACCATTCTGACACCGAAGTGGCTCACGGGCTTGGATTTTCGGAATGTAGTTATTAACCCCACACCAGCAAATCTCATGAGCCCCAACGTGCTAACCGGCAATTGGAGGGACTATGGTCTCCGTAGGACCGTGAGGCACACCACGTGATGTCGCCAGCCCCAGACTGTTAGGCTGGTCGCAAAATGAGACGCAGGTCCGTGACGTGACGCAGGGTAACTCATAGATGAGTTTCTGCGAACCACGGCTTATTGGACGCGCGCTCGTTAGCGGGTCCAATAAGCAGTGGTTCGCAGAATCGCATCATAACTCACACTGCGTCACGCCACGGACCTGCGTCTCATTTTGCGACTAGCCTTACCGGCGCGCGTGGTGTGTGTGTGTGTGGGGGGGAGTTGGCGCCTTCCAGTTGTAAAGCCTCCAGCGCACACTCCTACGCCCCTCAAACGGGCCAGGAACGAAAGGAAATTATGGGAAGGGGTGATGAATGGTAGGTGGGACGGAACAAATTGCCACAAAACACAGGTAACAACCATGTCTACGCGGGTCTCGAACCCGCGATCTGACGACTGGTGCTCGCTACTGCATCCGACATAAATCAGAAGAGATAACACATTTTTTCGCGTTTTTTTTTGCAGGGGGGCGTGAAGAAAATTTTTGTGCGTTGAATTCATTACTGTGATTCTTTGGAAGGTGTTCAAAAATATCTTAGTAAAAAAAGTGACACTAAATATCAGTAATAAAATCGTTAATTATTTGGTGTTTATTGGTTGAACTTCATGAAGAATACGTCTCATTATCTCAAACCGTTGAAACCTAGAAGCCATTTGCTGTGTCAAATTTCACACCGTGTACATTACATGTATTAAATATATATCATCTTTTATTTTACAGGGAAATCAATATTCGTGAAGTAGGGCCTGCACATTACATACTAAATACATATTTAACAGTTCTTTATTTACTCCAGCTTTATTATTACTGTTTAAAATTTAAAAAAATTTACACATTAACCCGCAGTTGTGTGGAACTCATGTTGTACTTAATATTTGAATGTGATAACGGTAAATATTTCACAAGATACTGTACAATAATTAAGTGACATTGTGCTAAGCATAACATAAAATATATGACTAATATAAGATTCCCAACAGGTTGAAAAGGAAATAGCCATATCCACGTCCAGTGAAAAGATGCAAATTCTCTTTCAAGATGACGATCCCACAATGCTTAATAATGGATACGTAGAATGTGCTCGCAGAAGTGACATTATCAATGTCCAGAGGAAGCGATATTCTCAAGGCGTTCAAGTATGATTGTTTTGTTTATTTTTAATTTTAGTGCATTTAATTATTTAAGTGAATAATGAGATTTATGAGTTGTTGTCTACCGATAGTTATAGAAATGCATTTTAGTGATCCGGTTGCAAACCAAACTTCACCATGACCTTTGCTTTTCAGGCATGCCCTTCTGTTATATCTACGACAGCACAGACAAACCCTGGTTTTCCCACTAATGTGTGGACTCAGTATGTATACGAGCCACAAATTAGTTCAGATGTTTTAAATGCTGAACTAGCCAAGAATATAACATCTTTTCAAAGTCATGCTGCGAAGTAAGATTTTATATTTTTTCATTGAGTAAATGCAAATAATTGTCAAACATTTGAAACCCGAAAACATAATGGAAGTTTTCATTACAAGGATCGATTACCACACAGTTACAATTCTTTCTCTTTACTACCTACGTAGGAAAGACTAAGTAAAAAACACCACTTCCGGGCTCGTGCGGTTTCAATTGCACAGACATGCAGAGGTTTGCTAGAAGTCTTGAGCAGTCATATCTTAATTCATTTTTACTTTCTCGTTACGGAGTGGAGAGTTAAAAAATCCTCTAACACGGGGTGTAGCCAGAATCTAATTTTTGTGAGTCTCTGATACCGAATAATCGATTGACGGCAAAATGACTGTCCGTCCATCTGTGAACAACGCTAGCGGCTAAACTGTTCAGCCGATTTTCTCCAAAATTATATTCCCCAATCAATCTGGCTGGTGTTGCGAGCCGTTGAGTTTGAAATCGATATTTTGATTTTGGAGAGTACCTTACATGAAGCCACTGGGACATTTCCAAAATTTTCTAGAAAATGGCGCCATCGATTTTGATTAAATTATGTTGGATAGTCTAAAGGACGTCTAAGAGAATGGCGCAGGTCTCATGTTAGTTGAAAACACTGATTTTTCGAAAATTGAAAAAATTCAAAATTTTTTCGGCGTCTTCTACAACTACAATTATGAATATACAATTTTTTTCTTAATACAATGTGTTCATCAGAAAGAGATCTGCACATAAGGTCGTGTCAAATTTTTCGAAAATATGATTATTTTTTGAGTAATTCGGTGTCAAAATTAGTTGCCCACTCTGAAAATCCTCTGCTTCGTGATCGTAATTTTAGAGGTATTTTGTGACAGTTGGATGCTACGTAAGTTTGAAAGAGTATATTATTTCAAGTTTCTTTGTTCGTTTCTTACATTGGAGCTTTTGTTATTCGTTTACAAATTAATCTTTTAGAAATTATTTAAAGCCTATTTGAAATAAATATGAAATAAAGATTACTAGCCTTCAGTTGCCCACTCCCAATTTACGCAGTTTGATGCTACGTAAATTAGATTTTGTGTATTATTTCTTATTTCATTTTATTGTAATGTATTATATTTTTTATCGTATTGCGTCCTTTGTATTAAATGTGAAAACTAATAGATGAGCGGTCATTGTTGGCTTTTTAACCCATTGTTGTAACGCCGCACTTATAACAGAAGTCGATAATGGCTGCGTTTCGCTTATGGTAATAATAAACGAATACTTTTATATATTTGTAGAATATTACAATACCATAATGTTTAATAATTAATATTATATATTTTTCGATCTGTTTGCATTTGTTTGCCAACGCTATTAATATCGAATTATTTATTAAATTTTAATTATATTACTTTCTTGCATACTGCTTATGAAGAATGTTGTAAGGCTAAAAAACTCATCCCATATATTCGTGAATACACTGCATACCTTATACACTGAATTCAATGCCAGCAATCTGTTTTCATTTAAAGTTTTGAATAAAGAATCTATTGCGCGAAACTATTTAATTTTCGCTTGAAACTATTTAATTGTCATTACTAATGGCGAGAAAGTGCGTGCTGTTTTAGCACCACTAGTTACGTAACTATTATCAATAATACGAGAAAACACGTGCTCTTTTAGCATCACTAGTTTTGTATTGTTATTCTATCATAGATTATTTTGTACAGCAATAATAGTTTTTCAGGATTGAAAATATGATTAATTACAATGAGAGGATAGATTTATACGAAAACGACTATCCAGAATTGATCGCTAATCAAAAAGATACTCAGTTACCAGAAACTATCATGTACGAAGAGTTTGAGACGTTCATTGACATAAAAAAATGCGCTGGTAAAATGATATCATGCGCTGTATGGCACCCGACTCTATCAGGTAGGTATTTTGTGACATCGGAGGAAACCAGTTCATACTATTTTTGTTTTCTAAACGTTCTAACGTACGAATTCAGGGACATGAATCTAGGACTTTATTATGTTTCCTATATCAAACCGTATGCTTGAGGTACTCAATTATGGGAATTGGTTAGTATGACAGTGTGGTTAATAGCTTTTGAAAAAGAAAAGAAAGGAAATGAGAAGAAAATTTCATGTATATTTTGTATTATTTAGCCCAGGCTTTTGAAAATGTGCACGAGCTCCTTGCCCGTCTGGGAAGCCCGGCGCTCCTGCGAGCACAGTCAGCTTCTCCATCCATCGCACTGGGGATGGTGGCTCAGTGCATCAACTGATGTCACAGCGGTGTCTCTGACCGGAAGGTCCTAGGTTCGAGTTCTGACGGCGGTAGGATTTTCGACACTAGCTTTTCAGCTAGGTCGAATTTAGTCGCTGTCTGGAGAAGAATGCTAGCGGCCGGCTGTACTGATCGAAAATGATCGATACTGAATGAAAATTCAAATATCCATCATGTACTTCATTTTAATGGATCATTTGTTTGCTTAATTAGTGGAAATGGGAATTAATGTATCTAAATTTGAGATAATAACTGTCAACTGACTTCTCCAAACGACAGTCGTGTCAGGTATCCAATTTGATGTTCTGTCACCTGACGTGTCGACGTACAGTCATCCCGGAGTGTACAAACCTTCCTTTTAAATTCCGCGGCACTTAATCTGGACGCTGTGCCCGCGAACTAGTTACCTCGCCCGAGACCATGACATGCCTTTAGCCCTTATCAAGTGCGATTGTTGTAGTATTACGAGTATTCAGATATAAATTGAATTTGGAACCTAGACCATGGTGAAACATCAACTATATGGAAATATTTGCTTTCTTCCTTTGTAACTAAGGTATAATCTTTTTTCGTGTGATACAAAAGAGGAAATTGATCTAGTTTTGAAAGATGTGTTCGATGATCACTTGGTCTTGATTTGGTGTCTTACAGAGAAATTCTCCCCAAAGATAAATGTGAATCTCCATTTGGTAAGGGAATATCCCTGATTGTCTCTGGATCATCGTTTGTCTCTGACGAATACGTGCAAAGGCCAGTGTCTTCAAATCACATTGCAAAATGAAAGACGCTACACAGAGAATATTGTATCGCTGTAATTCCCGCGATATAATTCCCATGATTGAATATTATACATGTGTATGTGTATAGGTTCTTAATAAAATTTGGGTTAATTTTCTTAGTGTCTTCAAGTTTTCAAACCACTGGTGGAAACTTAGACGAACCTTTTGCAGTTAGACGAAGATAGATTTTCAGAGATGTTTCAGTGAGCAAATGTAGGATATCTTAAATTTAAATTAGTTTCAGAATTCTTATATTTGTATTTACGCATTGACAATACTATCATTTGTTGATAAAGTAAATCTAGAGTATTGCCGTGACCTTTGATTTATATTTTTTTCCTTCAAGGTGTTGTGGCTATCGCTTACGTCCGACAACCTCAATTTCTGTACAGTCGCAATAAATACGAAACAAATGGAAATGACGAGCAAATCGATAAAGTTTTGGAAGATGTGTTTGATGAGAACTTCGTCTTAATTTGGTCTGTTACAGAGAAATTTTCCCCAAAGGTAAATATGAATCCTACTTGTATTAAGAAGTCAAATAAAAGGATGGTGAATTTGTTTTAATTAGTCTTAGTTCAGGGTCCTACGTCCGATTATGGGGGATAAAAAGGATGAATTCCCGCATCCCTTTCTGCTAATAATTTTAACTGAAAATAATTAAAACAGCTTTAATAAATTGAAAATGTTTTTGTCTATAAATAATTTTAACAAAGTATTATGTGTCTGCCGGTGATATATGCATCTTTTTATATCTATAAATCCCTTTATATAGGAAAATGAAAGTACTTTATGCTTAGAAATCCGAAAATATTAACGATTAAGAAATATTTACAAGATACCTAAAATGTCATAAGGACCAATCAATCATACATTTTTAGTAACTGCAGAAGAACAGTATCATATGCAATAAGATATCACGCACAAAAAATATAGGCTAGAAGCCTCTTGAATACCAAACATTTTTTAGGAGGTTCTAAAGTGCAAACAGGGCTGACAAAAATCTTTTGATTTACAACAACAGATTAATCAGGGTATTTTACTGTAATTATTTATACTGAAATTTCTTTTGTATTCGTGGGTTTTGTACGTGAAGTTCAGGCCTCCTTTTTACTTTCTCGTATACACACATGTATACGGGAGTAATATACGAAGCATAGAGTTATGTAATGCTGCGGAAAATCAATTTCGAGACTTCAACGGAAATACACGTTTTGGGGTCCCCTGATATCGAAAACAAAAAAATGTTTTTCTCAAAACGTTCGTTCGTTGTCTGTGCGTTTGTGTGTATGTCTGTCCGTATGTCTGACTGTCCGTCTGTCGTATGTGAACAAATCTAACGCCTAAACCACACGTACGATCTTTTCCAAATTAAAGAAACCCCTGTCCATCTGCCTCTAGTTGAAGCTTTGGAATTTTGAAAAACTTTCTTTAAAATGTTGGGGTACTTTATATAAAGCTCACCGGACATTTTCAAAATTTTCTAAAAATAGGCTCCAAAAATTTTCTTTAAATTTCTTGTAAAAATAGAGTGTATAAAGGTGGCATAGGTACGATTTCCACGGTTTACTGAATTTTTGAAAATTGCAAACTTTTGAATCTTTTCGGCGTCTTCCTACAACTATAAAATTGAATACACAGATTTTTCCTTCAAATGAAATTTGTTGCCCATAAACAGTTCTTTCATTAAGGTCAAGTTAACATTTTTGAAAATTTTAGTCGTTTTTGTACAATAGAGCTTGCAATATTTGCAATTTTAAGAAATTACAATATCATGATTTTCTCAAAAACGGCTCCAAACTTTTTCTTTAAATTTTTGGTAGGGTTAGTGCCAAACGAACCCTATCCGATGACACAAACTACATATTGCTCTATTCTTTTTTTTCTTTTTCAAAAATTACAAAAATGTAATGTTTTGGACTTGTCTCTCACGTCGGTAATATTTTCATTACAGGCAATTTCTTCACATTATTAAACTTATAAGTACATGTGCTTTAATGTCAAATAAAGTTTCTCGAGAACTCAGCAGTTTTCTGTAAAAATTAGCTCAAAATTCTGAATTTTCAGAAACGCTCAAACGCCATTTTCTCAAAAATGGCTCCAAATCCTTTCTTCAAATTTTTCCAATAGATAGCGCTAATTGTACTGTTTAATATGACGTATAGTTCATTTCGGTGTATTCTTTTCTTTTTTCAAAAATTACACAAATGTAATTTTCTTGAAATATCCCTCATGTCTTTAATATGCACATTTTCAGTAATTTGTTTATCATATTGCGTTTGTGAGTGGAAGTGCTTCAAATGAAGTTTTTCGAAAACTCAATAGATTCCTGCGAAAAGAGCTTGAAATTTCGCATTTACAGTAACGGTTAAACGCCATTTTCTTATAAATGGCTTCAAACTTTTCGATGGTAATTGCCATTTATAATGCGATTTTTCTAACCGTGCGTCTGGCAGATATCAGCTGTTGACGTTTTCATCCAACCGGGAGCTCAAACGTCACTATAGTGACGTCACGGTTAGAAACAGCGCACTCTAGGACGAGGTTTTACTCTTTCTTAATTTTCTTAAAGGAATATTTCGGTTCTACTATTAGGAAACCGAAAAGTTGAGAAAATGTCAAAAAAATGTACTTTTGGCGGTGATAGATGACAGCTGGCAAGAGGATGGTGCAATGCCGTATACGCAGTCCACACCAAGGAAATTAGAAACTTTATTTCGAGAAAGTTTGTGCCATTCTCTAGTACCTCTAGTTATGGGTGTACTTCGTCTGCAAATTCTCATTCCTAAATGGTGTTTTTCTTCATTCCTCCATAACTCATTCACATTCCATGGTAACAATAACTTTTCTGTTTATTTTGACAAAATTAAGATATGAATATTGATAATGTCACTATCAAATTACATCGAGGGTTCGAACAAAGTGAACGCGTTGAACTAGCTTCATTGAGCAGACCTTCTGTCGCCTGAAAGATGGCAGGACATCGGTTTTGCCTGGGTGGAGAGATTGCCAGCGCTTGCTCCTTGGGACCTCCCCCTGTCTGCATCCTCCTGCGACATTGGTTTTATGATACTTGTACTTGCATATATTATTTTCTGACGTTGGTTGGGAAACGGCTAACTTGATATAGCCCTGTGTGTTTCCACTTTCATGTACGAATAGCATTGCGAAACTTGCTTTGAAGAAATACTACGAATATTTTTGACGCTACGACGTACATTCTTGCGTTAGTAAGTTTTTCTAAATCGTCTGATTATGGACCACCTTCCGGTCAGTAGATTCCCCTGAATATGCGCTCCCTGAGACACCAGCGCAATCAAGTCGTCTTCGTGAAATATAGCGACGTGCAACTATAGTACTCCCGCGAAATCCTCTACCTTTTAATAGTTAAGTCAATTACTAAAGATGAGTTGGTCAGTGGCCGTTTGATAAATACGTACACAACAATCGTCATTTTTGCCCCTCTCCCCCTCTGTTTGGAAACAAAAACTTATATCTCCTCAATGTGTACCTTGGACTTATAATGAAACCTCTGCCCTTAAGAATGATAAAATTCCAAAAATGCAGTTCTCAGTAGTGCAATAAATAAAAATATATAAAGAAAATATTATAATTAATCCACTAGATCTATATGAATTTTCTAGGAAAATACGTCATGGTCGAGACACTTTCTCTGTCTACTCTTCCAAAATCAAGAACTTGTTTTCAGAGTGACTATCTCTATGAAACTATTTGTCAGGAAGTATTTACATTCAGCCTTAGTTCTAAATAAGATTCAAAGGTTTTCGAATACCATTCATCACAGGAGAACCTCAATTTTTGAATCCAACATTTGGCAGCAGGAGAAGTGTTTTCAGAATATATTGATATGTAAAACTAGAAAACAAATGGAAATGGAAATACGTCAGTTTTGGAAATAAGCTCTTCAAATGCCTTCAAATTGTGCTTACTGTCCATACACCTTTATATTACTCCCCCCACCCAACATACAGTTTCTAACAATGTGGCCAATCTTCCCCCATACGTTGAAAAGGAGAGTGAGTAATGATGAGACTGCTTCGAAAATGATCTGGAGCCGTCTAACTTTACCAACCCTAGTATAGTATCTTCGCGAACAGCCGCTGGAGCAAGCGGAACCTCCCTCACCTGTAAATTCTGTGCAAATGCAATGCGACCACCATTCAAGTAATAAACAACGTTTCAGAAAACAATTCTGCGGAACATATTTTACAGACCTGAAGGGGGAAGAAGGACGAAAGTATCGGACTGGGAGAGGTGACTCAGGGTATCAACTGATGTCACTGCAGTGCCTTTGACCGTGAGGTGCTATTTTTGAATCCCGACGGTGTCAGGATTTTCGACACTAGCTTGTCAGCTAGGTCGAATTCAGTCACTGTCTGGATGAGAATTCTAGTGGCCGGCTGCTCTGATAGGTAGTTTTCCGTGATTTCTCCAATCAACACCAGGCGAATGCCGGAGCAGTGACCTAACAAACGGGTCACGGACCGCGCTCGATCTTTCCTTCCGCTACCTTCCTATTCTCACTTCTTACTTCCCTCCACTTACACTAACATGTACTACATTGCCACACATGCTAGGGGCTTAGAGCTTATCACGGCTGGGGCAGTGCCCCGATGGTAGGAGATACCCGTTTGAGGGAAAACCCGCTAGCCGACAGTAGGTCAGCTTCGAATCTCGCCAACCAACGGGGGAAGATCACCCCCACCTCCCGAGAAAAAATGCACTTACAGGACTAATGACCTTAGCAGTAGACGCGCTCGGAAACACTAACAATCAATCAATCAATCAATCACGAACTTATCGGTAACAAAGCTGCATTAAAGAGAAAACTATTGAAATTCTAAGAAGGTGGATAAAGAAATACCTGTACTGTAAGTATATTTAGTTTTGGACCTTATTTAGAGCAGATGTAGTTCCATTGTCTTATAATGGCGTATTATAATTATACTTTTTGCTCAAATCTCCATATCGAATCTTTTCTCCTTCAGTAGAAATCATTCTTTGTTCTCTCCTTTCTCATTCTTGTACTTATATCAATAAAAAATTGTTTTTCATTGTCTTAAATCAAATATAAATTTAATTAAAAGTAATTAAGATTTTTCCTGTAGTATTTCCATCCTGGCCAATCCTGATGACAAAGTTTGATGTAATGTGTTTAAAAAAGCATTTTAATACTGCATTCTTGCTGAAAATTAAAAGATTTTAAACCAAATTGCTAAATATAATATGGAATTAATTTTTTAATACAATATTAAAATAATAGACAATAAAGTCGAAGAAAATCTGTTGAAAATGTTTGTATTGACTTTATTTCATTAATTTATTTTTAAATGAAATTCCATAAAATAATTATTGTTTTATTTTTATTTGAATGTCTGAGAAGAAATATTAAATTATTGAATCATGGTAAGAAGTAAACTAATAATATTAATCAATATTAACAGTGTTTTTTTATTGTAAATGTTCTAGCTGTATTTGGAGAGCCCTCGTGAAGTTCATTGTCTCCAGTTCTCACCAGTGAATGGAAATATGTTGGTTGGAGGATTAGTCAATGGTCAAATAATTGTATGGGATATAGGAGAACATCTTGAAGGAATTCAAGAAATTTCTTTCACTTTGGAACTGTCTTCCAAAAATCAGCGTGCTATTGTAAGATCTCGTTACTTACAAATTTAAATAATATAAATATGAATTGCTATCTCAGGGGAAAAGAATTCACACGTTCACTTGTTTTGTCAGTAGATAGCAGGAGATACAAATACAATTTATTTTTAAAATAATGATGTACAGGTGAGTCATTTCAGGTGAGAAAGAGCTCACCACTGTCTTCTCCTACATTAGATGAACAGATGCTTCCTATGTAATTTTGATGAAAATCGCTTCGTTTCTGCATAGCAACTTCTTGATTTCTCTTCTTCTATGATGTCCAGAGGATTACGTTTACAGCTAATCTAAGCGCTGGGAATATTTCAAAGTATTGCGGGGAAAAGTCTACTTTTATTGTATACAATCTACCAAAACTGCAAATTTGGAGATTGACGAAATTGGGGTGCAAACTACGACAGTTTGTATCGTGCACAGCCATCCTATCACGCCGGACCTCGCTAGTCGGTAGTTAGGATTACAAGACACTCGCTGTTCATAAATGATGCAAATTTCTTATATAATGATCTGACCTGACCAATATGATTAATTTTTTCGACGCTTTTATTTCACCTTAATAGGTGCTTTCCTCTTAGGAAGAAAATTAAACCTTTTGGCGGAAAAGCAATACTTGGATAACACGAGGAATTGACATAGGTCAGCGACGGATCTCGCAAGATCACCATCTCACGCGATAAAAACCTACACTACACTTATAGGACTAATGACTTTAGCCGTTGGTGCGCCCGAAATCATTAAACTATCAATCAGATTGGTTCCGTAATAACAAATTAATAGTAACGAAGGGAAAACTGTTGAAGTGCAGTTTTCCATTTCAAATAAGCAATTGTAAGTGACATAACGTTCGAGGCCTCAAGGCTCGAAATGCGGGCAGACCCAGGTAGAAGAGGGCCTACTTTTAGGGGATATTTTTTGTTATTAAAGGTACAAACACTACTTGTGTTTCCTACACACTTTTATAAAGGGGGGCGGATAAAACTTTTGCGGGCTTTCAATTCCGTCAAACCTAATATGGAATAACCATAAAAATGAATTGAACAGAAGATTAACTTTATTATGCTTCCCGTTCTTAATTCTTTCAAATTCAAACAGCCTTCATACTAGTCATTGTGTGTATTTCGCGAATGTTCATTCCTGCCTGAGATTTGGAGTAATATTCTGAGGAAACACATTCTATAGTTCCCAGAATTTTTGATTACAGAAAAGAATTGTACGAATAATAAGCAAATCCTACCTACGTGATTCGTGTAAGCCTCTCTTTATTATGCTACTTATTACTTATTATGCTCTTTATTATGGAATTCTACCATCGTCTCGCCTCTTGCTTTATGAATCATTGATTTTTGTAAAATACGACTTACTCAAGGGCGAGAACATATTTTCAAGCAATATCTGTAAGTATAATACTCGATGGTTGTAATCATATTGATCAGGTGTCAGTACAAAAATTTCACTTACAACACACATATTACATTCATTTACAGCACTTACATTATTTTACAGTTACTGTCAGATGATATTAATTAATTAATTAAAATCGATACACAAGTTTAAGTGCCATGTAAATTTTTTTTCTGCTGCATAACTGTGCCTATTCAATTAGAGACAACACGGATCATCAAAAAGAAAAATAATATTTAATTGTCACCTTGTCGGGCGTGATTACGATCGGAGAATATGTTCTGAAATATGTAAAGAAATCCAAATTGTGACCATATTACTTAGTAGCAGTGTATTTTAATAATTATTGAATTGGTCGCTCCGACGGGGATTCGAACCCGGGCCTTCTGGTTTACGCCCAGCTGCTTTGACTACCGAGACCAGCAGCTGCCGAGACAACCAATCCTTGGAACTCTTTTTCACGAGCGCAATTATCGCACAAAAAAGAGGTAGAACAACACTCACATGGTATGATGGTGTGCGACAGACAATGGGAGATTTTCACATCGAAGTTGATGATTGGTAAGATAGAAGAAGATGGAAGCTTGGGTGCGAGAGACGCCGCATGGTGTAGTTCTACTCATAAAAGAAGCAATTATAGCTCCTTGTATGTATATAATTGTCACCTTCCCGTTGGGGCGACCAATTCAATAATTATTAAAATACATTGTTACTCAGTAACATGGCCAGAATTTGGATTTCTTTACGACTGTGGAACATATTCTCCGACCGTAATCGCGTCCAACAAGGTGATGGGAAGGCGACAATTATATACACACAAGAAGCGATAATTGCGCTCGTGAAAAACTGTTCAAAGCAGGGGCGTGCGGTGATTTCATTTTATACCCCAGCTGCTAGCGACCTACCAACTTGCCTCTCCCCTACCGTATACAATGTAGTCGCGCAACAGGAGATTCTTGTTCAAAAAAATTTGTTTGACAACTGAAACACAACATTAAAAAAATTCCAACATGCAATTTATCACACCCACAAAGTATATATTTTCAAAGTAAATAGTAACTAACAGAATAGGAAAAAGAAATTTGCTTCCTGCAAATGTTGCGGTAATCAACGGCAACTAAACTCCATTCTTCTTTCATGGCTAGCAAAATACTGCAAGTTTTTTCGAAAAATGAATGTATGTGTCATATGTCCTCATGCAGTGATGATTCAATTCGCGAAAGTGGATAATCGTTTTTCACTAGTTCTGTTTCGACCATAGTTTTTTAAAATTATTTTTTACATCACGCAGTTCTACCATGCACACTGACTCTCATAAGGGTACAGTATGATATTTGAAAATTCGGGGAATCTAGTGTTCTGATCACGTGTGTCAGAACAACCTTCCTCATAATAATTAATAAAATCCCTAGGGAACATTCTGGTTCACTCTCGTTACAACGAGAAAGAAATACGTGCCCCATAATCATTATATAAGTTATAAACTTCTCGACAAACGCTACGGTAATTTATACTGACAAAACATGCCATTTAAAATAATGATGAATTGTGGTAGCACTGGCTTACGAGTAAATGTGAGATGCCTTGTTTGCTCCTATCTACTCTGTGGCGGAGAGTACTGCGATCACGAGGCAGGCAAGGCTTCGCCTTAAAGCAAGGGAGGGGGAGTAACGTCATCTATTTCAAGCTAGCGGGGTTCATTATATTATCTGCTATACCTTCCCTCCGAACGCCGTCTGTCCCTTGCCCTGTGAATAAGATGCGCGCGCAGCGCCGAGTCCGAGCTAAGGTCTCACAGCTGGGGTTGAGCAGTGGACCGACACGAAGAGTACACAGTGGGCGCAAAATTTTTGATCAAGTGACATACGGTTCATAGTAATTTTAATTCTCAACATTCAGTAAATTCTCATTCTTGCTTGCCCCAGCAGTGTTGGGGTTTCTGGTGTTGGATGCACGCCACTGGTTTAAAGGGTTGACAGTCTCGTTAGCTTAGTGGTCACAGCAGCTCGACGTAAACCAGAAGGCCCGGGTTCTAATCCCGGTCGGGGCAACCAATTCAGTAATTATGAAGATAATATTGGTTTTAACAATAATATTTAACGTATTCGTAACCATTTAGACTGTATAATTCTAAAAGACTAAAAATGTGCCTCTAACCAGCACCTATTGTACCTCAACTTCCTGGTCAATGACCCCCATCTCGATCTGGTTTTGTCCAGTTTTTCTGATCCTTTGAGCGAATGTTGCGGTGGCCCCTTCTTTTGCTTCTGGACATAAATGCAGCTTCACAATCTGCGCATGTTTTCTTGATCTCTATGAGGTATGTAAATATTCAAATAATCGTTCTCCATTTTCTCGCGGCAGTACGTTAATTCCTTCACGTAGAGAACAAGGGATAGCATCCAAAATCTGAACCTGCTTTGCCTTTACAAATAGTTTTTATTGCTCGAGAGCGAATATTTTCGTCTCAATTCCTGACAAAAACGGTCGTTGCTACCTGTATTCATAATTCAGATTCATATGTTTATGAGTTAGAGCACAGATCCCACGAAACCATGCACAGATTGCACTTCTCCCCATAGTTCGTCGTACAGTTTTTACTTTCTCGTGTGTATATATACGGGAATAATATACGCAGTATTCATTTTCTCGTATACAATAAATGAGAGTATAAATGAGAGTAATATACATAGCATAGAGTAAATGAGAAAGTTATGTAATGCTGCGGAAACTCGATTTCGAGATTTCAACGGAATACACTTTTGGGGTCCACTGATACCGAAAAGGTGGTTTTTTCCGAACGTCCGTCCGTCCACGTTGTCTGTCCGTCAGTCTGTCTGTCCATCTGTGAACACTACTAACGCCTAAACCACACGAACGATATTTTACAAATTGAAGAAACCCCTGTCCATCTGGCTGTAGTTGAAGCTTTAAAATTTTGTATAACATTCTTTAAAACTTGGGGGTACTTTACACGACGTCCCCAGACATTTTCAAAATGTTCCAAAAAAGACTCCAAATTTTTTCTTTAAACTTCTTGTAAGAATAAAGTACACTTATAAAGATGGCATAGTTCCAATATTCACGATTTTCTCGGAATTTTCGAAAATTTTAAAAGATTGATTTTTTCGGCGTTCTCCTGCAACTACGGAATTGAAGATAGAGATTTTCTTTCCAATGGAATTTGTCGAACATATGTAGTTCTTTAATTAAGGTCATGTGCATTTTTTGGAAAATTTTAGTAGTTTTCGTGCAATAGCGCATGCAATATTTGCAATTTTAAAAAATTACAAAAACAAGATTTTCTCAAAAACGGCTCCAAATATTTTCTTAAACTTTTTGGTAGGAGTAGTACAAAATACACCCTATATGATGACATAAACGCCATATTGCTTTATCTTTTGTTTTTTCAAGAATTACAAAAATTTTATTTTTTTGACTAGTGTCTCACATCGATAATATTTACATTAGATGCAATTTCTTCACATTACTATACTTATGAGTACATGTGCTTTAAATAATGTCTAATAAAGTTTATCGAAAACTCAACAGTTTTCTTTAAAATTAGCTCAAAATTCCGCATTTTCAGAAACGCTCAAAAATGGCTCCGCCATTTTCTCAAATATGGCTGCAAACGTTTTCTTGAAACTTTTTCAAGGGATAGTGATAATGACACTGTTTAATGATGTAAAGTTCATTTTGGTGTATTCTATCTGCCCGTCTGTGAACACCTCTAGCGCCTAAATCATTCATACGATTCTTTCCAAATTGAGGAAATCCCTGTCGATCTGACTCTAGTTGAAGTTTTGAAAATTTAAAAAACATTCTTTAAAATTTGGAGGTACTTTACATAAAGCCCCCTGACATTTTCAAAATGTTCTCAAAAACGGCTCCAAATTTGTTCTTTATATTTCTTGTAAGAATAGAGTAAAATACGCTCATACAGGTGATATAGGTCGGATTTTTTCGGTTAACTCTGAATTTTCGAATATTTCAAAAGATTGAATTATTTCCGGCGTCTTCCTACAACAACAAAATTTAAAGAGAGATTTTTCTTTCAAATAAAATTTGTTGCTCATCAGATCTTTCATAAAGGTCATGTAGATTTTTTTGGAAAGTTTAGTAGTTTTCGTGCTATAGTGCGTGAAATATTTGCAATTTTAAAAAACGACAAAAACAAGTTTTTCTCATAAAAGGTTCCACATTTTTTCTTTAAACTTTTCGTAGGGTTAGTGCCAACCTATACGATGGCATCAACGCCGTATAACTATTCTTTTGTTTTTCCAAAATTTACAAAATCGTATTTTTTTACTTGTCTCTCACGTCGGTAATATTTACATTAGTGGCGATTTCTTTACATTATTATATTTATGAGTAGATGTGCTTTAGATAATGTCAAAGAAAGTTTATCGAACACTCAGGAATTTTCTGTGGAAATGAGCTCCAAATTCCGCATTTTCAGAAACGCTCAAACGCCGTTTTCTCGAAAATGGCTCGAAAACTTTTTCTTCAAATTTTTCCAATGAATAGTAGTAATGGCACTGCTTGATAAGACGTAAAGTTCATTTTGGCGTATCCTTGTATTTCTTCAAAAATTACACAAATGTAAGATTTTTGAAATATTTCTCACGCCGTTAATATGCACATTTCCGTTGATTTGTATACATTATTATATTTGTGAGTGAATGTGCTTCAAATGAATTTAAATTAAGTTTTTCGAAAACTCAATAGATTCGTGTGAAAAAGATCTTCAATTTTCGAATTTGAAGTAATGCTTAATCGCCATTTTCTTTAAAACAGCTTCAAATTTTTCAATGAAAATTTCTATTTAGAACGAGAATTTACACTTCTTTAATATTCATGAAGTGATATTTCGGTCGTACTATTAGGAAAGCAAAAAGTTGAGAAAATGTAAAAAAACAACTTTGGGCGACGATAGAAGGCAGCAGGCGAGAGAATGGAGCATGACCTTAAAGCCAGACCACGGCAAGGAAATTAGAACAATCGTCTGTACTACCTCTAGTTACTTTCTCGTATACGTACGCATATACGGAGAAATATACGTAGCATAGACAAAAGTTATGTAATACTGCGGAAAATCGATTTCGAGATTTCAACGAAACTACACGTTTTGGGTCCCCTGATACCAAAGCAACCACAAATGGACGGACTTTTTTTCAAAACGTCCGTCCATCTGTGAACACTACTAGCGCATAACCACACGTACGATCTTTTCCTCATTGAAGAAACCCATGTCCATTTGGCTCTAGTTGAAGCTTTGAAATTTTTAAAAACATTCTTTAAAATTTGGGGGTACTTTACATGAAGTTTCCCAGACATTTTCAAAATTTTCTCAAAACTGCTCCAATTTTTTTCTTTAAATTTTTGGTAGGGTTAGTGATAAATGTACCATGTATGATGACATAAACGCCATATTGCTCTATTCTTATGTTCTTTAAAAAATCAAAAATTTAATTTTTTTGAGTTGTCTCTCACGTCGGTAATACTTACATTAGATGTGATTTCTTCATATTTTTGTACTTATGAGTACATATGTTTAAATAATGTCATCAATTATCTCAAAAACCCAACCATTTTCTGTTAAAACGAGCTCAAAATTCCGCATTTTCAGAAACGCTCAAACGCCATTTTCAAATATAGCTCCAAATGTTTTCTGCAAACTTTCCCAATGGATAGTGGTAATGGTACTGTTTAATATGATATATAGTTCATTTTGGTGTATTCTTTTGTTTTTTCAAAAATTACACAAATGTAATATTTTTAAAATATCTTTCACGGCGTTAATACCCACATTTCAAGCGATTTGTATAGTCTATTCCATGTATGAGTGGAAGTGCTTCAAATGACTTCAAATGAAATTTTTCAAAAAGTCAAGTATTTTCTGTGAAAAAGATCTTCAAATTTCGCGTATCTAGTAACGCATAAACACCGTTTTCTTAAAAAAGGCTTCAAATTTTTTAATGAACATTTTGATGTTGGATAAAGTTTTAATCTTCTTCTGAAAAAAAAAACCTATTACAGATCTCTTGCAACGAAAAAGTGGATAAATCCAGATGCTAAATTTAGAAAACATCCTCTAACACGTGGTGTAGCCGGAATCCATCTTTTGTGGGTCCTTGATACCGAAAAATCGGTTGATGGCAAAATGCGTCCATCTATATATGAACAACATTAGGGGTTAAACCGTTCAGCAGATATTCTCGACAATTGATATTCCCAATCAATTTGGCTGATGTCGCGGCCTCTTGAAGTTGAAACTGATATTTTAATTTTGGGGGTACCATTCTTCATATGAAGCCTCTGGAACATTTTCAAAATTAAAAAAAAAAAAATGGCTCCATCTTTTTTGATTAAATTTTGTTGTTGGATAGTGTGAAGGACGTTTAAGAAAATGGTGCAAGTCTCATTTGTTTGAAGTGTTGTTTGTAATCTATTGTTGTTCACCGTCTGATAACAGAAGGTGATAATGACTGCTGCCTTTTCTTTCGCGTTAATATAAACTAATAATTTTATTTACGGATAAAATACGCATCGTGCATCATTGGTACATTTATGTAGAACGTGAATACACTGAATTCATTGGCAGAAAGGTATTTTCCTTTAAGCCGTTGAATTTAAAAAATATATGTTTAAAAAAAATTTATAAAATAAAAAAAAAAAAAATTTAAAAATATGTTTTATAAAAATATATTTTTCTTGCTTCATTTAAGAATTTTTCAAATGGTAGTTGAAGTGTAAGAAAGAAATTGTCCTATTATATTACATAGCCATTAACAATATTGTGAGAAAGTACATGCCATTGTAGCACCTCTAGTTAACCCTTAATAAATAAAAGATCTCGTGAGTATGACGTTCCACTGACACATGGGCTACCGAAGAAATCGGAAAATCACAAAAAACGCTTTCTACTGGAATCTATGCTTTTGAGTCGAAAATGGTAAAGGAATGAGGCCTATTTATTTCTAGATAAAATGTAGATATAAAGTTGCTACATATAATATTAAGACGAACACATTGGTGTGTTTTTTACACCTGAAAAATGTATTTTTTTGAGTTTTTCACCTTTTGCTTTTATATGTTTAGGCAGCTCATCTTCGATGGATGAAAGCAAAGAAACCAAAAACATACATACCACCATGTGCTATTTCTTCATTAAAATCTTCTCATGCAACTTGTGTGATGGGAGTTCAGTGGGTGTCCCCATTTTGGCATGTATGTGAATTGAATTTTCTGAGTTTGTGATTGAAAAAGTGCTTTCTATAGTGTTCGTTTCTAACATCAGGTCACAGAATCAGGAGACTTTTTGCGTTTGAAAGGCAGTACTCGATCTCAAGAGTTTATAACTTGTGCTCATGATGGTTGTGTAAATTTTTGGGATTTAAAAAACATGAAGGTGGAAAGGAAAATCAAATCTCGCCCAAGAAAAGAATCTGCAAGGCGACTTGGAGGAAAGTTCCAATTAATACCAGAACTGACACCTCATTTTAAGGTATTAAGATTCTGATTATGAATTTGATTGTTTTTTCTATGTTTTGTTAAATTTTAGAGATGTAGGTATTTAAAATATTAATTTTTAAAAAAATTTATCTCTGATCATTGACTCTGATTTTATTGATTAAAACAATGGGATAAATTAATAAGTAAAAGAAAAGCAACAGAAATATATAACTAAATTATAGTCATAAAATGCATTTTTTGATCTGAAATTATGGTACTCCTGGATACTAAATCAATATTTTGCTATCACTAGAACCTACAATGACATTATGACAGGTATGTCGTATTCAAGTAGTTTTTTCTTACCACATTATGAAGTATCAGAAACAGAGATTCCAGCTGAACTGTCAGTGTTGTGTATACTATTTTTAAGAATTAAAACATGGTATTATTAAATTAATTAAAACTAGCACATTTACGTAGCCTACCTGAAACTACAAAACAGAAATATAAAAGGAAACTTACCTAATCATTCGGGTAGTAAACAATTGCCTTGCAGAAATTCTTTCATCATATCAACATCATCAAATTTCCTTCTACACATGTACTTACATAAACATGAATCGAAGTAATTTTGAACTTTTTGCAAACACGCCAGGTGATCTGCTAAAAGACCAACATCATCACCATTGGATCACTTTCAAAATTACCTTGTGGCACAAATCATGAAAAAAACAACCATTCAAATTTTCTATCACAGTAAATTTAACAATTCAGTAGAAAAATAGAAGAAAAACATGATAAACAGTACTGAGCTGAAAAGAAAACTCATCACACACAAATACAATATGTAAGACCAACAAATAACATTAGAAACAGGAGCCTCCATTAGAAACAACACAACGGGTCATGAATATATTTTAATGTTATATTTGCAATACAAGACTAATACCATGCAAATAAATGATTCATTCTATTGATTTATTTACTGAATGGACTCTGTTAACTTCTTATCAACCTAAAACATTTCAAGAAATGTACTGTGAGCCAACGTTATCAAATGTGTTGGATACTTTAGCACTCAATGAATCTGTCATTCCAACAGATGTTTTTTGATGTGATTGGTAAATCATTTGCCTCTGTAAGCCAAACAACTTTTTATTGTAAAATAATTACATTTTTATGAAGCTTAAATAATCATGATGAAATTGTAATGATTTTAAAATGTGATTTACAAAATTAACGGAAGTGAATCAGTATAAAACATGATAATTCATAGGAAAATACTTTCAAGATGTAAACATGTGAACATTTTAATTTAAGAATTTTAAGTGGAGTTGATAAAAATGACAACAACCAAAGACCAAATATGAGCCATAAATTGAACTATTTGAGTATCACACTGCATGGGTAAAAGATGGCAGGAGGCAAACATTTTAATAGCTCAAAAACTACAATTTTGGTGATCATCATCTTTTTGTCTCAAGCCTTCCATTTCTTCACTTAAAATTCATGAACTGTGATTAACTTGAAATATATATTTTTTATGAACATTTAAATTTCTATGTATATTTTTTTATTTGCTTCCCTTAGACCTTCCTATTTTGTAATGTATTAGTGTCTGAAGGAATATTTTATCTGGGTTTAGTTTTGGTTCTTGTCAGCTATGGGAGACTGTCATTACCCTCTTGAATGTATTCATCTCATTTTTCAAAACTTGAAAATTTAATAGTTCTAAACTGTTGTTGGCTGTTAAAAACTTCCCTGTTCATTGTTTCTTGAGGTGTTCAGTATAATAAAGCATTACTGTTTATTGAAATATATTGGTACAACAGATGTTCATTTTAAGATGTAAATTGATAACTCACTAATTCAACATGCATTATTATAAATATTTTAATTTGTTGTATATTATCATCCTAACACGTATTTACTATATATATTTTTTCTACATATGAATTGTGAATCTGTAGGTTTTGACACAAGGATCTGAGGCTGCAGAACAAGATAAGGATTTCGATGGTCAGCCTATAGGCATGCCACTTTCTGTAATGGCAGTTGATTATGTACATGTTCCTCGTAAAAAAGAGAAAACTAGTTTGAAGTCTATGAAGCACTTGACTGCAGGAAAGCAATTAATGTCATATCCAAGTTCTCCTGAAACTCCTGATATCAAGCCAAAGAGTGATGATGATTCACTTGGTTCTGATAAAAAGGATAAACAACTAAAGGGTATTCTATTTATGAAAATAATGTTTTTATTTGTTCTAATAAAACTAACGTATTTAACCTTTCTAATTTTAACTTTGTTGAATTATGAAGTGAGGAAACATGAAAAAACCATTCCCAAATCAGAAGTTGTAGTTGGATCACTTGAAGGTGTAGTAACAAAAATTATATGGAATGATTTTGATTCAGACACTGAGCAGACATCAGGACCACAAGGTACGTATTGTAATATTATTGAGTTTTTACACTATTAGAATAATGTTTTGATAGTATATATCATTTCAAACACTTATAAAATATGTTTGATGTCTCTGTAGTACTTAATAAATAGCCTTCATGCAATTGAACAAAAAAAATGTAGCTGATGTATAGAAATCTTTAATTTTAGTTCCTTTAATGCTATTTCTCATTCATTTGATAAATATGCTACTTTATTTTCTATTCTATTTATTATGAATCAATAATTATGTATGAATGTACTATTTTTTATAATGAGTGGAAAAATAGAAATTGCTAAAAAATTTTACATAAGTTGTAATTATAATTTTTTTTCCAGATAAATGTTGCTAAATTTTTTGTGATCTCACTTCATACATGTGATGAATAATTAGGAAATAAATGATCTTTTGCCTACAAAAATATATACATTTGGTATGTTTCCAGTTGGTACATTTGCTTCTTGGGGTGATGTTCATGATGGGCCAGTTACATCTTTGGTTCGTTCACCATTTATTCGTGATTTGCTTCTTAGTGTTGGAGGAAAAATATTTGCTCTTTGGATAGAATCAGCAAAGGTACCTTGATTGCTTCATTTCAATTTTTTTTAAGTTTCAGCTTTCATAAAATTTTGTCACCAAATTATTAAATAATACTTAATACTCTTATCAAATATAAATCAAAAATATTCATAAAAGTTAATTTTTTGCAATATTAAATTTTTCTATTGCAGATTTTGAACATTTCAATGTTCAAACAATTCTCATCTCCATTTTTGTCATCTTCATGTTTTGTTGTTGTACTTTTTAAATATAACTTCAAATGTTGTGTATATATTCACCTTGTTTTAGGGAAACCTTTTGTATCGTAGAAAATCATCTGTATTGATGTCTTCTGGTTCATGGTCTGTTCATCGTCCAAGCATGTTTTATATCACTCGAATAGATGGGAAAATGGAAATTTGGGATCTATTTGTTAAAAGTGATCAAGACTCATTTCATCAGCGTCTGTCAGGGAAAGTATTAACAGGTAGTATTAGTTATAATTTGAAAACATGTTTTAAGTACTGTACCATTTTTTAAATATCTTAAATCTGTGTATAAGAAGCAGAAGTACTTTAAGAAATAGGAAAGTGAATAGACATTTTTTCGTGTTGATCTAGGAGTGTATCCTCATATCCATCTGACACAAAGTGTCATTGGAGTGGCTGATACAAATGGTCAGTTTCGTATGCTGTGTGTTCCTAGTCAGCATACAAAGGTGGAACATGATCAAGTGAGCAATATATAGGGCCTGTGTTGTTTTATCTAAGGAGTAATGCACACAATTAAAAGTCTTAATTAATTTAGTTCTTTTGATATCATCTCTGTATTATTACAATAAAAATCAGCAGTAACTAATAGTATTCATCCTCATGAATTAGTTTCATTCTATCCTGTCCCATGTGCAGTAGGAATGGTAGTTTGTCCACCAGGTGTTCCTGTTGCTTTCATCTCTTCTTTGGTCTTTCTCACTCTCTTCTGTCTAAAGGTTGTACTGAGCAGAACAGTAAAAATATTCTGTCAGTGCTTGTTTTAGTAGTCTTTTATCTTCTGTTCTTTCCACATGTTTCAATCATTGTCTTTGATATTCCTTAATAGCTTCACATATGTTCTTTTCTCTCAATCTTTTTGTGTTTTCTTTATTTCTATGTCTATCTAATTTCGTTTCTCTGGCCAAGTGTCTTAGGATCCTCATCCACTAGAAGTATTAATACTGCTATAAAACAGTAACAGTAACAATACTAATAATAATGTATTCTTACTTCTTTAAAGAAGTTATGTGCTGGGAAAGATACCAATGAGATAACTTCGCTTATTGTGATCCAAGAATTTTGATTCTTGCAGAGAGGAAGACAAATTTCAATGGGGAATTTTGTCTGTAAATGAAGATAGAGTTGAATTCATGAAACTAACAAGCAATTTAAGAGATGGCACAGCTTGTTGTACTGTCACACATTATAATTTAATCTTCAGTGTCAAAACAATACATGGTTTTAGAATACATTTTATTATATAAATGGAAAAAAGGAAGTAGTGATGCTTCTTGGTCTGATCTTATCAAATTGTGAAAGTTATTAAAGAATAAAAAAAACTCTGACAGTTTGTTTTTTTCTGCCACCATATCTTCAATGCATGGATTGATTAGTGTTTTTGAGCAAGTCAACTGCTAAGGTCATAAGTCCCATAAGCATAGTGAAGTTTTCTTTATGGGAGGTGGTGGGGATCTTCACCTGCTGAATAGCAAGATCCAGCACCAATGAGCATATCAACTTGCAGAATTTTCCCTAACCAGTGTGCCCCACCAGTGGAGCACTGCCCTAGCTAGGACAAGCTCTAAGCTCCTGACTGGTCTCCTCTTATTAGTATAGTGCATGTAAGTATATGTGTGTGTAAGGGGTGAGGATAGAACAAGGATGATGTAGAAAAGATCATGGCTCAATTATTAGGGTACTGCTCTGACATTCACCGGGTATTGATTAGAAAAATCATGGAAAACTACTGATAGTAGTAGCTGGCCACTATAAATCTCCTCCAGACAGTAGGTGAATTTGACCTAGCTATCTAGCTAGTGCTGAAAATCCTGCCACCATTGGGACTTGAATGCAAGGACCTCCTGGTCAGAAGCTCTGCAGTGACCTCAGTTGGTCAGAAGCCGCGAGCCACCTAAGTTGGTTCAATGCATAGTTTGAAGGGGGCTATTCTATTGCATGTACTGAATGGCATTCTTGAAAGTGCAGTAAAGCTGCTCTTTCAATTGAAGAACATTATAAAGGATGCAGTTATTTCTAATATTAATCTCTGACGTTTTTAAATATCTGATACTGAAGTTAATTTTTTAGTATCTGGAATACTTCTATTTAATTAACTCATTCATTTGTACATTACATGAATTACAAATCAGTATTACCACTTAATTAACTCAAATGAACTGTAGAAAGATTCTATCTGTCTTGATATTTAGAAAATTAATCTTTTAGGAACATAAGCTTAACAAATATTCTGAGGTCAATTTTTTTAATGATGAAAGTAACAGTGATGTATTTCTCTTTTCTGAAGGTTGACAAATTACATCACTTGATACAACAAGAAATATCTCGTAAAGAATCATTTATTACATGGCAAAAGAACTGGGAAGAAAGAAATGCTGAAATGTTGAAAGCAAGAAAAGAAGCTGCCGAAATGGAAGCTAAAAGACAAGAAGAAGCTGAACGTGAAAATGCAAGAAAAATAAAAGAACAAAAGAAGAGAAAACAGCAACAACTGGAAGAAAGAAAAAGAAGGTTAGCTGAAATTAGAGCTAAAACATTCACTTGGAAAAAGGATGCTGAGAAGAAATGGACTAAAGAACAAGAAGACTACTTGATTAAAACTCGTCTTAAGCAAAAGAAATTAGACAAAGAAAAATTACAAATAGAACAAAAACCATATATTTCATCTTTAGAGGAAGAGAAGGCCAAGAAGGCAAAACAAAAAGAAAGATTGAGTCAAAAACAACAAATTTATGAACATTCAGTCAATTCATGTTTTCCTGAATTAACTGAGGTAAAGTCAATTTAAAATTACATTGGTTTTCTTAAATAACTTTTATTTTATGAATATGATTTTTTGATGAAATCTTGTTCTATTTGTGCTGACGAGCATTGTTTGGAGCAATGTATTAAACCCATTGATGAAAATGTTCCAATGGATTATTAATTGCAATTAAATCTAATTGTTTTTATTTAAATAATATGTTTTAAAATGTGTATTCAAATATTGCTGCAATTAAAAATTTGATTGAAAAAAATGAATTTACTGAAATAATGATCATTCTTATTAGTTGACAAAAATACATTTAATTATCGCAAATAAGAATTAATTTGCATTGTTAGCAATTAAGTCCTATGATTGAAATATGTATTGAAAAACGGTAGTTATCCCTAGTCATTATTTTAAAAACAAACTACTAAAATGATAGATTGAAAAATAAAATAATGTCTTATTTTATACAATTTCATAATATTAAATTCAGTTTATTAACAACTTGGTTTTCAAATCCATAAAATTTGTAAAAATTAGTATAATGTCTATGAGTTATTTTCAAATCTCATTTGAAAAGTATTAATTGATTAAAGAAAGGTCTTAAATATAAATGTTAGACTTTAAATAATCTTGTTTATTAAAAATAATAATAGATTTGTATAAAGGACTTCATAGATTCATATGTAGATAATAATAGATTCATATAACTATCAAATTTTATGTCAATATTTACTGTCCTTGTTTATTTCATGTCCTCTGTTATTTAGTTACTCAATTAAATTGGACACATTTTTATTGTTCCATGGCTACCTTGGATTGCTCAATGAGAGCAATCATGCCATTATGAAGAAGTATTTGCATAATATCTCATTCAGTCAATTAATTGTGTATTGTTAAGCTGCCTGTTTTCAATCTAAAGTAATCCACAGCTTGTGATATAACTGTAAATAATATAAATTGTGTTCTAATGGCAAAATTGATGGCCATCTCTCTTCTTCTTATATGCACATACAGTTTACATCATAAACAATTTTATAAATATGTTTGTAAAAAATGAAAATGTTTACATGTATTTGTGATTTTTAATTGAGTATGAATTCTTTTCTAAATTTTTTTTCCTCTACTCACCCTGAAATTGCCTCTCTGTGTACCATCAAAAAAATTAATTTTAGACCATGAAGGCAAAGGCTACTCTGAAGCATGTCCATACTCCAGGCTATATTGTTTTCATAATGCTCATTATTTTATTAAATCAGTAATTGTTGACTTCTTGAAATTTAATGCTGTAATCAAACAACCAATTCTAATACATGTTTTCATGAACAGCATATACTACAAAATTATCATAGAATCAAATTTAATCAATGATTTTTTTAAGCAATTTGATGTAAATATGATTTAAATAAATTCATGCGTTAAATGATATAAATGATATTAGTCCTTTTTAAATTATTAATCTGTGTGTATATTTTGTTTCCTTTTAGAATGTTAAAAATGGAAATACTTCATCACAAAGTGATATTTTACAAGTAGTAGAAAAGGATATACTTGACTCAAAACCTTATGAAGAAGTTGAAAAGGATGCCTTGAGGTATATAACAAATCATCCATTTGAAATGGAATTTAATTGGATACAGTTCCTGAAAGAAGCACATATCAGAGAACGACGTCTACAAGAGGGTATTATTCAGGGATATCTTTCTTCCACTTGAAATAGCATATCTACTGCCCTACATGGTGATTGGCTGAACCTGCCTCAAATGTAATGGTTATGTAAAATATTTAAATTATTGTTGTTTTTTTCTATCATTGATGTCCAAGGGGTGTAACAGATCTCAAAATTGTCATTTTTGAATTAAGTGTATAAATGTGAATAGAGAATTCTATTTTTTACAAGGAAAAAGTTCTTAAAGGTATTTGACAAGTCAGGTGGTAAATCTGTTACCTTGTCACAGTCTTTGGGCCTGAAATTAACAGTTCTGCCCTTGATAAAATTGAATTCCTGCAAAATGGCAGTTTTTAAGATGTGTCACTTTTCTTGTGTACCAATAATATGAAGATGATACAAAGAAAATGTTTTTGAAGAAATTTGTCACATAATAATTCTTTATTATACAGATAGGTAATTAAAAAATACCATTTTGAAATATGGTATTGTCTCTAAAAATCAGAAAATCAAGTGTATCTACATGATGACTGGCTGTGCTAAGAAATAAAGCGATGCAATTATGTTAGCATTTTTTAAAGTATTTTTATTGTAACCCCATTTTTCAGGTATCACAACAGAAGAATGAGAAGGTTCTATGTAATATTTTTGCTGAAAATGATGTTTTGACATGCTCAGACACTACCATTGTCCCATCTATAACAGCTGTCAATTGCGACTTGTAGAAAAAGTTTTATTAACACTTCTATAGTGTCATTTGCAGTGCCAGTCAATAGTTCTGTTTAAATCTTTACACGTTTATCAGACACCTCTAAACTTCCAAAATGCTCTCCTATGAAATTTGATCGAAGTTAGAATGTTGTCAATCAAAGGCCATGGAATTGCTAATTAGTATCAAAAATAAGTATTTTCAGTTAATTATCTGGTTACTAATTTCAATACTTATTTTAATGAGGAATATGACCTGATGATTAGGGGGCGGATTTTAATGAAATAACATTTTTTTTTCACTTTAGAATAATGCCGTTTAGCATAGAAATTCATTTTATGTTAGGACAAAAGGTAATGACCCATTTTTATACATCAATTATTTGCATTAAAAAAAAAAAAAAATATTTTGGATAATAAATCATTTTTCAACTGTTTCCGCCATTTTTAATGTATTTTTCACTGCTCTCATCACTTTGAATGTCATTTTAATAGTACTTGCTTCAAATAATATTTACGAGATGCAAGATATATTCTCCAGAGAGTTCCTGAGTACCTATACATGGTATCCTATTTGATTTCTTCACTCAGAAGTTGTAATGTAAGCCATGTAATCTAAGGTTCCTGTGATGCCTGTCAGCATCATTGGCGGTTCATCCGCTTTTGGGATAACTGAAGACAGAGGTTTTCCAGTAAAGAACCATCCAAACCAAAAGTTTGAAAGCTGAGTTCGCTTGAATGAACAGAAGAAGCCTTGATTACATCAGTAACATCCGACAGTTTAAGTTGTTCATCTGGACTGGTTTTGATCACATTTTTTAGGTCATTTTTCTTCGCTTTAAAAATTTTAATTTTAAAAATATTTTAAAAGCGTTTTATTGATCATTTTTGGCAATGTTTTAGGTCATCAAAATCCACTGATGACATTGGCAGCTCCAAGGGCGAGAGGGGGTGGGCATTGAGGCAATGTCTTCCCCCTCAAGATAATTTTCACTCATTTTACACAATTTATCCAAATTCATTACTACATATTGATTACATTACATTCAAAGGAATTATGAATATGCATTTTTTAAATTCCAAGTTAACAATAAAAAACACTTTTTCAATAATATGTGGGAGGACTAAGATTGACCTTTCCTGCAACTGAAATGCAATACTTCTGTCTATTCCTGTGACAAATGATGATTTTTACTTGTTAGTGTTAGAGAAATTGGATTCCTCCACCATTTTCTTTCTAGTTACAACCAATTTTCAGTGCAAATAAATTACTATTATCCTTGAACTATAAACTATTTATCCATTGTGTAACCTGGTTCACATTCTCTAGTTTTCTCTTCTTATTCTCATATTCAACTAATGGTACTGAACAGCACATACTTTCTCACATGTTTTGCAACTTAAGAAAATATTCACTTTTGCAATTTCTGAAAATTCAAAGAGGTCAACAAAAATGTGATCTGCATATTTTTCCAGCATTCTTTGCTGTATCTGAGGGAAAAATAAAGAAAAACTTTCGAGTGGTTTTTAATTTTTTTGTGAATTGTCTTAACTTGAAGCAAAAATTATGCAAAAACTATTTGTTTCTCTAAAAAAAAAGTGATCATATTGGTTGATGTTTCTGGACACGTTAACTGCTATGGTAATTAGTCCTCTTGGTGTAGTGAATGGTTCGCGGGAGCTGACGGTGTTCTCCCTCTGGATGGTGAAATCCAGGGCCGACCTGCATGTTAGCATGCGGTATATGTCATACTCCAGGTATCTCCCCGGCGGGCACCGCCCCAGATCGAATTTGAAGATCTAATTTTTTAGTATGTGCTTTAAAAATATATCATCAAAATTGTCCTTTTGAAAAGTTTTTTTTGCTATTTTCGAAAATACAGAGTTCTCCAAAAATTTTGCGAAATTTTTATTAGCGTACTTTTCTCTATTCGAGAAAAAAATTAAAGAAAAAATTTGGAGATCTTTTTGAGAAAATAATTATTAAAAATTGCCTAAATATTTGAAAAAACTCATATTTTCAAATCATTGTACATGATCACTCCAAGATCTGTCTCTGAACAACAGATATTATAAAAACTAGTGATGCTTATTATTTCTAAATTTAAAAATTTAAAAAATTTGGAAAGTTCAACGAAAATGACACCTTTGTCATTCTTTTAAGCGTTCCTTGTTTTATCCGTGGAAAAAATTGAAGGCAAATTTGGAATGATTTTTGAGAAAATGTTTTTTTTAAAATTGCATTAATTTAGACAGAAATTACTTGAAGACTACTAGATTTTTCAAAACATTCTACATGACCATTTTTAAAGAGCTATTTTCTAGAAGTGATTTTGTTTAAGACAAAAGTGTCTATGTTCAATAGGATACTTTTGCAGTGTTAACTTTTTGCAATAAAAAAATCGCTGGAAATGAGACTAGCGCCAATTGGTTCATACGAGGAGAACATTTAAAGAAAAAATGAAGTAGTTTTTGAGAAAATAATTCTTTAAAAAATGATTATATTTCACGCAGAATGACGCAAGAACTACTCACATTTTCGAAAAATTGTATGTGATCTTATTTCAAGATCTGTCTTTAAAGAACAGATTTCATTCAGGAAAAATTCTCTATCTTCAATGCTGTATTTGTAGGACGCCGCCGAAAAAAAATTGAATTTTGCAATTTTCGAAAGATTTCAATGAAAATTAGACCGGCACCATTCTCTTAAGTATCCCATACGCTATCCGTGGGTAAACTTTAATCAAAACATTTGGAATCATTTTTAAGAAAAATTTTTAAAATGTTGAGGCTTCATGTAAAGTGTCCCCAAACATAAAAATATCGTTTCAAACTCGGCCTCGAGTTCCTTTAAATTGATAGCGGAATATCAATTTTGGAGAAAATCGGCTGAACTGTTCTCGCGCTAGCTTTGATCACAGACGGACAGACAGACGTTTTGCCGACAATCGATTTTTCGGTATCATGCGAGATCGATTGCTGGATGTCAGTTTTGGAGAAAATCGTCTGAACAGTGTATAGTGAATGAGAAAATCGTCTGAATAGTGTTGATATACATACTCGTACATACATACAGAGAGACAGTCAGGCAGAGTTTCTGCACGAAGCGTTTCTCATTGTTCGATATGTGTGTGTAGGAGATTCTTTCATAATCTTAATCCACTAATTTTCATGTGCCAACAAAACACTTGTGTAACCCGAACCGCCTCTGTGTTGGTCTTTTCGCGCCAAGCCCTAGAGGGAAAACCAGGGTTTTCTGCTAATCTTGCCGACATGCGTTTGCTTGTGCGAAGATGGCTCCCGCGACGCCGTCAAATCCCCATCCGAGGGGGTCGGGTGACGCAGGCTAAACTTCCCAAAATTCCCCCTCGTCGACCGACGCTTCCCGTCTCCCTCTGCCACCGTCCCTCGGGGAGCGTCTGGTTGCCGCTCGGCCGGCCAGCCGCCGGCGCATCGACACTCCTCGGGAGCTGGCGACTTTTCCTTGCTGCTCCACCAGTACTGGCAACATTTTTCAAAATGCTGTCAAATTTTGTTTTTAATTTGTAGTGAATTAAAAGTTAAAACACAAGCACATTGTTTTTCTTTATTTATTTCTGTTTGACCCGAAGGCCCTCAGCAACCGAGTGTGATACATTGAGAGTACTACATGAACAATATTGACATTGCCTAGGAAACTTGATTGATAGATGAATACATTGAGTATATGTGTAGTTAAGTAGATTCAATAAATAATTGTTTATGGATTAAATGTGAGAAGTCGTATCAAGTACATGATGGTCAGGAAGAGTCGAAGAACTGTGGCGGTAGTTTCTGCTTTAGTCTACTGTGGCGAGGATTTTGCTACCCGATTTTGAAATGTACGGCTGAGGGAATCTGGGGGATTTTGGTTTAGAAGCGAGAGGATAGGAGGGGGAAATGGAGGGAGGTCGGAGTAATGCCATGTTCGTTATGTAACTGAGAGTTAGGCACAGACCAGGGTACTTTTGAAATGGTCTAGAGGAATTTATTTTGGAAACTCTGCATTTTTTGAATATTTGATTTGCTACTCGAGGACAGATAGATGAAGCGTAGGGTAAGATTGGACGGATCATTGATTCGTAGAGATTAGGGTGTCCCTTATTTTCCGACTTCGAAATTTTTGACCGCTCACCCTCCAATTTTGTTCGAATGACCTTAAAACGTGCATATACAAAATTTTGTTGAGATCGGAGGGATCTAACCCGTGCCGACTTGAGCGCGAACTCACATGACGGACAAGTCCTAATCATTCACCCTCTGCTGAGTCCGCCCCGAGGCTAACACTACAAGAATTTTCATCGACCTTGACACACCTGCTTGCAGATCGCTAATCTAACATAATGTCATATGTTAGTGTCATATGGAGTACCGAGAAACGTGTGTTTTTAATAGAAGATAATATTAATTATTAATAAAAAACACCAAGTAGTAACTGGATACAATTTACCATCAAAGAAACAAGTGCTTGAAGTTTTATTTTACGGAAAGTAAAATTAACACTTGGCGCGGGTGCTAAATTTGTGGTTCGTGAGTGCATGATATTTTGGAAGAAAGCAAGAATTCCGAGAACAGCTGATCAGCATTGTGCGTAAAAATCTTATAACAATCTTTTAATCGGAGTGGAGAAAATTGCAACAAAAGAAACGCAAACAAGTGTGAAGTGTGTTTTTAAGCATCGGGAGGAGAAATTTAGAAATAATTTGAACAATCTGTTTGATATTGCACGTCCGAATACTTTGCAAATGTTTATGTTGGAAGAAGGCAGTATATTTTTCTTCGGCCGAGAGAACCTGGAGGTAAAAGCCATCTTGCACGAGTAGACCAAAATCTCGGAAGAAAAGGCGAGACAAGAGCATTACAAGAGGAGAAAAGGAAAGGTAAATCACAGCGTGAAGCGTCTACATCTTATGCTGTACCTCCATCATCTGTAAATTCAGATGACGAACTTCTAAGTTCGGATGAAATCAACGTTGGTGAATTTTTGAGAGTACATCAATACAGAATGCTGCAAGGTGTGGCACCAAAAATTTCATTACCTCTAAACTAATGGTTTAGATAGATGTCAGCTGATAGGAGATTCTGTATACATCCTTCAGCTGAGGCACTTGGCCACAACATCCCCGAAGAACTCTCTATTAATGAATGTTCTATTCTTCGAACCAGACAGAAGACGAAAAGAGAACTTTAAGACACAATTAAATCGTCTTTTAAGAGTAATTTATCTGAAATTCTTACTGTTCATTGGGATGATAAACTGCTGCCTGCATTAAATATCAGGAACCGAAAAGAAGAAAAACTTCCAATTGTTGTTACATTTGGGGACAGTGAGCAGCTGATCCGGTTTCCAAAATTGCGGAATGCTCATGGTCAAGAGCACACTAACGCTATTTGGAATGTGTTAACGCACTGCGATATCGAAGACAATGTACAAATTCTTTGCTGTGTCGTAACTGCATCAAACACCTGCCGTTTTAAAGGAGCATGTGTCTTTCTTGAAGAAAATTTGGACAGGGAATTGTTCTTTCCTTGCCATCATCACATATACGAACTTATTTTACAATGTGTGTTTGAATGTAAAATACGTGATGTAATCCTTAAACATGTATTTCTGTTGATTGTAACTGTTTACGTCAAACCGTGGCTTCAGTGCAATGCAACTGTAAGAGCTCCTTATCAAGATATCTGATTTTTGAACGTTCTAAAATCACACGAAAGGATAGATGCTGCACTTATAGTCCACAAGTAAAACAAGGGATCTCCTCAACATTTCCTGCCGATGAAGACATTGTTTTTCGGGTTTTGGACGATATGCTCAAAGTACTATCGAGCGAAATTTACTCTTATTTGGAAGTTAGGCGGAGCCCTTATCAGTTCTTTGTGTCTGTGGTACGGATGTAGTTATTGAGAATAAATTACCCTCCACACCACCGAACGGTTTGATTTGATTTGATTGATATCCATAAAAACAACGAACTAGTGGTGCTAAAACAGCACGCACTTTCTCCCCCTATTTTCACGCAAAATTATGCGGAAAATACTCAAATTTTCGAAAAATTGTGCATGACCTTATTTCAAAATATATCTTTAAGGAACAGATTTCATTGAGAGAAATATCTCTACCCTTAATATTTTATTTTAATGACGAAAAGTTAGTTTACATCGAAACGGCACTCAGCCCGTTCATAAAAATATTGTTTTTCATCTCTTAATTTTCGAAAATTAAAAACGTTCAACCTTCTTTTGGAAGCGTTAGGATCGCTTGTGTGCCGACAGTCGGTGTAGATGTTACGTTGTACTCGTACTTTGAAAACCTAAACTTTAGATCGAATGCCGTCATAGGTAAATATGTTTTCGAGTTGGAAACATTTTTGTAGGTTTACGAAGTATTATAATATTACGTAACCGTTTGAAATAATGAAAGGAAAACATGTTCTGTTGGAGCATCACTAGTTTTTGTTCTCATGGCTTGAAATTTCGGGAATACGTTCTAAAAGCCGTTATTCATCTAAATATTCTGGGTCTATTATATACGACATTAAACGATTAAATTCGATAGAAAAGTTTAAATCCCAAGTGAAATCGTTTCTGCTGCATAACTGTTTCTATACAATTAGAGACTATACTGAGCATCACAAGGAAAGTAACATTAATTTTAATAGTGATATTTAATGTATTATTTACCATTGGACTGTATAATTCTAAACAATATGTAACAAGTATGGTATCGCAGCTTCTGGGTCAATGACCCCCATCGCGATCAGGTTTTTCGTCCAGTTTCCCTGATCCATTAAGCAAATGCTGAGATGGCCCCTTGTTTTGCTTCTGGACATAAATGTAACTTCATTTTCTGTGCACGTCTTCTAGAATTCAGTGGGAAATGCAATTACTCAAATTATCGTTTCCATGTTGTCGCAGCAGGAAGTATTATTCCGAAGGACAACATGGATAAGAGCCAAAATTTATTGCTTATTTACCCCTGAAAACATTTTATTACATGAGAGTTTTTTTTCTCCTCAAAATTTAAGTACTTTATGACTTAGTGTAGGGATCACAGAATTTTGAAAATGTGCACACAATTCACTTTTCCCCATAGCACGTCATACGCAGTTTTAACTGTTTTTAGACGTGAAATAAATAAATAAATAAATAAATAAATAAATAAATAAGCCACGCGTATTAAGATATGACGATGTTCATGACTTTATAGAAGCTAATACAGAGGGTTGTGAGCAGGCGGTGGTGGCGGGCGGGAATGAGAGACGTGTTACGGGAAGGCTCCGCTGGAACCTGCTGCGAACCCCTTTGCCCTTCACAAATAGTACATGGTTAGACCAGGATTCGTAGTCCCCAGTAATCAGAATACAAAGATAACGCGCTTCTCGCTACAGTATGGCTGGTTCCACTTGATCGAGAGATTGCAATTCAATGCCACAGACCTAGCCGAGCAGTCATGCGGTTGTGCTGGCAAGTGCCGCCAGTTGTGAGCCTAGGCAATGAATGCGTGTGTATCGTGTGGCTGTTGCAGCGGTAATTGTGGTTTACTACTGTGATGTTGGAACGTACGCGCTTTACCAGAAGAGGAAGCAAAGCGGTTCGTGGAATTTTGGTGCAAAAACAGACGTCAACCACTAAACTGTGTGTTTTACCACCAACAGGACAACGCGAAGTTTCAGTATTTGATTTTCCTTGTCGAGTGTTTGGGTTATTTCAATGATTAACAAAGAAGACATAGAGAATCATAATGAGATCTAAATAAGTTTTTTCTTGGCATTGTCATATTTATTAAAACCAATTATTAAAAGCAAAATATAAGCCAGTGTTCTCTTATGAGCCGCTTCTCATACACGAAAAACGTGAATTCGGAGAGAACTAAAATATAATTTTTAAATGCCAGAGGTTTCATTCAAAAACGTTAATTTTTTCAATAACGCTGCTGATGGTTGCCCCACCACACCAACATCGCTTGCAAAATTAACCGTATTGTGTGATCAAATTTTCGAACACTGATATGCAGAATAAACGAGTTGACATTGACATCTCTTCTAGAAGCGGCAACGTATGAAGTTTAAATGTAATAATGACACGATTTTAATTGAATTTTGGAACTAGGGATAATATTATAAATTAAGTTTTTTTATGAGATGTATTACAGTGTGAGTCATTTCAGGTGGGAAATAAACACCAGCTTGTCCTTTATAAAATTAGCAATGAATAATTCCTTTAATTTTTGGGCATTAAAAGCAAAGACTTCCGTAGATTGTAACTTTCACGTCCTAACTTTGTAAGAAAAGAAAGTATTGTAATCGTGCGCCAGTAAACGGCGAATTTTCGGCAGAAAAAAACACTTATTGCCGGCCTGTCCGTCCGTGTTTGTCGGTCCGTCCTTGGACATCGCTAGCGCCTAAACCGTTCAGCCGATTTTCTGAAAAAATGGTATTTCCTGATAGATTTAAATGAACTCGAGGCCCTCGTGTTTGCATTGGATATTTTGATTTTTTGCCGCACTTAACATAAAGCCGTAATATTTTCAAAATTTTCAAAAAATGGCTCCAATTTTTTAAATAAACTTTGTGCTAGGGAACGAAAAGGACGCTTAAGAGAATGGTGCAGGTCTCATTATCGTTGAAATTTCTGGTTTTTCAAAAATTGCAAGAGTATTGTATTTCCGCGCCTTCTGACAGCTACAATATTGAAGATAGAGATTTTTACTTATAGAATAATTTGTTCTTTAAAGACATCTTGGAAAATGGTCATGTTAAATTTTTCAAAAATGTGAGTAGTTTTCACGCAATTTTGCGTGAAATACAGTTTTTAATTTTTTTAACAATTTTTGTCAAAAGCGGCTCCAATTTTTTCTTTCAATTTTCGCCTCATATCCATGAAAATACGGTAAAAAATGGTGCTAGTCTCATTTCCCGCTAACTCGCTCTATTTTCGACAATTGCACAAATTTAACATTTCAAAACTATAAAATTGAAGACAGATTTTTGCCTTAAGCAAATTGTTCGAAACCACTGGTGCTAAAACAGCACATACTTCTCGCCCACATTTTCACGCAAAATCACACGAAAAGTATCCAATTTTCGAAAATTGTACATGACCTTATTTCATAACCTAACTTAAAGAAACAGATTTCATTAAGGAAAAAAGCTTTATCTTCATAATTGTAGTTGTAGGAAGACGCCAAAAATTTTTGAATTTTTGAAATTTTCCAAAAAATCAGGGTTTTTAACGAACATGAGATCTGCACCATTCTCTTGAATGTCTTTCACACTATCCAACAACTAACTTTTATAAAAAACGATGGAGCCATTTTTTGAAAATTTTGAAAATGTCCCAGGGGTTTCTTGTAAATTACCCCCAAACATAGAATATAGATTTCAAGTTCAAGAGGTCGCGACATCAGCCACATCGATTGGGGAATATTAATTGTGGAGAAAATCGTTTTGCCGTCAATTTTTTGGTATCAAAGGACAAAAATGGATTCTGGCTACAACACTTGTTAGAGGATTTTTTTCTAAATTTAGCAACTGGATTTATCGACATTTTCGTTACGAGGGCACGGCAATAAGAGTGTTCCTGCAGAAAATTCGCTATTTTTCGCGCAGCATTACACAAACTTTTTCTGTACTCCATAGCGACAAAGTAAAAATTAGTTCTTTAAAAATGTTATGAACAATTTTTTGAAAAAAAAACGAGTAGTTTTCGTTTAATTTATGCTTGAAATTAATGTAATTTATAAAAAAAATTCTTAAATATCGCTCCAAAATTTTTCTTCAATTTTTTCCACGGAGAGAACAAGGGACACTAAAAAGAATGGCACAGTTCGTATTTTTGTTGAGCTTTCTGAATTTTCGAGGATTAAGTTAATCGCAAGAGTACAGTAAAGATGCAAGAAATTTTTGTTGTGAATGAAATGTCTTAAAAATTTAGATCTAAAAAAAAGTCATGTACATTTTTTTGAAGAACGAGAAGTTTTCACGTTATTCCAGCTTGAAGTTAATGGAAATTATAAAAAATACATTTTCTAAAAACACGCTCAATTTATTTCCATTTCTTTTCCACGAATAGAACAGGGAACGCTTAAAAGAATGGCGCAGGTCTAATTTTCCTTGAACTATCTGAATTCTCGAAAATTGTAAATTTAGAAATATTGCGGGAAGGTACGTGCTGTGATGCCTCACAACATCCAAAAATGCGTCCCATCGCATCGAATAGGAATAATTGTTTAGAATATGAGGCGATCAATATACGGTCACTATTTTGAATTAACTGAAAAAACGTTAGTTTTGGTGTGCATGGCTCCCATGGTCCTCCTCGATCCGTCACAGTGGCCTGTAACAGGTGGCGTTTCAGGTAATCCACGACGGCCGTCGTCGCCGGCCTGAGGTGTGGAAGGGAATCCCATTCTGTCGGGCCAGCGCGCGGCAGTGCGCGCGTGTTTATTTTGCCTAATGGCGAATTCAGCGGCGCGCAAGGCACGGATTGTTTCCGTCCCCGTCGCGCGACCGCCCACTGATCACACCGCGACCGCTCAGCCATCATCCACAAATTCGTCTCACCCCCCCTTCCCTCGACCCTTACCTTCCCCCGTCGTCACTACCTCTGTCAAGCTAGCACCCACACTGCTCAGGAATTCAATTTTAAATAATTAATAAACAACAATCAGAAGTAAATGCCAGTTTGATAGAGGTGTTGTGGCATCCCTGCGACCACTCCGCGACCGACGAAATCGGAAGACATGCCGGGCCAGGTCGTTTGGACGCAGGAAGTTCGTACCGTTCGCGGTGGCTCGGTTGCTTTTGTAATCCTTCCCAACAGTTAAGTAAAGACGAATATAGGGTTAGAATAATTCAGCACATGGGCCACTATCATTTACCAGGCCATATAGGAGCGGGATGACGACGAGAGACAGCTGTCTTCTTGCCGCGCACTGCGAGTCTCTTGAGCTAGACATCCAGCAAACGGTGAGAGCCTAATTTGACGAATCTGTTTCGTGACGGTTTTAAATTTATCAGCGCTACTACTTACTTTATTGTTTGAACAACGAGAAAGAATGCGGCGAGGATAGATTTGCAACCGGCTCGAGGCCGGCTCGCAAATCGTGGTTTGCCCTTGGGTGCCTAGCTTCAGCGCCTGGGGCAAGCCGCCTTGACAATCGGTTCCGTTTTTTTTAGATCAATATCTGACGAATGCCGGAGCAGTACCCTAACAAACCGGCCACAGACTGCGCTCGACCTTTCTTCCTTGTCCTATCATCTCCTCTTCTACGTACACTTCACTATCACACATGTCGGGACACCATTCGGCAGCTTACAGCTTGTCCCGGCTGCTGCGGTCCCCGCTGGGGGAAAATATCTGGAAGAACAAATCTCCCGCTAGCTGACGTGTACATCAACGCCGCATCCAGCTGAGAGGAACACCGCCACCTCCCGGAATAAAACATTAACTTCATTAACGGGACCGTAATCGTAGTTCACGTTAGCGGAAACATCAATCAACAGCCGGTTATCCACCCAGGGTCAAGGTATGGGGTTCCTTCCAAGATCACCCCTAGCGAGGGGGGTGGGTCCTCCATCTCCTGTCAGTCAAGTCCCGCGGCAGATAGGCGATCCATGCCTCGGTCGGGGAAGCTCCCCCACTGTCATGATATCGCGATCGGCCCCTGCTCCAGACCAGCATCCTCACTTGGAGCGGACACCGCACCGACTAGTGAATATATGCTCTAGCGTGTATGAACGCGTGTCCCAACATGCGCGTCAGAGGTTTGGCGGTGGAAATCCAAAATTCATTCATTGCGATAGAAAAGAAAACATTTTTTTCAAAGTTGGTATAACTTTATTATTAATAATTTATTATTATTATTATTATTATTATTATTATTATTATTATTATTATTATTATTATTATTATTATTATGTATCTACTTCACGACTAAAGATCTTATGAGTCGGTTGAATATAAAATCTAATGCAGGTTGGAGCCAGATTCCTAAGGAGCAGATCTAGGGACTTTCGGTGCATCTACAATACTTTGTGCAATTCCCACAAATGTTTAATTTATTGCTTCAAAATGATGTCTATTTTATTTCCTGTAATTAAAAAAATGTACATCATTAATCTGTCTGTCTTGCGACGCAACAACCTCGGACGAAGTCTGGGCCTACAAGCGGCGTCCCAGACCGTATATACTCTTTGTCCCAGAGTATGCAGGGATGACAGCCATGAGTTACAGAGTCCCTGCGGTTAGCACGTAGGCATTCTTACGCCGTATTCTGGTCTTCTCAACCTGAGAAGCGAGTTTTCTCCTCATCACACGGCAACATATACTAGGACATTGCAAGGAAAGCGTACACTGTAATGCTCGACCGGGTTCTATATTGCCCGTCCGGGAATCGAATCCGTGGTCGCGTCCCCGCCTCGGGCATGGCTGTATTTGTGTTCGTCCTTTCCCCTCTTACCATCACCATATTGTTTCACCTTCATAGTTACCATACCGTCAACTCCAGTGGTGGTCGCTAATGACCTAGATGTTGATGCGACATTAAATGTCCAAATATGAGATCATGTTAAGCAAATCCCTTCTTTTATTTTTTGGACTTGATGGAACTCATCAATGGCTGGTGATAGAAACTCAGAAATTTAGAGATTCCCAGTTATTTTGATATACCTTAAACAACTCCCAAGGTTTCATGACCTTAGGTTTGTTTTGTTTTTTTCGTGTTTCCGGGCGCGTCAACTGCTTTGGTCATTAGTCCCGTTAGTGTAGTGCGTGTTTTTTCTCGGGAGATGGCGGTGATCTTCGCCCGCTGGATGGCGAGATCCGGCGCCGACCTACCGTCGGCTATCGGGGTTTCCCCCTAACCAGGACTCTCCCACCAGCGGGGCACCGCCCCACCCGGGACAAGCTCTAAGCTCCCGACCGATCTCCCGGAATATGTGGTAGTGTAGTGCATGTTAGTGTAAGTGTGTGTGTAAGGGGGAGAGGATAGGACAAGGAAGAGGAAGGGCAGATCGCGCGCGGTCCGTGGCCCGTTTGATAGGGTACTGCTCCGGCATTCGCCTGCTGTTGATCGGAGAAACCACGGAAAACTACCGATCAGAGCAGCCGGCCGCTAGAATTCTCCTCCAGGCAGCGACTGAATTCGACCTAGCCGACAAGCTAGTGTCGAAAATCCTGCCGCCGTCAGGACTCGAGCCTAGGACCTCCCGGTCAGAGGCGCTGCAGTGACATCAGTTGATGCACTGAGCTACCGCTCCCGGTTTCATGACATTATGTATAGTTTAAGCATGAATATTGCAGGGATCTTCAAGATGATTCATCCATATGTGATTTGTAATCCTTAATTCTGAGCTGTCTTTATTTTTGTGGTAAATAAGATTCAATGGTTGTTGACAACTTGTAAATAAGTAACTTGAAATGGTAATCTTACGTACAGACACCAAGATGCACAATAGACGACTATTAATGCTTATATCATAAGACCGTCTTTCATAAGCACAGGACATAGAATATTATAAGAACGTCCTTCTTATAATATAAGAACGTCTTTGTTTATAAAATAACTTCATAAGAATGTCTTCTACAAACAATTCATTGTATTATAATGGATTCTTCCGTATTTCGGAAATTTATTTCGGTAATTGAAGGCTATTACTATCAGTTTTTTCAGAGACACGTTAATTCTTTTTCCATAAATATTCATACTTTTCCTAATATTCATTTAAATATAATTGAATTTAATGTCATTCCTTTGTATTATAGTTAATATGTTTTATAATATTTGATTATGTTCAATACTTTATTATTATTTTTATTTACAGAAAATGGCAATGCTATTCAATTTTATGATCGTATTAATAAAATACATTTGTACTGTATGATCTGCACGATCCACCAACGTACGGGTGGAGTGATATTAAAAAGAGAAGGAAATTTAAATTTAATTTTTTTCTCTCTGAAATGACAATAAAGAAATAAATTAATACTAATAATTTCTTATAACAACTCTACTCGTATTGGTGAGCATCAACATATCAGTAAACATTCTGTCGATATTGTCTACTCGCTTTATTATACTTTTGGCGCGTCGCGTGATTGTACTCCAATTAAAGAAAACCAACTTGAGTGCCGAATACACATATGATGATCCGCCACATTATCGACGAAGAATCGATTGTTTCTTCCTCACAATCGTTGAATGGTCCTCACCCCCTTTTCCAGAGCCATCCTAGCGCACGGCGCGGCGGCGGCGGCAGCAGCTGTGGAGACGGAGGCGGCGTCGCCGGCGGCAGCCGTGCGCAGCCACACGTGGCGCCTGATCAATACACTCGGCAGCTCCAGCTGGTCCCATTATTTAGGGCGGCGCGCCCAGCCCTGATTAGCGCACCTCAGGCGGCCTCTCCCGCACCCCTCGCCCCTCACCCCGTCTCTCGCCGTCACCGCGTCCTATCACCCTCTCGTTCCCTTGCCCCTCGTCGCTCAATCCTCTGACTCCTGCATCCCTCTCCCTCGTCCTTTTGTGCCTCCAACTCTACCCTCTCCACTCTTTCCTTCACTTTTCATTCACTTCACCTTTCTCTCCACTCACTTCGTTCCCTTCTACCACGCCCCCATGCCCTTTCGCCCTCACGCTCCCGTGCCTGCTTTTCTCCTTGCCCTCTCCCCGCCCTCTCCCCGCGCCACACTCTCTCTCCTCTCTCTCCCACGCGCCCCCTCGCCCCTCGGCTCCTGCGCCCCCGCCATCAGCGTGTCGAGGAGCATTCTCACCAAAGCAGAACAGATAGACATTTTTGAGAAATGGAAATATTTAATTTCCTAAAAATTGACCAATTATATATTAATCCCTACAAGTCCGTAGGTTAACAAATGGATTTTGGTGAAATGGGTGTTATTTTAAGTAAGTAAACTCGCCTTGCATGCGTGTTACCAAGTTGGTGGTGATACCCCTACTCACTTAGTAAATGACAATTAGAGCATAAAATTGATTGATAGTTGAATCTAGATGCGTCAACTGCTAAGGTCATTAGTCCCGTTAGTGTATGGCATATTTTCATTGGGGGAGGTGGCGGTGATCTTCCCCTGCTGTCGAGCGAGATCCAGCGCCGATCTACGTCGGCTTGAGGGGATGTTTCCCAAGCACGTACAATACACCAACGGGGCACCGTCCCAGCTGGAACAAGCCCTAAGCTCCCGACTGGTCTACCGACAAGTGTGATAGTGTAGTGCATATGAGTGTAAGTGTGGGTAAGAGCTGAGGATAGGACAAGGACGGAATGCTCGCACGCGGCCCGTAGCGCATTTGTTAGGGTACTGTTGTGGCCTTCGCCTCGTGATACTACCAAGTTGATGTCCCGAGCTACCTTTGCCGGTGAATTACAGCTTAGACTCGATGGTTAACCGACATTCAAGGGACCGGAGTGTTGAGGGATAATCAAAAAGACCGTTAAGTGAGATGAGCGAAATTATGTTGTTTTTTTTCTTTTGAAAAGGGCGTGGAGAGGGGCTCGCGAATTTTGCTTGGCGGCTACCTGCCTGACGGTTAAGAGAGAAATATGGTAAATCGGAAGACGCATTCAAGGGACTACTGTTCAATAATATGCTAGTTATGTGGGAGACGGGCAAATTTGGCCCTTATGAGATTTAATATATCAAATTTTTGGAATTCCCATAGCCAATTTCTGTACATCCCAACTTTATAAGAATTAATATTGTATGTATGTTTGTATGTGATTATGTATGTATGTATCTTGGAATTTAGACCGTCTGATTCCGACTTCTATCAGCGATTTTCCCAGGTCTGGAACTCTTTTAATTTATTTTTCACGCCAGGGGGTACCGGAGACATGTGGCGACCATGACCATATGGTGGTGGTTCCCATCACCATACCTAACTTATTGGGCGTGCCTTAGCTTCTTTCGTCACACAGCTGTAGAAGCCCATTTGAATTAGGAAATTACAGCTTCATTTTTGTCCTGGTCGGGAATCGAACACGGGACCGCCTCACAGAAAACTATCACGCTGTCCATGATTCACCGGAGGGACCAGAATTATTATTATCATTATCATTATTATTATTATATTTAATATTTATATTTATTATTTAATAATAATAATAATAATAATAATAATAATAATAATAATAATAATAATAATAAAAAGAAGAGATTTTTTCGAGACTCTCCTTTGAGTGCCTCCCTTCCACTTAACAAGTAATCCTCTTATCCATGCTTCCTGGACCCCCGACCCTCGTCCCAACGGTTCCCTCCCGAGTGCTCTTTTGTGCGAGTCGGGCAATCTGTCCCTGCAGCATTCTGCCCTCAGGTAGGCCCAGATTTTAAATGCTGTATCTATTTTCGACATGAGAAGGCTTAACGGACAATATGGAAGATTTGCCAAACATCACGATTATCTTATAAGTAATTCCAAAGTTTTAATAATGTTTAAAAATGTAAGAGGTAAACATGCGTCATTCAACTATATATTTTTAAAAATAATTAAAACCCAGGATTTCATTGGAATTGCATTCTAAACAGTTTCGCTCACAACCTTAAATCATATCAAAATTTTACAAGAATTATTTAAAAAATAATTATTTATAATGGTTTTAGTGATGGAACACTGTTATTTTTTCACAACGAAATGATGTTTTTTTAAAAAAAAAATGTAAAAGAATAAATGCATAATTTTTATTTTTGTTTTAAAACATGCAATCACTGATTTTCGTTCTTGAAATTCAAGTAAAAACCTAAATGACCTTTGAGGAAAGTAATAGCACCAAGGGTGCACCAAGGCCGTAATAAGAGATCTAATGATCGAGGGGCGACAAAATGTCTGAGGGTCTCTGACCCGAGGGCTTTTTGTCGCCCGAGACCATTCGAACCAGTTAACGCCCGTTGTACATACATACTTTTACTTTTTACCTAATTTTATTGATGGAGATTTAATTATTTACTAATTTAATTATACTAGATGTTATCTTGACTAGGTTTGTCTTGTCATATTTTCCTCCCATAATTTCCTCCATAAGAAAACATGTACCATCATTCAACGGTTTTCATATTTCCCTCGTAACCACAATCCTTTCGATCCAGGTAAGTTACTCAGTGTATATCGAGCTCCATATCGAAGGTTATAACAAATTATAACTTATCAGTAAAAAATAAAGGTTATTTTTTTTATCCGTCTGAAATTTTTGATTACACAAAGGAAATATCCAGAATGTAACCGGAAATTCATAAATTTATAAAGCAACGGGTATCCTATGTAGTACGTGTGAAAAACTTCTAGGAATTAATTTCTACCGAGTATTTTCTTGCTTTCCCTATTTCATACTTCGCGGCATAAATGCAAGATAATTATCAACATCTTTCTCCTAGCCCCGTTACCCCGCAAATCTGTGACCACGATATTTGAAAATAAGTGATGGTAAACACATACGTTATCTCTTTATTTACGATTTTACGATTTTACGAATTTACGATTTTAAAAAATTCTGACTTCAACGAAAATGAAATCCATACCATCCTTTTAAGCGCCACTTGATCGGTTCCTGGAGAAAAAATGGAAGAAAAAAATTGGAGCGGCATTTGAGTTCCTTTTGTAAATTGCATTAAATTCAAGCCCAAATTACGCAAAACAACTGGTTAAACTACTCGTTCTGGCTACATCAGGAAGGGAGGAGAAGGTTAGAGGAAGTACTTTACAATACAAAGCAATAACCACTTTTTTGTGACCAGAATATGGCAATAAGAGTTTTCCTGCCGAAAGTACGCCGTTTTCTACCACTGATGAACGATGGGAAATACGAGTACAAAGTGCAATTGCGACGGACGTCGTTGCCAAACTTGCCACGCTCTGTCACGTACATGAATATTCTCTATAATGGTAATGAGTTCCAGTACTGTCATTCTATCTTTAAAATAGTATAAAAATGTGGCTTCTATTACCTTTTATCCGGTGTTGGCTTTTCTTCCATGTAAAGGGGAAACAGGGCGCTTTTACTTCCCAGTTAATAAGGCGAAGGCGCGTTCTTCTAGTATTTTAAATCACTTTTCTCTGTGATAATCATGCCATTACATGTCCACAAGCAATACAAGAGGTCATCTCAGCGTTCGCTAAATGGATCAGGGAAACTGCAGAAAAACTGAGATGGGGTCATTCATCCAAAAGATGAAGTACATTTCTTCATACATCTATATCTAGACACCATTATTTTGTATATAAATCTGAAATATCACGAGACTATTTGAGAATCTTCGAGAGAATGTGTTGTCTTCAATTTACATAGCCACTATAGATCTGTCTTGCGTACGAAATGGTTTTAGAAAGTATCCAGAAAGTGAGTCGGTGATAGGAGGAAATGTTTTGTAATCCTCCCAAAATATACTCGAAACAATAATGAAAAATGTAAGCTTGAAGTTAAAAAAAGTATATTCATGACGAGAATACTCCTTTACAATGTGATGCTATCAATAAAGATAATCTTTTTGAATAAATGAGAAAACTAAAAAAAAAAGAAAAAAAAAGAAAAAGAAAAATGGATATGATGGGGCACCCCCTCTCCGATTGTCCAACCACGATTCACAACTGGGGGATGTTTACGAGCGCGCGGCCCATTCGCCGGCTTCTCCCTTCGCCCCTTCGCGCTTTGAACGAGGCCGCTCTTTGCCAACATTATTCCCGCCTGTCATTCCGGCTGCGGGACGATCGTCTGTTTCCCTGGCGCAACATTATAATGGGCCTCAAAAACAAAGACGTATAAGTACCTGATGTACTTAATATGGGCGTTCAATAAATGGCTGCTGTGGTGTCCGAGCGGTTAAGGAGTTGGACTTGAAATCCAATGGGCTCTGCCCGCGCAGGTTCGAATCCTGCCCGCAGCGAAATTTTTGAGTGTATCTTGATGTCTTGTACAATGGAATTTGCCAAATGAAGTACTACTCTGTATACAGAACAGGTTTCTGTGCGTACTCAACCCTCTGTTAGTGTAAAGAAATGAATTGATAAACGGAAGATACGTATGCGCTGATGGACGCGCGCTCTAACAGTGAAAAGAGATAATACGGCGAAAGGGCATTTGCGACCCTTCCGCCAATAAAAGGTACTACTTTAATGGGAAAATTAAACCCCTTTCATAACATTTCTTTTATTACAGACAATCGTAATTTATTCAAACAGTTTTTAAACAGTATTTATTAAAACACCCATTGTTTTAAATAATGAAACAATTCTTTATCTTAAATCATGGAATTTATTATAAAAATTTATTCTAGCGACGTTTCTGGTCTTGGATCCATTATGTTAACGTAGTTCATCCCTAAGGGAAACATGAAAACTATTCATAATTAGATCACTTAGCGTATCAATGTGGGCGCGACCACATTGACACGGTACGATAATCTCATTAGGAATAATTTATAATTGTCTCTTAAGGATAAACCAAGGCAATGTAATAAATATTTCACACTTCCACGTTTAATATCTGAAAACCTTCAGATTAAAATCCTCCAAAAGGAAATAATAATGTTAAATCTAACATAATCTCCAAAGTATATGATAATATTCTTTCAAAAATTCAATTATTTTCCAATCACTCATGATATCTCTAATTAATGTTTATTTAACTTTTCTTATTCATAATTCCTTTATTGTTGTTTTTATATTTAGAAAATGTATAAATTTCCTTATTTTCGTCCGGGAGCACTAGTTCAGTGCATTAACTGATGTCACTGCAGCGCCTCTGACCGGGAGGTGTTAGGTTCGATTCCTAACGGCAGCAGGATTTTCGACACTAGCTTTTCAGCTAGGTCGATTTCAGTCGCTGACTGGAGGAGATTTCTAGCGGCCGGCTGCTCTGATCGGTAGTTTTCCGTGGATTCTCCGGTCAAAACCAGGCGAATGACGGAGCAGTATCCTAACAAATGGGCCACGGACCGCGCGGGATCTTTCCTTCCTCTTCCTTGTTCTATCTTCTCCCCTTACACACACACACACACACACACACACACACACACACACACACTTACACTATCGTGTACTACACTACCACATGTTCCGGGAGACCGGTCGGAAGCTTAGAGCTTGTCCCGGCTTGGGGCGGTGCCCCGCTGGTGGGAGTCCTGGTTAGGAGAAAACCCCGCTAGCCGACGGTTGGTCGGCGCCGGATCACGTCATCCAGCGGGGGCGATCACCGCGATTCCCCGAGGAAAAACATGCACTACACGTACGGGACGAATGACATAAGCTGTTGACGCACCTATAATCACCACCAACCATCGTTATTTTCGATAGTTTCCTCTTGCCTCCTCCCCGTGACAACGTATTTATCCCCTCTAACGTTCTGTTGAGCTTCGTGTCACTTCCGGCACTCCAATTATTACAAATTTGAAGGTAGAAATTTTTGTCGTAAAAAATAAATTCTAAGAATCAGATCTAAAAAAGATCATGTCCAAGTTTTTGAAAACACAAAGAAAACAAGACGGGCAGTGTTTGCGTAATTTGTCCTCCAGGTGAATGAAATTAAAAAAAAATTCTCAAAAATCGCTGAAATTTTTTCCCACGGATAGTACAAGGAACACTTAAAAGAATGATGCAGGTCTCATTTTCGTTGAACTTTCTGGATTTTCGGAAATTTGTAAATAAGAAAATTTAGAAATAATCCGAGAAATTATGTGCCGTTCTAGCACTCTAGTTTTAGTTTGGTAATGTGAGAAATCATTTATCGTCGCTGCAATTTTTCTTTGTTTTCTTTTGTTTTTTGTTTTTTTTAATTCATTAACTTTGAAGAATTATACGTACCTCAGTAAATATAACTATACATACGTATTTACAGACTTAAATGCTAACCTTAAATATAAATCTTACATGCTATTACAAAGGGGAGGAAATACATTTTCAGGTCGTCAGTCTGGATATAAATCTGCAAATTGTTTTAAGAATAAATGTTACGGATATTTGTTTTTGATTCGTGTGTGGTAATTGAGGTTTTCGGCAAGTTTGAAAGCTGATAGGACTGGGATTTGAGGCAAATTATGATAAACGTTGGTGGCCAGATATGTGATGTATTGTTCAATTGGTTCCAAATTAAATTCGTTGTGGAGTTGATTGTTAGTTGTAAACCAAGGATCATGAGCAACTATTCTCAAGAATTTATTTTGCAGAACTTGTAGTTTATATGTTAGTTTTAGGAGAATTGATACAAATTGGGCTGGCGTACAACATTATTGGTCTCAAAATTGTCTTGTAAATTGCTATGGCTGATTTATAATGGATGGGACTGTTTCTCTACATTAGAGGTAGTTGTGCCAGTTTTATTTTAGCTTGGATCACTTTGGCATTTATATGTTTTTCCCAATTTAACTTGGTATCAAGATATGGTATAAGCCTAATTATTTTACAGATTTATTAGGGGGTACCATTCTATTGATTTGTTATTTATAGTGAAAGGGAGTGAGGGAAAGTGGGGTCTTAAAGTAAATATTTTAACAGCGGTTTTGTTGGGATTTAGTTGGATTTTAAGTTTAGCAGCCCAGCTGGCTATCATATTTAAATAAAGCTGTAAGTGGGTTCTTAACTCAGTGAGGGTTGTGCCAGAGGCAAATATAGCTGTGACTACGGCAAATTGTGCGATCGTTGTTTTATTAAGTATGGGTAGGTTAGCGACATAGAGGTTGAATGGGGAAGTCCAGTGTTAACGGAGAGCTTTGGGGAAGTCCAGCGTTTATTGTTCTTGGGTTGGAGAAATGATTATTAACATTGACTGTGAAAATTATATTGCTTTAGAAATTCAATGTTATTGATTTTAAGTATTATGGAGTGCCTATTTGAATGAGTTTACATAAAAGATTTTGTTGCCAAGTTCGGTCAAAAGCTTGTGTAATATCAACAAATATAACAAATGGTGTGATGTTTCTTTTGAAAAGCGGAATTAATGAGCTCTGAAATTCTTAATAGTTGGTGTTGCGTGGAAATTCTTTCCGTAAATCCGAACTGTACCTTCGGAATGGCATTTGTCGAATGTAGGTGGTTTTTCAGTCTTTCCAATATGATTTTCTCGAATATTTCGGTAAGAGTTGTTAATAAGCTGATTGTGCGGTAGCTCTCAGGGTTTGATGGGATTTTTTTGGCTTTGCAATGGGGATGATGATTGCGTGTTTCCATTTATGAGAGAAATATCCTATACTGTAACATGAATTGAATGTGTTGTTCAAGTACGCTATTGCCGGTGGTGGAAGTTTTTTAAATGCTAAGTTGTTTGTATTGTCTTGACCTGGAGCTTTTTTGTTAAAAAGCTCCTTTTATGATTTTAGCAATTTCAATGGGAGCTAGAAATTTATTTTCTGATACGGACGGAAGAAGTTTAATTTTGTAGCATGTAGAATATTGTTATATTGCGGATGGGCATTCCTGTTCCCACAGAATGTGGTTTCGAAATGCGTGAAGAGCACTTCTGCCTTCTGAAGTGAAGATAAGGCCTTACCTGTCGTTGTGTTTAAAGGAGGGACAGTGTTTTTTTCTTGTGAATCTTTTTTAGTGAATTGCCATAATGTGTTATTACTAATGTTGAGTGGTATGAGGTTATAATATTGTTCAGTGTTATGGTTTCTGATAAGTCGTTTGATCGCGTTGGAGGTTAGGTTGGGTTCTCTCTTTAATTCTCTTGTTCTTAGCTGAGCCCAGAGTCTTTTAGTTTTATTCTTTACAGATAATGCATTTAAAATGCCTGAGGGTTATTTATAGTAGAGTTTGTGGGATGCATTCGGAGTGGTAGTCAGCTGAGAATTTTGGATAGTTGTATTGATGAGGTCAGTTAGAAAATTAACGAATTGATCTATTTGAAGGGGAGTATGTAGGGTTTTTATTTTTGGATATTGTACTTTTTATTGTTTCGGTGAACTTACCCTAGTTAATTTTTAATGAGTTCGGTTTAGGTATGTTGAGGCGACGTTTGCTGCAACGTAACTAAGAGTGGAATGAGGTCAGAATCAAGTACGAATATTACTGATAAATGGAAGTTAATGCTTGTGTTGGTTAGGCCAATGTCGAGTATGTCTGGTTTGCGCAAACGGTCATGTGGGTAGTAAGTAGGTTCAGTGGGAGAGAGAATTTTAATATTGGTATTGTTTACTAATTGGGTTAGAGTTTTACCGTCTTGGTTGTTGGACTGGCATCCTCAGTTATTGTGTTTGGCATTGAATCCTCCTAATAACACAACTTCATCTTTGTGGTAGATTTTGGAGCTTTGTATTTATGATTTTTATTGTGGGAGGTTTGTATTCGGCTCTGATCTTCAAAGGATTATTGTTCATTATTATTGAGGCTGCTATAGTTTATAAGTCTGGTGTGTCTGGGAGTGTTTCCTGGTAATGCGTGTGAATAGGTTTGATTGCGATGAGTACACCGCCGCCTTTCGTTTCGGTTCTGTCAGTTTTATATATAATATAACTGGAAGTAAATTATTTATTTATATTTGCTCAAGTGTTGCTCAAATGCGTTTCGATAATACAAGCTATATGTAAGTTGTAGTGATGAAGGAAATGAACGAGTTCAGGTTTTTTGTAGGTGATTGAGTTTGCATTCCAATTTAGAATAGTTATATTGTTTTGGGATTTATCTGCCATTGTTGCTTAGATATTCGGCCACAGAATTTTGAATAGTACTAATTATTGATGGGATTAGAGATTTGATGAAGTTAGTAATGCTGGTGATGAGTTAATTATAGTGGTTATTATTGGGTTGTTAGCTTGGATATTATTAGAATGGGCCGTATGGTGATTGGAATTTTCGGTGTTTTGCGATGAGCTAGGAGATGGATTGGTCGTGTTTGAAATATGGGTGAAGATTTCAATAGGCAGGGAAATGGGCTCTTGATTGATTTTGGGGAGAGGAGTAGCATTGGAGTTTGGTAGGTTTCCATTATTTTTACTTTTGGAGTTACTTTTCCTATCTAAGATCTTTGTGTCGTAGGTGCAGTTCGTATTTCTTATGTCGGCCTTGTGATTTCCGTTGCAGTTCGCACACACCGGAGATTCGTCATTCTTGGGGCAGAGCACAGAGTAAAGGTTACGGGCACAGAATGCAAACGTGATGGAGTGGTTACAATTGTTTTTGGTATTACCATAGTCTAGGCATCTTTGGCATTGAAGGGGGCCTTTATGATTTTTGGTTCTTTCGGTTCTTTCACGATGATTGCAAATTTGGTGCATTGTCTGGTGACTCTGATTATCGAAGCGTAGCGCTGCTGTAGATATCTTCATAATTTTCGGTTCTGTTATTGATTGATGAATGTTTTTAAATAGGACAGGACATTTTTTGTTTGGTGGATCTTTAAATGAAGGGAAATAACGATGGATAAGCATCAGATATTACATTATTTTACGGAAGTCCGTTGGGTTATTGGCATTGATCTTAACTCTGTTACTTTTCACGTCTGTGATAAAATTATTTGTGACGTTAGATTTAAGTTCGACTATAAGCTCGTGTACACTGGTTATGCTCGCCACAAAGATTGGAGGAATATTAACTGGTTGCGAAGAATGATCGTTAAGGCGGACTCCTGGCTGCCAACGATGCGTTGCTGGTCGGTAAGTGGAGGTGTGGCGATCTCCGTTACTTCTTCGGTAGTGATATCATATGGGAAGGACGTGCTGGAGAGCTGGGATGAATCCGTTTTCTTCAGGTGAGTAGTCAGGCCATTGCCGACACGGATGGCCTCACGGCCATCTGAATGAACTAAATTAAAAAAAATTGCCTGTTTCGTCGCCCAAGTAATACCTTCTTTCTCCATTAGTAGGTGAAAGGAACGTAACGAAATTTGCGTGGTCAGGCGAAAGAGCAGGCCTCATGGCCTGAGTCTCGCCACGTAAAATAAGGCATTCATTCATTCACCGATAAGTTGTAAGGTTGAGCAAATTTTGTTATCGCCTGGGGCGATAACACTGGAGACATTGAATTTATCAGTATTAACTGAAGGTAATTGTAATATTACTTAATCCATGCACTACAACGCCGACTAAAACATTCGCTGGCACGTCAAAGTTAGTAGCGCACTGCACTCGGCTAGACACGGCACTGCTGAGCACGTCCGAGCGCGTTCATCAACTAAAATCACTAATTAATAGGAATAAATACCTTCCATACAAAACAGCAACAATACTCTACAAAACAATAATCAGACCGACTCTTCTCTATGCCTGTCCAGTATGGATTAATGCTGCAAAAACAAACATCAACAAAATTCAAATAGTACAGAACCAATTCCTACGTACCATCACTAATGCACCCTGGTTCATATCAAATCATCAATTACATAATGAATTCAACCTCGACCTCATCATTCACCACATCACTTACCTATCCCATAGGTTCTTCTCTAATATTCACCATATTCAAACATTATCCCCATTCAACCTCTGTAAAAACCCCACTCATCCCACTCGCATCAAAAATAAATATCCATTCCATATATTTTGTAAATTATTTTCAGACCTAGAATAATATCTATGAGGTGCCATCATGGTTTCCTCAACCACTGTATTAGAGTTAAGTTAGGTTAAGTGTTATAAGTTAAGCCATCTCTGCATATGTATAGTTTTATAGGAACTGATCTATGTACAAAAACAATCAAATAAACAAGAATAAAAAAAACTACGTCCGAGCGCGATTGCGGCTGAGCGAAGAGTGTGTCGCTGCAGCACTCGTCAAGATATTTTATCAATTTTGAGATCATATGCTAACGGACCCCTAATCTAAAAACTTCTAGTTGCTTCACCGGGAGCGGTAGCTCAGTGCGTCAACTGACGTCACTGCAGCGCCTCTAACTGGGAGGTCCTAGTTTCGAGTCCTGACGGCAGCAGGATTTTCGACACTAGCTTTTCAGCTAGGTCGAATTCAGTCGCTGTCTGGAGGAGAATTCTAGCGGCAGGCTGCTCTGATCGGTAGTTTTCCATGGTTTCTCCGATCAACACCAGGCGAATGCCGGAGCAGTACCCTACGAAACGGCCCACGGACCGCGCGCGATCTGTCCTTCCTCTTCCTTGCCCTATCCTCTCCCATTACACACACACACACTTACAGTAACATGCACTACACTACCACATGTTCCGGGAGACCGGTCGGGAGTCTAGAACGTGTCCCGGCTGGGGAGGGGGTGTCCCGTTGGTGGGAGAGTCCATGTTAGGGGAAACTCCACTAGCCGACGGTAGGTCAGTGCTGGATCTCGCCATCCGGCGGGGAAGATCACAGCCATATCCAGAGAAAAGAACACGCACTACACTAACGGGACAAATGACCAAAGCAGTTGACGCGCCCGGAAACACGAAAGTTGCTTTAGTGGAAGTTACAAAGGTCACAAGCGTTCAATCACCAATTTCTTTTAATCTATCCGTTGTATCTCCTACTACTGTTGTAAAGAGAAAGAATAATCTATTTATGTTGTAAGGATGAAGTATTTTAATCGAAAATTACTGTGTTACTCGAAATTTCGATTGTCAAAGGTCTGATTTGTCTAAGTTCGGTAATCGAGGATTTGCGATAGTACTTTTATCATAAGCAATGTCAGTACATGAACATAAATTGTTAAATTTAAAATTCCTATCTTTATTAGATTTATATGCGTTACTTAGGGTGGGGAGGGCAAGGTGGAGGTGCAAGGGGAGGGGGCATCACTTAAAACTATCGATTTCTATGGAATAATAACAAATTAATAGAAATGTTTGGAAAACGAATTGCACAACAAAGAACAATTCTAAAGAGTTCTCCATTCACGAAATGATATTCCGTTTTGCGGAAATGCCTTATCAGACGCTGTGGCTTGCAAGCGTGGGTAGCGCCTATCCAAAGGCAGCTTCCTGGGGTCACTATTCCGACCCATCGACGTCGCCAATTTGGTTTATGTGATTGTTATTCGCACATCTGGTGAAGCATTCCCCAAGCGCTCGTAACGAGTCGGGAGATAACTTCTTTTCAATATGTTGCGTTGAAATGTGAGCGACTGAATGAATTGGACCTCCGAGAGTGATTTTTTTGTGGAAGGAGGTCGCGCGTTTCTTGAAATATGCAATAATACATAATACAAAATTGTATGTACATATAATTGGGATAATAATACAATATTGTAGATTTTGCTGTGGATGTAGAGGTAGTAATCGGATCTCTAGTATTTGTTCCGCAAGATCTATATAAGAACTTTTCTGAACTTTCAAAACACGGGAATGTGCAGGACATGGCGTTATTGGGAGCAGCTCATATTTTGCGCAAGGTATTCTTAAGATATCTAGTCACTAAATCTCCTTTGGTTGCTACGTGGAATCAATTTTTTATTTAACCGACACCCTGCCCTTTTAGTCGTGAATAACGAAATTATTATTATTATTATTATTATTATTATTATTATTATTATTATTATTATTATTATTATCTAATCGATCTGCGTTCACCTTTCAGCATAATTGCTGGAAAACTTGGATTTACCCATGTTTCTTCATTTTAATAGAATTAAGGTCGGTCGCGAAAGGAGAAATTTATTTAATCTGTCTTAGGTCAAAAATGTTTTAACCATTTGAACTCTTTGTAGTAAGAATGGTAAGGACGTTGTCCTGTACCAAGGACGGTCGTAGCAGGCCTCGGAATGTCAGATTTTTCAAAAGGTTCCTGGGAAGAATACCTCCAACAAATATCGCAAAAGAGTATTTTTTACACTAGTTAACCTCCATATAAATTTCAATTCGTATGTAAGATTATGATATTTTTCACTTTTTCATTTCTGTTCCGTTTATATTACGTATTACTATTATTCAATCTCGCCTAGCGCGGTGCTCCGTAACCACCATTGGGTTTTAGCCTTATTATTAACCTTATTCTCTTGTTTTCGGAAGTTCACATCCGAGTGCAATATTAAGAGAAAGGTACGGAACGTACTTCTCCTTTTGGAGACAAATTCCGAATTGGGAAGAGAAGATCGCGTGCGAGCCATGGCCGCTTAGTAGAGGACATTGCGCTGAAAAAAGAAAACTGTCTAAAGGTGTTCAGAGAAATCACAGAAACAGATCAGAGCGTTCGAACCACCAACTCGATTCTCAATGCTGCTTCAACCACACACGAAAGAATTTTCCGGCAGCCGTCTGGGATCGAACCCAGAATTTATCGGGTTCATTAGCACTCTCGATCGCCAGATATTAATGGTCACATTGCAGCTAGTGATACTGGATTATTTGAATATTAATGTAAAGTTACTCGAAGGTAATGCTGCGTCTTCTGTGGAATTTTTAGATGTTATTTGTTCTTGTAAAAGAAAGGTAGCGTGCTCTCCACCTCTCATGGCTTTAAAGCTAATGTGAAAGTCATTACTTTCACTCGAGAAAATTACATCTTTTATTTCAAAGCTCTTCGGTGTGACGGACGTTTCAACGTTCCACAAAAGACACCAAAGCGACCCCGTTATGTCACACGTTATCTCCTTAAAGAAAGTCGATGAAAGGGGCAAAATACAGATTCCTCGAGGACGTTTTCTTCTTCTTTTTTAAACTTGGGAGGCGCGAGACTTTTCTTTGGCCTCGACGTGAACCCCGCAGAGAAGCTGACTGTTGAAAGAATGATCATCTTCAATAGCTCTTGAAACTGAAACGCGGTGCAGTTCGTACCCCCGACTCCCGTGTCTCTTCGTTCATCCCCCTGCCACCCTTCTTGCTTTCGTTCTTTCTCCCCTCTTCCGTTGCTCCCTCCCTACCCTCTTTCCTGCTCCTCTCCCGCCGTGCCCCGCCACAAGCCACGCCCCTTCTCCCGTGCATCGCCCCGTCTCCGCCCCGGCATCCACCACTCCAACGCAAGCTGCCACCCTTTGTTTAGGGAACAAGGACTTCGTTTGATGTCGTCACAGTGGGGGTGTGTTTATAGGAACTGCGGCCACCATCCACAAAACTCCACCCGCATATAGGTCTCGCACAAAGGGCTAAGGGGAATGGCGGCGGTTGCTATCGAGGGTTTGATGTTGCTGTATTAGACCCGCGCTGATTGTCAAGCCTGCTTTATTCACTGCGTCCGACGTCGTTGTTTGATATGTTTTGGATCGATGTCTAATACTTCGGCCTCTTCCGATCTGTGGAGGCTCAGAGAAGTTGCTGTCTCATTTTGTCACTATTAAAGGCTAACTCTATCAGCGATATTGTAATTAGAAAAGGTGTTTCTAGGACGCCCTCAATCCACGAATATTAAACAATTCTACACAATAATATTGAATATTTCTGTACAATCAAATATGGATGTGTAATTGAAACCAAGGAGTGAATTTAGAATTTTACAAATATTATATCCCCCAAAATAATATCAATATTGGAAGGGAAATGATCTCTTACTACAAACTGAGCCCAAATTCAAATAAATTTTAATGAGCGACAAACTAGATTAAAATGTTTATTTATTTGTTTTACATCAAAAAACAGTTAAAACTGCGTATGACGTGCTATGGGGAGAAGTGAATTCTGTGCACGTTTTCAAAATTCTGTGATCCCTACACTAAGTCATATACTACTTGAATTTTGAATTTAAAAAAATGTTGAGAAATTCATACGTAAATAATGCACTAATTCCTTAACTAAAATAGAGTTTTCACGTTTCATTAAATTTTTACATAGTAATTAATCTTAATGTGATTACTATTCATAGTTTTTTAAACTACAGAAACTTATGTACTTAAAATCCGCTCGTCTATAGCATCGACTAACAAACGCTTTTAACGTAAGAATTTTGAATAACTTTTTAATGCATAAAGTTATTTATTCATTTACCAGATTAATTGACGATTTAAGAAATGACTCATGAGCTCACTTTTCCCCATTCGAGAAAAAAATATTTTTTTGAGAAATGTTGAAAATATCCTAGAGGCACCAAAAAATAAATCATCCGATTGAAATTCTCGAAGTCCGAGTTAAATCGAATACTCGTATTCACTTCGGGAGAAATTCTGTGTACATGTTCTGTGTACTGTGTTTAGGGATGTGTTGCTCTCAAGACATACATACGGACCTTTTATAAAAAATGTTTGATATCAGGAACACCCAATCTATCAAAATCTAAATATCTGTTTTTTGAAGCATTATATAACTTTCTATATTCTACATAAATACTTATGTACGAGATATATTTTAATTAATTACATTTAATTATTTTAATAATTGTACACAGATATTAATATACATCAATTTAAGGGAAAAGACATCTTTTTCACCGAATTATACTGATAATGATGGGAAAGGACTGGTCCTACGTCAAGGCTACTCAGTCCGAGTTAGGAGAGATCATGGGATATTGATGATCATCACTATCATGTCGGTATGTAATGATGATTATCATCTCTTATCGTACGTGGTCCGTGGTCCTTTGTACCGGGTCCTGCTCTGTCATTTTCTTTTAGAAGTGATAAGGGAAACTACGGAAATAGAACAGTCCACTAACGAAATCGATTGCGACAGACACCACAGTCTCTGATACACAAACAATTTCTGGTACCTAGCCTATGTCTTTCTGATCAACGTTCCTAGTTGCTTTTATGTTAGCCAAATCGAAGTTAATTTAAAGGTGAGTTATTTCATCTTAAAACAACAATAACAAAACACAGAGTAGTTTTGAAACAAAGAATTTTTCGATGTCTGAAAGTTAAGAAGTAATCATTCAATCAATGAATTACACAGAGCAAAAATTGTTTAATCAGTTGCAATTTGATATCAAATCATGTGAGAATTAAAATGATTTTTTCACGAACTTAAAATATTGGTAATGTAGTACAAAAATTGATGATAATTTTCTTACCAAAATAACCTGTCGGTTTTTGATGGTGTATTCTGTCGGACAATTGTATTTTGGGTTGAAACGTTCTATTCTTATATGTGGATATTTTTGTATAGATTATACTAAATAAAGGAAAGAAATATGCTGACACTACAGAAAACAGACCTGTAGACATATGAGTCGTCCATTTGCAAACCCTGTTAAATTTATCTTCAACGGTACCCAGGAAATTGGCGATAACATTTAACGGCTGAATCCCACTTTGCCCAACCACGATTTTTTGGCAAAAACAACCTCCGAGTTGACTCTTAAAACCTGTATAATCTTACTATAACAGTTTCTTTTATATTTAAAATTATACTTTTCAGTTAACAGGTTTTGCAAGTGTAAAACCTGTAAAATTAACATGGGTTTTGGTAGTAGACGTTCGACCATCTGCAAAATTAATATGCTAAATAACCTGCTAAAAAATCTGCTAAATGAATATGCTCACAATAACAAATTACGAGATAAAAATTGTATCTTATCGAAGGTTAATTTCTAGTAAAATTTAACAATTGGATAGAAACAATTTGCAAGGAAAGTTTGCTACAAATTTTAACGAATGTTTGAAATTTTATAAAAAAATCAACTGTTAACTTAACATCATGTGAGTGTCCTAATATCATTTCGGCATTGTCGGGAATTTTTTGGAAGAGTACCTGAAGAACAGAAAACGGACGTTTGCATAGTTATGTTACTCACTAATGCTTATTCATATCGCACAAATGACTCTACACTTCATTACATATCTTATTATTTTAACCTGACATTTTCGTACCTTCTTTGCTTCGCAATATTTCTTTTCGAGATTTTTAGATGCAATTTCTTCTTACGCGGAACACTGGTCTCCTTGCAACCTCTTTTCTAGTTTTGACTTCGTGGTGTACCGTTTGTCTCTGCAGGATCATCATATATTAACTCAGCCTCGGTAGCTACCACTTCAATGTTATTTGCACTGCTTCCCCTGGCACTCATCGTAAATAATATAATAAAATTTTTCGTAAAAGCAAGAACGCTGACTAGCACAAACTTCAACTTCGCGATATAAATAAACGACCAAATTGTTGATTCTAACCACCAAAAGAGTTCAAAGCGTTGTGAACAATATAATTCAGTGAAAATCAATGCTGACGAAACAAACAATACAGAAGAAAAGAAAACACTTTCTTTGAACGCTCTCAATGTTAAAGTTCTGAAGTAGATATTACCAGGTTTTGCGTGTGGATTGTCCGTGCACCGAAGTTGTGTGTGTGTGTGATTTAGCTGCTTTTGAAATGGGACCTTTTTTAACAGGTTTCGAAAGGTAGCCATGACAATTTTGACAGGGTGTGCTAGTGGACGAGACTTTTCTAACAAGTTTTGAATTGATTACAGTGAGTTTTACTAGTTGATAAATATATATCTTTGTAAAGGGTGCCGAGACCAATGAGAACAATAATTTGTTTCTTTATTTATAATTTAAGAGGATTTGCAAATAGACAACTCATATATTACACATATTTAAGAACTGAATTCATATTTATATGTATATTGGTTTTCTTTGTAGGATAATACTGACCGGCAGGTGGATACTGGTTAGGTAATTCGAATATTTTTTTCTTTCTTTCTTTCTTTCTTCTGAATCGGATGAACAAATGTTTCTTACGACGTTTTGATTAGAATCACTTTTTTATTGCACTGCACTTTCCTATTTCCAGATTTTCTATAATGTCCAGAAGTCCAACCTTGCGGACATTATAGAAGATCAGATATACATACACACAGACATTTCTCGTGCAAGTTTCCTTGACGCACGAGCTCCCTGTCTTTGCCACCTGCTAAATAGCATGACCCGTTTGTGCGTAATGCCGAAGGGACGGTCGTGTAGGACCTTAGGCTATCTGAGCCTTAGCCCGCCAGCCGGCCGTCAGATTGCAGTGCACTTGCTTCTCGTTAACGACGCCAATGAACTCCTAAGTCTTGACTTCGTGCGAGAAATCTCTACACTCGGTGGCATCACAGGGGATTGCATGAAATGGCGTCTCATAAACATTCCTAGCTTTGCCCATCCTGCAACCTCACCTCACGCCGTTTATCGTAAAAATTTGGAGGCATTTTGGAGAAATTTTTGAGAATATTGTTGTTGCTTAACGTAAAGTACTATCAAAAATTAAAATATCGGTTTCAAACTCGCAGGGTGTCGAGTTCGTCTAGATCGATGGGGAATATCAATTTTGGAGAAAATCTTGTGAACGGTTTAGACGCTAGCCCTGGCGACAAACAGACGTTTTGACGTCAATCGCTTTCACTTTCTTTCCTTAAACGTATACGTAGTAAAGTGAAAATATTGTTATACTGCGGCGCAAATCGGCGATTTTTTGACCGAAAAACTTCCTGGTAACGCAAAAGTCAATAAAAATTATTCTTGTATATATTTACATCCTTTAACACGTTGTGTATTCAGACTTCACATTTTTGGGGCCTTGGTACCGAACATTCGATTATCAAGAAAATCATCTCTCCGCCCGTCTGCCCGTCCTTTCCTTAAACGTATACGTAAAGATTAGTGCCTAAACCATTCACATGATTTTTTTTCCAAAATCGATATTCCCCGATCGTTCAAAACATCCTCAAACATGTTCATGGAGTAGAATAATATTGCGTAGCCGTTACAAACAAAGTGATAATGTGACAAAGTATGTGGTGTTGTAGAACTGCTAGTTTCGTTATCAAGGATTCAAAAAATGTGGATTCTAATTTCACAATGTATAATTTATTATATAAAGAAATAAGATTTACCCACTTTTTCGTTACCAGGGGCTCACAATATGAGTTTACGTCTGAATTACAATACTTTCTCTTCACTAGTTAATATGTTGTAAGGCGAGAAAGTAGGATATAAATATCGGCGTTATGTAACACAAAAGTTACGCTCTTCCCCATAATAACGCAGCGTAACATTACCACAAGTACCCTCTTTTCTCGGGTTAGGTAATTTATTGACGATCCCCTACTGAAAATCGATATAAATTGAGTAACATAGTATATGCTATATGGTACACTTTAACATGAGATTATAAAAAATCTATTATCCTATTAAAGGAAAATATTTTAGTTTTTATTGTCTCAAATTTAAGAAGATATTTCATACTTCAATTTATGTATAATGACAGTCATTCTGTTGGATTTTGTTTTCAAGTATGGAAAATGTATGCTTGGAAAATGTATATCATGGAACTTTTGTGGATATATTTCACATTTCATTACCTGAAATCTAAGTCGTTCGGATTTGAATGCTAGAAATTAAATGTCTATCAGTTCATTTTCTTCTAATATGGAGAATATAAAAATATTTTGTCGTTTTGCAAATTTTTTAACGTCTTAGTGAATAAAAATAAATATTTTCAGCCGTCTTATCACAATGCGCCGATTTATAGCGAATGAAGTTGATTCCTGGGGTAAGATATTGTAACGATACCGAATATTATACCCCGGCTAATCGTAAACAAAGTGTTGCGTAATCACGCGCTGGCGCCTTTTGCGTCTTTTCTGAGCCGTCGGGCGGTTAATTCGTTCCGCACAGCTGCCGCCGCGACATCTCGGCGCCAGGCAAATGGGGGGGACTGTGTTCGTTTCCAAACTCAGTTTGGAAACTCCGGGAGAGACCACCTACGTTTATTTACCAAAAGTGTGCGAGTGAGAGCGCATCATGGAAAATTCCGCTCGACACTCCGACAAGACACAAGAGATTATTGGACCAAATTTAGTTAAGACGTAGGAACCTTTCGCCAATAGAAGCACGTTTTAGTAAAATTTTCGGAAACTTCTAGAACATTTGGGAAACTGGGGGGGAGAAAAGGCTTGTGAGCGCTGGCATGCGCCGAGTAGGCGGATCAGAGCGGTGGGAGAGATCCCAGTAGGCGGTTCAGACCGATGGGAGAGGTGAGCGCTGACGTGCGCTCAGCTCGCAGAGCAGTAGAGCAGGAGAAGGGCAGTGTTCCTCTACTTTAAATTGAGGACGATTAGTTCCTCCGGTTACTCACTTGTCGAGTATATCTCGCTTTTGATCTCTGCCGATCACGCCCGCGTCGCCCGTCACAATTGACGTGACGATTATTATCGCGCTGCTGGACACCTGAGTCTTGAGCTGTCGTCGCTTTCATCGTCACCATCACTGCGCCACCGCAACCGCCGCCGCCGACGCGGGAGTCAAGGGCTTCCTCTGTTCCCACGGGACACGCCGCCTGGTGTGAGGTTCGGCGACCTGTGGAGGTTGCCCACCCCAGCGGACCTGCCTGCAAACGGTGACTGTGTTTTGATTGTCGAGCTGCGGCAAAATTTTCAGTACGCCCTTCAGGCGCAACGCTTGTTTATGAAAGAAACTTTTATCCAGGGGTATAATCAGCCTCCAGGAAGTGCTCGCAACGCATTGGCGACTTCCTTACAATATTCCCTGTAATGTATTAGCTTTATAGCGTAAAAATAGAAGAAGTAGTTACTCAGACCTTGATTTTTGTATGCTAAAAATTTAAGTCTTTCATTAAAGTTCATTTGTGTTCTAAATAATATTTTTTTAATTCATCACGTAGCTAAATCCGTCCACCATCCATACTTCTTTAATCTACATGCTTCCTGAGCTAGCCGGCCACACGAGCCCAGGTAAGCACAGGTAGGTTTGGGAGACCGGGTTCAGTGCAATATTTTACTAGTGCCAGTGCGTAAACGCGTTTCATTTATGCCGATTTCGTGAAAAAGTGAAGTGTCCTAGTTTTAGGTGCTATCTATCATCTTTAAGAACTTCTTAAGTAGGTCATCAACGCGAGGAAGACATACTAATGCCCTACTTGCAATGCGATTGTTGAGGAAATGAACGCAATCAAACTCTCTTTCCACGTGCAGCCTCCAAAGCCAGCTGAAACCGTAAACCTAATTGAAAGTAAACATCTCAGGAGGAGGTGACTAAATCTCCGAGCGACTCCTTAAAAGTCTCCTTAATCAGTTCATTTCGTTGATGACGGTTTCTTGAAGTAAATGTTTGCGAAGCTGTTGGAATAGCTGTTTGTGAAGCTGTTGTTCCTGACGCTCACCGTTATTTGTCTCTCTTGCTGTTTACTTGTACAAATAAATAGTTATACACATATCCTTATAATATCCTTTAAATAAATGTACCTGCTCTATGCGCACGTTTTATTGAGCTTATTGGGTACTTGTGGGAGGAAAAGACAATGGGGTGTTAGTTTGTCAGCAATAAAACGAAATGTGTAGTTCGTTTACCGATTCAAATACGTTTTCTACTTCTCGGGAGCGAACATTTCTAGTTTTCGTATGTTGCCAATCGCTCTTGTTGGCCCCTTTATTTATAATTAAATTATGTATGTAGTAAACTACTAGTAACTAATAGTAAACCACATTACTTATATTTCAACTATATTTAGTGTCATACATTTATTTAGTATTTTGACGATAAATAAATTTAAGAATAAGCATAACAGAGTAAAATAGTTAACTTCCTTGTATTAAGCAACCGCTGTGTTTCGAAGTTCGTTTGCTAACGAAATATTACAGAAAATCATAATTTAGTACATCTTGTACATTTAGTACATCTCAGGACATGTTAAAAATATATCACATGCTCTTAACAAAGTTCATCTTAATGTTCACGAGGAGCAAACATTGTTTGAAATATGGTAATCAGGGGTAGAAAATAAGCTAGAAATATCTGGGTGGCATATAATTAGAACTTAAGGTTTTATTATTTATTTATTTAACGTCAAAAACAGTGAAAACTGTGTATGACGTGCTATGGGGAGAAGTGAATTCTGTTTTCAAAATTCTGTGATCCCTACACTAAGTTCCATTCTACTTAAATTTCGAGTCAATTAAAAAAAACGCTCCCATGTAATAAAATATATTTTCAATGATAAATAAGCAATAGATTTTGGACTCTTATCCATTATATCCTTCGTCAAGGAATAATACTTCTTGCCGCGACATGGAGAACGATAATTTGAATAACTGTATTTCCCACTGAATTCTAGAAGTCGCGCACAGATAATGAAGTTACATTTATGTCTAGAAGCAAAACAAGGGGCCATCTCAGCATTTGCTTAATGGATCAGGGAAACTAGACGAAAAAACTGATCGAGATGGGGGTCATTGACCCAGACGCTGCGATACAATACTTGTTACATATTGTTTAGAATTATACAGTCAAAATGGAAAATAAATACATTACATATTTCTGTTAAAATTAATGTTACTTTCCTTGTAATGCCCAGTATAGTCTCTAATCGCATAAAAACAGTTATGCAGCAGAAACACTTTCACTTTGGATTTAAACTTTTCTATCGAATTTAATCGTTTAATGTAATCTGGCAAAGTGTTGTAAAATAATGTACATGTATTGTATGTGAATTTTTAGTAATGAGCTGTTGATACTGTCACCTGATGAATATGATTTCTACGTCGAGTGTTATAGTAATAGACATCGGCATTTTCTGAAAATACATTCCCGCCCTTAAGCAAGTCATTTTTGACAAAAACCACTGATTCGTAAATCAACAGAAAAGGTAATGGTAAAATTTCTAGATTAATGAAGAGATGCTTACAAGAATTACGTGGGTGAGACTTGGTTATTGTTTGTACAATTATTTTTTGTAATCTAAAAATCTGGGAGCTATGAGATGTATTTACCCAGAATATTATGCCGTATCTCAGGCGGGAATGAACATTCGAGAAATATACACGAGCTGAAGCCGAAGGCTGACTGAATTTGCAAGAATTCTGAACGCGTAGCATAAGGAACTTAATTTTGTGTTCAATTCATTTAAGTGGACGTTTCATTTAAAGTTTGACTGAATTGAGAGACCTACATTTTTGTTGCCTTAACATCATTCAATGGTACACCGTTCATTTTTAATGAACAGTGTACTTGTTGTAATAAAATAATAAATGAAGCCTTTTCTCACTGAACATTTATTACAAATTAAAACTATATTAAGACATATTAAGACTATTATACTGACTAACTAACTAACTATACTAATAGTTAACAATACTAATTAAAACTATATTCAAAGTTTTCGCTTTAGTTTGGCCATATTATTGCATTTACCGGTGAGATATATACATCAGTCATGATTGGTTTTGTTTAGAAGCCAGTCAAACAGGCAATGGTGAACCCAGTGAAAACTGGGTTCGAAGTGGAAAATGATGAAATAAAACATGCCAAAAATATTTTTGTTAAAATAATATTTATTAAAAATTAATACAGTGGACATTCCGTGTCGTCGAGATGGGTTGACCCACGGTGTGGAGGGGGATGTAAAGAAGGTACTCATTCTTTTCACCATGTTATATTTATTTTCTTGCTCACAATTTCATTAGATATTCACTCGCTTATCATCTTCTTTCCTGCTGTGTATGTTGAACGCCCACTCACAAGTTTGCCGTGTTCGATGACGCGTGTCGGAGGAAGGGGATGACTTGAGAGCTGAGAGGTGCTTTCATGCTTAAGTATACGCCGCCTTGACGTTGGAATCTTGGAGGTACACTACATCTAATCCCGTTATGAGAACCCCGCCGAGTTGTGGGATTGCGGGAACCTGTGTACTGCGGAGCCTGATACCCCGCCTTTGGCATTAGCCTTTTCCAGACGGGCAGTCGGGAGCCAGCCTTGGACTAAGTCTTATACTGAAGTCCAGGGTGAGCGGGAGGAGGCTCAGTGATGTAGCGCTATGGCAACATCACACTGTATCTTTGTGTGTACCCTGCCACCTCAGAACGGTGTCCCCTTTTTTGACCCCATGGTGGTAGGGGGCAGGGAGATGAGATGGACGCAAAAACCACTTCCTTACCCCTTTCCGCTAGGAAAAGGAAACTAGTAGAACATACTGAATCTAGTTAATCAGTTTCCGCTGATTCAGGCCGACCAAAGCAGGCTCGATTCCTCATGGCATGTGAGAATAAAGATAACACAGTGCGTTTGGGACGTGCCATCAAATACTCTTTTGGTAAACTCCAAGCGGTAGTGCAACAAAATAATGATTTCATTCTTTTTGACGCAAGTATTGACTATTGGAGTATGAAAACATCGCTTTTCTTCAAAATTTTGCTTATACCGTTAGGAATAGACTATATACGCTTAAATATATGAGCATCATTTCGGGTTCCTAACTATGGACCACCGATTTCTACAATATACCCGTCAGTAGTGCATATCGTAAACGGTTTGCATAAGGGAACTCTTTTCTGCCCGAAGAACGATTTTCTCTGGTAATGATTATGTGCACTTTTTTCATGCCTTATGTGTGTACCGTCCATTATAAGCACTAATCAATCTTCCATATTATGCAGACTTTTTACATAGGGTGACGTGTGATTAGCAATATGATCTTCTCTGTTACAAAAATCGACGCTAAACTCATATGGTAAACCATTTTTCTGAAACGAGTCCATAACAGATTCGGTGAAATGCGATACAATTTGATCGTTTTTTGAACTCAAAATTGATATTATTCCAATTTATCGTTTTTAGTTTAAATAAAAAACTAATAAGGCCTACAAAGAAGATCTCTTTTTCGTGTTTCTCATAGAAAACTTTTGTTTCAATTCTTGAATTTATTTCCAGTTTAATCCAGTAAATAAAAACAAACGTTCTTCTGACAAAGACAATTGACCAATTTGCTCGTGTAAAGTACTATTATACACAGAAACACACACACAATATATATATATATATATATATATATATATATATATATATATATATATATATATATATCGATACATGATTAAGTAATTGTAAGAATTCAGATTTCTCGATTCATAATGTATTGGAATAAATTGCAATTTTGTTCACGTCGTCCTTATATAATCGATCTTTTATCATGTGACCTTCGCAACTTCTTTATATTTGAAACAATAGAAACAAATATCAATGTATGAAGGTTTATAATAAGAATTAATTTGTTTTACATTAAGTGAAATTACAGATACGTTTAATTATTATTGTATAAAGCATTTTTGTTTCCAATAAAAATATTATTCAATGTATAATAAAGATTTACAACAATACTAAGACATTTTCTATTACTTTTAAATATTTTGACAATATTACATATTTTATAAACATAGCACTCAAAAGCATATGGAATTGTCTACATTTCATCAGTAGCACTATCTGAAACTCCTTCTGAAAGTTTATGAACTTGGTGAATTTTTATAAAAAATTAAATTTTGGTTAATATTTTTATAAAAAATGAAATTTTGGTTAAAAATGATTTTAATCAATTTATTACTCTATTTATGAATTGAAGGGCATATACAAGTCATTTTTTTAACCAATTATGACGGCAAAGTTTATATCAGAAACAAAGAAATAAAATAAATGCCATAAAATGATTATTTTCTTAATTTAAACACGAAAAAACGTTTTTTTCCATGTAAGTACTTATCACATGGATATTTTAGCCTCATAGTTTGAAAACAATAATATTTTCTACATCCAAACATGTGGGGAAAATCTGAGTCGAATTGCAAAATAAGGCCGGAAACCCCCCTTATCCAGTTAGAGCCTTTCAAGACGAGTAGGATAAAAGTGTTTCTAAGGTTCTGGTATTTGTCGACCGGAACTAACAGTCGTGAGGAAATAATACATTACTTTGGCGTATTGGACACAGTCACTTTTGGAATAGACACTTCAGCTGTTGAGAAACATCTCCCAATTGTGATACTTGCGAGAGAAATCTATCTTTGGTGCATGTTATCTTGCACTGAGGGAAGTTGAATGGCAGTCGTCGAAGGGATCGTCTTGCTTCCCCTCTAAAAGACGAGTATGTAATCTAGACTCTTTGGCTTCCTTCCGGAGATGATATTTAACTACATCTCAAAGAGGTGTCCCACGACCTGTTTTCTCGCCCCTTATTGCGCACTTACCTAATAGATTATTATTTTTTAGTATTGTTAGTAGTTTTTATTTTAGTTTTAAACGATGAGATTGCAAATCTGTAGATTGTTCCAACATTTTATATATTTTTAAATTTATAAAATGTATTTTAAATAATCTCATAAGAAGTCTCATGGTCATAGAAGTTGAAGCTCTCTAAAGCCCTACTGATCAATTAGCATGGATTCTCCATGAATTATCATGAATTTTAATTAACGGAATTCTTTGGGGCTGATTTTAATTTCCATAATATCCATATACTTAAAACCCCATCCAGAGCAATCACAGACCAATAATAAAATATACCATCCTCTGAAACGTATGTTGAGAGACCTTAATTTCACATCTGAAGTTCTGAGAATGAGATATCGGCAAACTCCAGGATATCTGAAGGGTCACTTGTGACTGATATTATAATGCCAATAGTAAATTTTAGAGACTAAAAGTAAAGGTGTAGAAATGTAGAATACGTTTTAATATGCCATTTAACTCTATATGCTACTTTTGGACATACAATAACTGTAGTTTTAAGCGTGAATACTTCATATAACTTGATATTTCATTAGAGGTCATTAGAAATAATAACCACGGTGATTATCGTTGTATAAGGAGGGATGGATTGAACTATTTAAAATAATTGATTATTTTTTAATCGGCATATCAAGAAGTATTCGAAAAAACTAATTATCAAATTGAATACCCTTAGTTTTCGGACCTTCATAAAGTAAGTTTCTCTTGAAATTGATAATATAGGCTCTAGAACTTGCATCAATGCCTATTCTACTCTTAAAGAAAATTGTTGCATTATAGAGAGCACATGTCAAATATAAATTGGAAAACTACATCTTATAAGATCATTGTGCCATTGTGGTTTCATTAAAATTCAGAACACGTCTTAATTTTACAATTTTTTCATGTCCAAGCCTGTAAATAGTTCTTAAGTTCATGTATCTACTTAATTTTTCTCTTGATGCATTTCCTCCGTTTTAGAGCAATATTACCGTTCCGTTTTTGAGCAACAATCTCCTCAGAAATGGTAGCGGTTCTATAACAACTAAAGATGACTGATTTATCGGATAGAGAAATAACTGTATGTGTTAATTGTCCCGTCTTTTATTTCACTGCAAAATTAAATTCCTATATTAATAAACAAGAATCAAGACAAAAGCAATTAATATTATTCTGATTATTCTTCCATTTTTATTGTGTCATTATTAGAAATAATACACTGCTTGAAAGATAAGTGGACAATTCAGAACGTAATCTTATGTTTTCCCCAATTTGTGTCAATTTACAGGTGTCTCAGAATAAACGTTAAAACGTTCTACGGCAATTAGGAGTTCATTATCAGTTTTTGCAAATGAACATATGGTAAATCTGATATAACTGAGTTAGACATGTGACATTTGCCCCTGATTGATAGACACTAGGGTTTAGCTGGTCACGTTCTCAGTCCAATAGATCTCGTGTACCTGGAGAACACCACTGCATAAAGGGTTGCCTGCCAATCAGGGGCTACTCTCATTTGAGAAACTTCATTACTTGATTTTTTTTCAGTACATGTTCATTAGCAAAGAGTTATAATTAGGTCTCGGATAGTTATAAATTAAAAAATGTAAAATATGTATGTAATGATGAGATTTGAAACATGTATAGATGCATTAACAACGCAGAAAATATGTACTATATAAAACCTCATAAAATGACGAAATTATTAAATTTGTTATTTCCCCCGTTATGTTAATCACTGAATATCTAAGTAACATGTAATCTATCAAAACAATGCTAATCATTGCAAAACTCACCTGAATTGTGAACTGAAACTCTTGCTGAAGATCACAAATTTTACCATTACTGTGTAAAACAGTCATCATTTTAAGGTTTGAAAAGAGAAATGATTCTATGTTGCTTCTAAAAATTTATTTGTACTGGTAAAACAATGTTCAGCTACCACAGATGTTATTGGCGCATTTAAAAAAATTCTTTCTACAATGTTTCTTCAATGTCTGACAATTTGGTCTCCGTTTCATCGGACATAATTTTGGCAATATATTGTAATGTATGGCAACCCGGATTTTTTCTAGTACGTAGTTAAATTTTTCTACTACAACCTTTGCAATTTCTCCTGGCTCAGATTTAAGCTCTAGTAAGAGACTTTCTATTAAATTTATATTTGTGACAAATGGCACGTCATTTTGTTCGAGCACTATGATGGCTAGGGAACGGCAGTTGAAGTGTGTCTTAATGTAAATAACGTCTTCCTTTCTTTCATCTCTACACATAGCAACATTCGCTTAAACAATGCTTTCTATTTCATTTTCATTAAGTTCTTTCAATACATTCTCAATAATGTCAAAATGTTGACATTAATATATGGCCGCTTCTAACCAGGTTCCCCATTTCGTAATGGTCGGTTTAGGAGGAAGTGGAACTTCCGGAGCCAATTGTTTAAATAAATTAATTCTGCTTGGTGATTTAAGGAAAACTTGATATTAAAGAATTAACAGTAGGAAAATTTAATCGCACAGTTTCACTCAGGCGGTGAACTGCAAGTGCCAAGCATGTTACATGAATCATTCTATTATAAAGAAGTTTTAGCCCCCTCCCACCTTTATCATATAAGGGACCGCATCCGATTTGATCAAATCTACATTTTCATATCTAATTAATTTAGGCCTTTACAACGACATTGAATTATTGAACACAATCGCTGTTGTTTGATTTATCGCTGTTATTTCTTCAATCGCAAGATAAGTCTTTGAAATTTCATTTTGAGCAAGCGTACCAACAATTACATTACATACAGATCGTTCACGTGCATCAGGCGTTTTGTCCAAACTAACCAAGAATACATTATCTTTAATGGAGTCACGAATTTCTTGTAAAGTTTTTTATAAATGACTGAAACATAATGTTTGTGAAGAGTCAATTTATGTGAAAAATTTTTGTCGTATATATTTCTAAGAACGCACGTAATTTAGGATGTTCTAACTTTTACAATGGAATGTTAGCACAAGTAAAATCCTCACATAGGTCCGTATACAAGGTTGACAATTAGGGGTCTAAAGTTGAACTAGTTTTTTTGTTTGGAGTATTTACTTTCACCATCAACTTTGCACCACTTTTTTTAGTGAAACGTTTTTACGTGTTTCACTGTTTGTAAATGTTCTGTCACTTGTAAACGAGTATCCGCACTTATAGTCTTTTCACACGCAACACAAAATAACACGATCCCACCACCAGTTTCACGCACATACCGTTCACGTTCCCTTCACTTTCACGTTCTCTTTCACGTTCTCTTTCACGTTTTCACGTTCCCTTCATTTTCACGCACATACCAACTGAGTTGAGTAGATAATGTTCTTTTGACTGGTGGCATTTTTGCGTAAAAGCGAGCGCCTTTGTTTAACCACAATACTACCTCGTATACGTATGGGGACCGAAAAGTAACACTCGAGCACTCCACCTCCACACTCAAAACTGAATTGTAATGCAGATGGCTAGTTTGCTAACTGTAACTAATGCTTACGGTTACTAACGGTAGCTAACGGTAACTAACGGTTTGCTAACTAATGCTAGAACGGCTAGTTTCAAATAGTATACTTTCTTCCTGTCTGCCCTTACTGATGGCCCACCGTGGGGCGCGCGAGGCAGTTTCCCGCACCGTGAAGATCTCGCCGATCAGTCTATTTGGAAAGCCTTTTCATCCTGTGAAAATTTTCAGGCCGAAATTTCAATCCTTTACAAAAATTATAATCAATTACTAATAAAAAGTAACTATTATTATTAACGTTTTATTTATTTTTATCATGATTGTTATTATTAATGCTATTACTAATAAAAAGTAGTAACTACATAAATAATGCAATTAATAATTGCATTTTTAGACATATTTCTGTGAAAATAGCAAAATATGTATCATTCTAACGATATGCTCTAAATATTATGCAATTACAAAGACTCTCAAAAATATGTAAAAACATGCATCACAAAACTTGCATTTCTCACCGGAGAAACATTGTTCGGTGGACATATTACAAAATGCATATATTGAAATGCAATAGAAAAAAGGTTTTATTACATAACTATCCTAGCCTAGTTATAATCTTCGCCTTCTTTTATGTAGATTGTACACCTGTTTCCCTTCGCGCTTCATCCCGGGTATTCACTAGATGTTGACTCCATACCATTTCTCCTTTTCTGTGGCCTTCCAGTGTTTCTCCTTATTAATGGTATCATATCCCTGGCTATCTTCACCACTATCACTGCTCATTTGTGTGACGTGGTTAATTATATTCCTTATTATCCTTTTTCCTTATTTTCACAAATGGTATAGCTGAATAAGGCGGTGAAAAGTCCCCCAAACCAAATCGATAATCGCGATGCTCATTTGAAAGAGAATACAAAATGTCGTAGATTCACAAAAAATCAGCCTTCTAGGGCAATCTGTTGAAGAGATGATAAAAAGAAACATGTTTTGCATGTTTTATTTTTTCTCAGCATCTATTGCGCGTATCAGACTGAAAAAATCGCAGAGATGGGGAAACGTAGTTAAATTTGAAGGTATTTTTGTCAAAGAATTTTGACGCCAAATTCGTATAGAAAACAAAATTAATATTTTTTTGAAAATAATTATAGACATGATAGCGTTGGAGTACTGTCTTAAAGTTTTCCTATAAAATATATCTTATAACATTCTATAACATATATGTTTTTCAGATTTTAAACAATGTGGACGGTAGTGAAAAAGAATTAAAACCATTTTTTTCTGTTAAAAACATTTGAAATTCGGGCCTAAATGTGATTGGAAAAAACGGTTTGACCAATATTTAAACACAGATTTAAACACGATAAATGAACACGAAATCCTACGGGTGTTACATCGATTATATATAAAACTCAATCCGAATATCCTTGGAGGAAAGAGATAGGTGGCCTCTTGCGCATCCGACTTCAGCCGATGAGCTTCACGCACCAGTGTACGTCATAATATTAGCGTGAATTTTAACGGCCAAATTTATCATAGTTACGTCAGTTAAACAGAAATAGATAAGCCCTTTTTTAAATATTATATCTTTTATAGCAATTACCCTTTCATCGTGTTATTTTAGATCGGTCACCGTTGAAAATTGTCCATTTATGCCACTTAAAAAATATTTCTCAACATTTCTTGCACTCCATGAAACATGGCGACCGACGTCTGGTCTCGCTTTTCAAACGAAGTGGTTACACAGTTTGTGACGGAAACTGGTGCTGTGCAGAACGAGTAAAAATCGGTGCACCGGAGGAGCTCACCCATCTCTTTCCACCATGGGAATATCGGGAGGGAACGATATTGTCAGCGTACGAACGGAAGTGGCACCCTCGGATGCTGCTCCCACATAGCTGCGATCATTTAAACACACAGTTGGCGCACGCAAGTTACTTGGCGAAAATTGTTAAACAGGTATTTTTAAATGAAAATGTTGAAAAAACAGAAATTTTGAGTAGACTGTTTATAAACAAATGCGTGATACCAGTTATTGAAGAAAGTGACAATGATTAATTGTCTTTGATTGTCTAATGGTTAATGATTAATAAATCTACAAATGAGTAATTTGATTTATATTACCAACACAAATGATTAATATACATAAAACTGAGCAAATTTATTTGTATTAGAAACAATAGATAAATATAAAAGAGGTTAGATAATTTTATGTCGATAATATAAATACTTTCTAGATAAAACAAACATTTGTCAGCAAAAAAATCCAAATCATTCTGATAAGCAAGACCTTTCAATAATTTAAATGTTAACTGTTTAAACATTGCTGAAACAAGGTTTTCCAATCACATTTTGGCGCAAATTTCAAATGTTTAAACTGAAAAAAATGGTTTTAATTCTTTTTCACTACCGTCCACATCGTTTAAAAATCTGAAAAAATATATGTTATAGAATGTTATAAGACCCATTTTAGGGAAAAAATTGAGACAGTACTCTAACGTTATTACGTCGAAAATGAATTACAAAAATGCATTTATTTATTTTTCTATATGAATTTGGCGTCAAAATTCCTTGACAAAACTACCTTCAAATTGAACTATGTTTCCCCATCTCTGCAATTTTTTTCAGCATGATACACGCAATAGATGCCGAGAACAAAATAAAACCTATGTTTGTCGTTTATCTCTGCAACAGATTGCCCTAGGAGACTGACTTTTTGTGAATCTACGTCATTTTTTATTCCCTTTCATATGAACATCGCGATTATCAATTTGGTTTGGGGGCACTTTTCACCACCTTATTCCGTTATACCCTTTGGTGATATCATTCTTCGTCTCTCCTGTATGATCTAGTTATTTGTAATATTTATTCTGAGACACCTATGAAATAAATTTAAAATAATAATGAAATATTTTATTTTTTATATACGTTTTATAAAAAGATATTTCATTACTAATACCTCAAGTTTATTGCTGATGTACACCAACGAAGCATATATACACAGTTTAATAGGAAGAATAAATAGTACAATATCAGGTGTTTAAAATAGGATTCGTAATAACAAATAATAGTAAACAAAGGGAAACGGTTTCAATTCAGTTCATCATTTCAAATAACTGCGGTGTTAGTACGAATCCCCATCTGGTTCGCGGTATTCCATCAATGACACAGCGATGGTTCTAATACGTGTCACCACAAAGTAGTAGCTTCTCTGTACTTATTCATTCGTTATTACTAAAAGGTTACGCAGCTAGGACCAAGGCTGGTCGTCTGAGCAGCGCCCCCTCCGTGTCCTCGCGTCAGCCGCCATCACCTCTTCATCGTCTCAGCCGCTTCCTCCAGCGCCCCGTGGCGCCCGCCGCCGTCCCTGCTTCGCCACCCCCGCCATCATCTCCGCCCCGGTCCCCGCCCCCACTCCCGCCCCGCTGCCGTGGCGCGCGATCGAAGGCGCTTCCCGTGAGAGGCCGGCGCGCCGTGCCGCGCCACGCCGCGCCGCGCCGCCCCGTTGTTGCCCGCGAACGCTGCGAGGCGGCGGCAGCGTCGCCTCGCTGCGCGCCCGCGCGCCAATTCAATGCAGCACGAGCTGTGCAGACCGGTGTCGCTGCTTGCCTTGAAGCAGCACCAAAGTCCGAATGGGCAAATGGGACAGATGGGAAGAAAAGTTAATTCGACTTGAAACTACTATCTGGAAGCCAGAATAAAAACACCCGCCTAAATGGCACTTTCTTCTTGTTATGTATTTTTATTTTATTTATAACTAGCGGAACCCGGCAGACGTTGTTCAGCCCTTCATTTCCTTCTTTCTCCTTCCCTCTCCCTTTCTCCCTCCGCCTCTCTCACTGACTCCTCTCTCCGTCTCTCTCTTCGTCTCTCTCTCCATCTCTCTGTCTCAGTCTGTCTGACTCTGCCTCTATGTGTGTCTCTCTCTGTCTATCCTTCCTCTCTCTGTCGCTTTCATTCACATTTAGTTGCGGATTCTGCACGTTTATGAGCAGGTGGGGTAATATCGAGAAGCGCCGGAGGAGCAAAAATGTAATAGATTGTTCAAAAAGACCTCAACCTGTAGATTACGGTGTGAGAAATGTTTCTTTCTGGCCTTAGTAGTAGTGAGTAGTACCCTAACAAACGGGCCACAAAACCTGCGCGTTTTTTCCCTTCCCCTTCCTTATTCTATACTCACCTCTTCCTCACGCATACACTTACCCCTACGTGCACTACATTACCACACATGCCGGCAAACCGGTAGGGAGCTTAGAGCTTTTTCCGGCTGGGGCGGTGCCCCACTTGTGGGAGGTACGTGGTTGGGAAAAGCCCCGTTAGCCGAGTGGTAAATCAGCGCCGGATGTCACCATCCAGCGGGGGAAGATCATCGCCACCTCCCGAGGAAAAACAAACATGCACTACTTACGAGACTAATGACCTTAGCAGTTGACGAGCCCGGAATCTCTTATCAATCAATCGTGTTATTTCCTTTTTGTACATCGGCGTGAAAGGAAATAGCTGAATATTGACAGAAAAATCGGGCTCAGGAACCCTCACAGACTTATGATGTGTTTTGTAGTGATTACTGTTTTTCATTTCAATTTTTCTAGCCTTACCGTCTAGCCCGTTACATGTGAGCCACATTCGTTGATTTATGTTATTACTGAATAGGATTTTTAAATTTAGAAGCTTCAAACATTCAATTAAAGGCTGTCAAATTAACAACTGAATAACAATACGGTTATTTTTGTTTTAACAGATACACTATAATTTAATTAACGAAAAACATGAATCTAATGAATATAATTAATGTGATTGATCAGAACACCTAGCAGTGGTATTATTCCATTATCACATTTTATATCATAGGGGAGACATTTAATTTTTTACATACATGTTTATATCAATTACTTGATGTTTAAAAGAATGAACAATGGAATTACAATTATTGTAACAACTGAAATAGACATAAAATATCTACGTGAAATGTGGTTCATGCTATTTGTGTATGGCGTGTATATGGATGGAGAATGTATGGTAGGCTAAATGTTTAACTTAACATTCAAGGTACGGACCAAATTATACACGTAGAAAAGTGTGCATATATCCTAGAATACGTACGTACACGCTTCTAGATAATAGGTAGTAAATGAAATGAAGCAGTAGAGCTGCCTGATTTGTGTATGACTCGATAAAATACAGAAACTAGGGGTTAAAAAAAGAACATACTTTCTCGCAATATTTCTAAATTAACAATTGAAATAATTCATAGAATTCCATGAAAATGAGAACCACGCCATTCGTTTAAGTCTCTTCTATCTATGAAACAAAAAATTAAAGAAAAACTTGGAACAGTTTTGGAATTTTTTTTACAAATTGCTAAATATCAAGCGCCAATTATGCAAAAACTAATAATTTTTTCAAAAATTTCTACATGATCTTTTTTAAGAGTTATTTTTTACAATATACTTAGTCTAATGCAAAAATTGTTGTCTTCAATTTTCTGGTTTTGAAATGTTAACTGTTTGCAATTTTCGAAAGAACGGAGAGTTCGCCAAAAGTTGGACTAGCAGTATATTTTTACCGTCCCATTTTATATTTGAGGAGAAAATTTAAAGAAAAAATTGGAACGGTTTTTCAGAATTAAAAATTGATGAAAAATTGCGTATATTTCTTTCGAAATTTGCTAATATTTTCAAAAAAATGTACGTGACCTTATTTCAGGAACTGTCTTTAAAGAACACATTACATCAAGGAAAAATCTATTTCTTCAATATTGTAGTAGTAGGAACACGCTAAAAAAATTGCTCTTTTGCAATTATCGAAAAAAACGTGATTTCAACGAACGTGGAACTTGCACCATTCTCTTAAGCCCCATTTACGTTATCCGAGGAAAAAGTTTAATAAAAAAATTGGAGCTATTTTTGAGAATGTTTTCTTGCTTCATATAAAGTACCCTCCAAAAACCAAATGTCCGTTTGGATGCCCCAAAGCCTCGAATTCCTTCAGATCGTTCGGGGTAAACAAATTTGGAAAAAATCAGCTGAACGGTTTAGGCGCTATCGTTGACGACACTTTGACAGGCATACGGACGGCTAGCCAGACAGACAGACAGATGTTTTGCCGTCAATCGAGGTTTCGGTATCGATCAATAAAACATGTATTCGGCCTACACCGCATGTTGAAGGAAGGAAGTTACTGTCTCTTCGTACTTTCGTTAGGGCGAGAAAATAAAAGATGACAGCAGGTTTTTACCATCGCTCTGCCAAACGCTGTGATGCTGTTGGAGAAATTATGATTATACCAAAAGAAATGAGCACTGTTTTTAAGAGAGAGTAATGTTATCTGCTCAGAAAGTAATATTTTAAGAATATCATTTTTTGACCGAACATCACAGAAAAGGACGAAAATTTGGAAAACTAACATGTCATTCATTATTAATAGTTGCATTCCTAATGGGAAAGGGTCAACGAAGAATCCCAGTGTCGTGGTTATCCCATATCTTTTTTTATATAACGCGTTACTGTTTTATCGTTTATCTTACTTCTATCTTACTTCCCTTTATAACTTCCCTTTCAGAACCCTTAGTGATAGTTTTGTCTTTTAACGCTTATCTAATGTTTACAAAACAAATTCGAAACCGTCGCCATGCCTAATCTCCTCGTGGAAACTCAGGCCTGTCTATAATCATGTTAAAATATTATCTTAAGAGTCTGCAAGTGATGAGGATAGATCTGCAATCGGAGTAACAGCGAACGTTGAATCAATTTGTCTTCAAGAAAAGGTCGCCATCGAAGTCCCCGCGGAAAGGGCCGCAAGTGTTGAAAATGTTCAATTTACGTGTGGATTTGCCATACCTCAAAACCTGTACATATATAAAACAAACACAGAGATAATGAGTGTAGAATATTGCTAAATGTATGTATTATTAGAATCTAAATATAAAAAAGGTCTTCGGCTAGCTGTCTGGTCAACGTACTCGCTTTCCATGACGCGATCCCGAGTTCAATTCCCGTCGGGGCAGATTCCCCGTGCGCGCATTCCTTGCAACGTCCCAGTGTCTGTTGGTGTGTGACAGTGAGAAAACTCACTTCTCAAGTTGTGGAGACCAGAATGCGGCCTAGGGGTGTCTATGTGCTGACCCCTTAACCCAGGTACGTCAAACTGCGCCCGCACGAGCTACTTGCCCGCTTGGGAAGCCCAGCGGACCTGTGAGCACGGGCAACTTCCCCTGAATTCTCTCTCATTTCCCCTCCAAATCCAGAAACGGGTGTATACGCGAAAGCTGTAGTGGCGCGAGGAGCGGAATAGTAGCTTTATACGAAAATATATTTGCCAGATTTGTTTTATTAAACAACCGGGATTTTAATTATGCTTATATTCTTTACTATTAATACCATTTCATTCTTGCTTTCTTTTTAAATTCTGCCTTTTATTAACATTTTTGCCAAGGGGCAGGGGTATGTTTGAATGGAGAATTCTTTTCTTTTTTCGTTGTATGTTGTGTTATTAAATCATTTAATTATTTATTGCATTTAGTAATAATGTGAAATAAATCAACAAGTCTCTATGAGTTACGAATGGACAGCACTTTAAACAGATAAGAATCTTGGTTAAATGTTCTAACCTGTCTGTAGAAAGCTAAGACTATTATATCACTCTTAAGTAAACACTATTACAAAATCAAGATACTTTCGATTCAAAATGTTTAATTTTATTTTCAATTGAGAATTTGAAATCGGACTGACGTATTATTTTATTCTGTTCTTTCAATTGAGAATTTGAAATCTGATTGACGTATTATTTTAATGGCTCATTACTTTCATTGCTTGATTTATAAAATTTTAGATCCTGGAATGCACCTCAAATTACTTATTAATTTAAAAGAAATATTTATATATCTATAGTGTAGTTTAATAATTATTCCCGAGGTACACGAACGCTATTCCGTCCAGAAATCAAGGTCTGATTCCTTTACTTTAAACAGAAAATGGAAATTAACATAGCTAAAATTATGTCAAACAGTCAATGTACTTCTCACAAAGACTGTCATGGGCTAGGTATCCAGTGACGTACCGCTACTCCCGAGCGATTTGTACAACCCTTACTTTTAAATCTTGCGTCAATTTCTCTGGACGCAGTGCCCGCGACCTCTGGTATCCTTGTTCTCTTGCCCGTGACCTTGGCATGTCTGCCTTAACCCATGGCCGCAAGGCTGCGTCACCGCTAGTAGGCCTTGGCCCAGAAGGAGCTGGTGTTCCAAAATACATTCAATATAAAAAATATCCTTAAAATATTTTACTTTTTTCAGAGTTCCAAGCCCCCTCCCCCTCTCGTGGTGAAGAAGAGCATTGTTTTAAAACTTTTCCAGAATTAATTTTGAAGAACAAATTTCGTTCAGAAAATCTACATATTAAAATAAGTAGTTTTATGAGGGGGTCAAAAATCTTCGAAAATTTGCAATTTCCCAAAATTAACAAATTCAAACATTTCCCAAAGATCACTTTGAAAACTGGGTCTGTGTCCTCTTTATGCGTAATTTCGGCTAATCCAGCAGGGAATTTAAATAAATGTAGTCATTTTGGAGATAATTGTTTTTAAATAGTTCTGAGGCTTTTTTGAAGTACCCATAAAATTAAACGATTCCTTTGAAAATGGCATGGCATCAAGTCGAGTCAGGTCTATCGGAGAATATTAATTTTGGGCAAAACCATATGAACGATGAAGGTGCTAGTGTTTTTCACGTACGGTAGTGAGACACACAGGCAGGCGTTTTGCTGAAAACCATTTTCTCAGTATCAATACAGAGCAAGTATTCTGACTTCGCTACTTATTAGAGAAAATAATTTACTTGGTATACGAGCAATAAAATTTCACTATTAGGATATCAGGAAAACGCAAAACTAGTTTTGCTGACCAAAAAATCTCCCCATAAAAAAAGGGAATTACAGTCCCTGGATCTCTTAACTGGTGAAGTCCCTAGGAATATATGTCTAAAACCAACCTGGAAACTCCACATCCACGAGACTTCTAGTCAATCTTTGATGAAAAGTCAAAATTGATTCGTTCAATTAACTCTCGATCTGTTACTAGTATTGAATGTCGAACTCTTCTGTACAAATCTATGATTCAACCTACTCTAACCGAGGTATGTGCATTATGGGCTGGCGTTGCATCCAGTAACCTACAAAAGTTAGTTGCATTTCAAAACAAGTTCCTAAGAAAGACCCTGAAAGGACCATAGTTTATTCCAAGTTCCGAAAGTCTTTGCGAGTTAAATATTCTGCCACTAAATGAAAACAAATAAAATAGCTGACGATTTCTAACAAAATTGTTACTCTCCACCCTGTTTCACAAGCTTTAATCTGGGCCGATGTGTTTCATGGCCCGTATTAAATGAAGGTTCCTCAAGGGTAGACTTAGACCACGGTAACTTCTGTTTTGCACCTTTTGTCGCGTGGCCGCAGACAGCTGGCACCCGCGTAAGCGTGTTCCTTAGCTCCGCCTCGGAAAGAGTGTCTCAGCAGAAAAGGCCTATAAAACAGCTTGACCTCCGATTAGCGGGGGGACGAATGCTACTCGTGAGCTAGTCGCCCGTGTGCACGGACCTTCCACTCCTCAGTCGGTTCAGATCGGCCCAAACTGGCCCTGCCGACCTCCCTTCACCCCTAGTCGGTTCAGATCGGCCCTAACTGGCCCTGCCGACCTCCCTTCACCACTAGTCGGTTCAGATCGGCCCAAACTGGCCCTGCCGACCTCCCTTCACCCCTAGTCGGTTCAGATCGGCCCTAACTGGCCCTGCCGACCTCCCTTCACCCCTAGTCGGTTCAGATCGGCCCTAACTGGCCCTGCTGACCTCCTCCACCACGCTAGTTCAGATCGACCCTCCGGGGTCCTGCTAGCAGCGACCCGCCCTCTCCCCTGACCGTTTTGCACTCGTGTGTCGTCTGATGGCCGCTGCAAGGTGTCTCTTCCGGAGAACAGCCCTTGGCGAGACTGGGCTACGTCACGTGCCTGTCAGGTGTACGTAAGTATACCACCTCAATAAACTGCTATTTGCCATGACAGGGGTCATCCCCGTTCGTATTTGCTCCCTCTCATCCGCCTTAAGCCACCAAGAGAATAGGGAACGGCCCAGAGAGCACCTTCTGTCCCTACCGTCCAACCACTTCCCCGCACGTGGTGCCAGACCCATCCATCCATCCATCCATCCATCCATCCATCGTCCCCTCCCCCTCACGATACTTTCCTAGCGCTACCTCTACTTTCATCACTACACTCCAGATAAAACGTTCAAGAGTAGCTATAAACACTCTTTCCCTATAGATGGCCTTATGAAAAATGTTAAAATGTAAAAAATATTTCCTCGAGAGACATAAGTGTCGTTTGAGAAGAAATAGGTTAAAAAAATTAGTTTGCTGAAAATTGAAAACGGTGTTTTTCATTGCAGAACTAATAAATATCCCTAATTTAAGTATATTACTCCGCATATAATAATGCGTACGTATAATCTCTAGGATGGCTCATGGGCAGCGTACTAGCTTCCCATGGTGTAGTCCGGGTTCGATTCCCGGTCGAGGCAAAAATGGAGTTGTAGATTTCCTTTAAAACTGTCCTAGTTTCTGTAGCTATGTGTCAAAGAAAAGCTCAGGCAGGCGGATCTTGCTACCTATGGTGAAGGAAATGCATTATGTTTGCCAAAAGTCGCTCTTACCCTCAAGCATGGGAATTTAACTACACCCAGGTATGGGGGACACCATTAGGTGGTCGGCAAAGGCAGACTATCGACCCAAAATGTCGAATACATAATAATACGTACATGAAAAAGTCCAATGTTATGATCAATTTACCGAAAAAATTCCAAATTTATTTCCGTGACAATTTTGTTCCAGGCCACATGCCCTAAAACGATCTTATCATCATGAAAATATTTATTAGCTTCCTGGTTAGCGTGTCTCATTAAACATATGTTCTGCCATAAAATGGGTTTAGTATTTTTTGGAAGTGTCAGTTGGTTTTCTCTCGAGCTGTTTTTCCAAAGGAAAAAAACGCACCGTAAACTTGTAAGTGCGCGCTTTATTAAAAATAACAAAAAGTGCCATGAGTATAATAGGATTTACAAGTTTTTTCGTGTGCTTGTTTATTTTTCAAAATCTTACAACTCATGCGATACTTCGTGTCACACTGACAAGTGAAGAAGAGAACATTACTCTTGAAGAACGCAGCAAAGTTTCCTTTCAGGCCGGAAAATTCGGAATTCCACATTTGGGCTCCAATATACTATCCACGGGAGATTGTTCAGACACAGTTAAATGGTCGCGTTCTGGTCCAGAAGCGGAAGTAATGCACATCCTTGCTTCTTTCACAGGCAATCTGGAAGGGTGCGTCAACGTGGACTATAACGACGAACTCTCAAATGAAATACTCCCAGAAGGAATAAATGACCTTATTCTTGGTAAAATTGATATATACGGAGCGTCAATGTTAATTCAAAGAGAACATCCAGAGGACCTTGAGTTCTTGCATCCTCATATGCAGCATGATCTTTGCCTTTTAGTTAAACAAGAGACAATATTTATTTTTACATTCTCACGTATGGCATTCTCTATGTTTGTTGCCGGTATTGTTTGTCTCATTCCATTTGGTCTTCTTTTACAACGTGTATATAGGAGCGAAAATACTATAATTGTTTTTAACTTATTGACAGCATTTATCACTGGCTGCTTTGATACCCGAAATCGGCGGTTTTTGGTATTCGTCAGTTTCTTTAATTTCCTGATTATGAATATTTTAGGCAGTTCCTTCGTATGCTATTTGGTTACACCGGATACACAAGATGGTTTTCGGACAATCAAGGAAGTGGCTGATAATGTCAATGGCGTTTATGCTTTTGCGCACACATTCAAAAGAGTCAAAGTAATTATGGAAGAGGACGATCCTTCAGTTTTCGCTCTGAAGAGAAAATTTAAAACAATTCGGGAATGGAATGATTTACCACATCCTAGCGAGAAATTTGCGATGCTTGAAGGAGATATATTTTTGCGTTTGTTTCAGCGACTCCCACCTTTCTCGCCCGCTGGTTATACTCTTTTACACAGAGTCGAACAATGCGTCATAACACCGTCTTATAGGGCGTTTCTTGTGCGGAAAAAGTGGCCGTTGAAAGAACGATTCAATATCCTTATATTGAAAGTACTTGAAAGCGGTATAACAAAGAAAATAATTTTCGATTTCGAACAGAAAATGGTGTCGTCATTCGGTTTGCATCAACTCAATGTAAGAAGCCGTCACCCAGAATCATCAGCAGTTACTTTGAGCCAACTGAAGTTAGTGTTCCTTGGGTTGAGTGTAGGAATGGGGGCAGCTTTCGCGGTATTTCTCTTGGAGTATTTTCAGTGCACATGCTGTGTGAGACACTGGACTCTATTGCGACAACAGATAACGATATTTCTACGAAGATCGAATTTTTGAAATTACAAGGCGGAAGCAAGTGTAAAAGAAACGTCTTAAGTAAACTATGCAGCAAAAGTTTAAAATGCTTTTTACTCACAAATATTGACTGGAAAATCGAGTAACAAATATTTCTTGATCTTGTGTAAATGTATGTGGTGTTAAAACAATTAACAATGTCATTTCTATTTAAAAAATAATGTACTAATATTTGAAGTTTTCAAGTTTATCTTCGTTGAGATCAAATAAATTGAATATTTCCTCAGATGTCATTCCATCTCAAAGATTCATTGATTTAAGACACATTCTTCATTTCCTTAATTAATTTTTGATTTATTGACTTTTTAAATTGGTGTAAAACGAGAAATTATGAAAAACAATTGATGTGAATAACAATTATGATGTATTGCATAATAATAATAATAATAATAATAATAATAATAATAATAATAATAATAATAATAATAATAATAATGTCTTTATTGATATGGCGAGGCTCGGACCATCAAGCCCGCTCTTCCGCCTAACCTCAAAACGCCTGAATAAATGTCAAACGACACTTATTGAAATGCGAAAAACTAGTTTTTGGAAAAAACGTGATACGAAGAAAGTAATAGTATGTTAGAAAAATAGTACGAAGTAAGGAGACACAAATAATGTATATGGAGTGAATATAATTTATGAAATAAATATATTCTCTAATATTTTTTTCAAAATAAATCAATAAGCATGTATAAGTACTTGAAGCAATCGTTTTGTTTTTGGCTCTTCTTAAAATGTAATGCATTATTGCAATCTCTCTGGTGATACAGAAAGATGTTAATTGCTGAAAGAAATCGATTCAAAAATATTCACAAAAATATATTTCGTGAGGAGCTTTAACACATATAGAATGGTCTTTACAAAAATATTCCTCCGGCAGTAAAAGAGGGAATAAACCACGATTTTTTCTTACATTGGGATGTTGGATTGCTTCCTTGCGTGACTGACGTGCTCGGACTGTGCTCCAATATTTTACTAATTTTGACTACTTTCTTACATCTTTCAGGTACTTTTTGTTTTTAAATTGTTTTCTTTACTTGTTTACTTGTTACAGGAACGCTGAAAGAGATTTATATTGTCCCAAGCAGTGGAAAAGAAGTAAATAGTTATTTGTTTAAAAGACAGCGTAACGGAAACGTGCATTTTAACGAGTTCAAAGACTTTTAATACATATTTGGTGTACAAATAAATTTAGTTTTGCATAAAGGGTTAAACAACTAGTGAAAGTGTTGTGATAATTGTGAAAAACATCAAAATTCAAAGTTTCGCATATATTAGTAACGGAAAATTTTGAACCTTGTGATTTCAAAAGAATATCAAAGTGGTGAATTTTTGTGGCCTTTAAAGAGGTAAAGTATAGTAATCTAATTGTATTTATTAGTTTGCAGCTTAGATCCATTAACGGAAACACACTCAACTCTACTCGCAATTAACCAATAACATTTAAATACTAATTAGAATCCCATTTCTTTTATTTTTTAAATAAATACGTAACTTAAATTAAATAATTTAATACACGTACATTAAAAAGATAATTTAGGAAACATTTTTGACACATAATCTGATTTCTCATCTAATTATTTATTCTCATATTTGCCACGCATTTGATACGCATTCGTGACATGGCTACTATTCGCTATACACTTTCTACTCTGTACACTCTCAAAGCCGACCTTCTGAAAGCCTTCACACACGTAAACAAAAATTTAGATGAACATATCCGAAGGCTCGAATAGGTCGTTCAAAACTCAGACGGTTGGACAACAATAGGCAACACCGCAGAAACTTTCAACCGTCCATCCGCGAAAGCAAAAACACAATCATCACAACCAATCATGACTCAAAACAGATTTGCTGTGTTAGATTATGACAATGATTTTCCATGCCTTCCCAATCCTCACTACCCCCTCCCATCATCGACACGTCCACCCACAAACCGACGCAAACAGGTTAGCAAGCGCAAAGAAACAAAGACACGTAGAGTTGCGCAACCTGGCCCACAAGTGAACAAGGACATTCCTACTGAGCCCACGAAAAAGGTACTAATTTTAGCAGATAGCCATGGGCGACAAATCTCCTCCCTGCTCAGTGGGAAACTCCCATCCAATTTCTCTGTCATGTGTGTGTTTAAACCTAACGGGAGGTTTGCCGACGTGATCAGTGAATTGGACACCCACACAAAACTCTCACCAAACGGGATACAGTCATCATCATAGGAGGGCAGAATGACATCAATTTGGGTGGTCACTTTACACCTGAGCAACATGTTGACAAACTACAACGTGCCGCCCAAAACACGAATATTGTAATCTCGACTCTGCCCTTCTGGTACAACAAACCAACACTGTGCAAAGAAATTAGACACGCAAACAACAAATTAAAACTGCATCTGAGAGGCACACATGTTAAATTATTTGAGCTTAACTTCCTCTCAGAAAAACACTTCACCCGGCATGGTCTTCACTTGAACCTTGTCGGAAAACATGCACTCGGTAGCGAACTTGCTAAACACATCCTTACCCCTCAGCAGTATCCTATCCAAGATTCATCCCCACCTACATCTCCTAGTTCTCTTCCATCCTCCGGAACCCCTTTGGACCCAATTACCTTATCCCCTGAACCTAATCCTTGTACTACCTCTCCCATTATTCATTCCCCTACATCTGTAACCCCTCCTTCCTCACCTCCTACCACTGCTGGGACACGATACTTCCTTCGACCACGCACTCGAGGTAAAAATGAGATAAATAAATAGCAACTAGAGTCAGATGCAGCAGAAAAGCATCCGTGTAGGTACATGAAAAATATTCAAATAATGCATCATAATGTGCAATCTCTTTCAAATAAAATTGAACTTATCGAGGCAGCATTAGAGTGTGATCTCAGTCAAATAGATGTTCTTTGCTTTACAGAACATTGGTTATCTCATAATGATCTAAACACACTCCAAATTCCTAGTTTTTACCTTGCAGGATCTTATTGTAGAGCCAGGGAATCAAATAAAGGCCCTGCTTACGGAGGTTCGTGTATTTATGTAAGAAATAATATTGATTCTACCTTCTTGTCAGAATTCAATTTATATGCAGTTGAAAAAGCTTTTGAAATAACAGTTGTACATCTTACTACGCTCAAAATTATTTTACTTTGCATCTACAGACCTCCAACAAAGCAAGCTTTAGATTATTTCAATTTCGTAGAAAATCTAGAGATAACTCTGAACAAAATTAGTAATCTCTTTTAAATCCATTGTTGTATGTGGAGATTTCAATATTGATTTTCTGAGCGAATCCCACGAAAAAGAGCAGTTTCTCAATTTAATTCATTCTTTTAATTTAGATATTACAGTGAACGTACCTACACGGAATACTCTTAAATCACAAACAGCAATAGATCAAATTATAATTAACAAAACCACAACCAGATATGAAATAATAACGAATAATCTAGGTTACAGTGACCACGATGCACAAATTCTTACAATTACTAATAACATGAATACTGACACAATAAATAAAACACGCATGTGCATTTACTACAGTTAACATAAAGTTATTTACGGACTACTTGCTGAAAGAATCATGGGAGGCAGTTTATAACGCTATTGACACAAATGAAAAATATAATTTATTTTTCTCAAAGCTTTCGTTTCTCTTTAACGCATGCTTTCCTATTAAAAGAGAAAATTAAACATTTCACGAAAAAGTAATACTTGGATCACAAAAGGAATTAGAACATCGTGTAAAAATAAACGTACTCTCTACTTTATTTCTAAACGTCATGACGTATCTCAAGATTGCCTTATCTACTTTAAAAAAATACAAAACATTGTTACGAAAAGTCATAAGGCAGGCTAAAATCATGAAAAACGATCAGGATATTTTGAACTCAAATAATAAAACAAAAGCAATGTGGAATATAATAAAAAATATTACCAAATCAACTAGAAAACCCGTAGAGAATGTTGTTTTAAAATATAACGATATAAATGTGAACGATCCGGCAACAGTGGCTAATCTCTTTAACCAATACTTTTCGAGAATTGCTGCCGATCTCACTAAGGGTCTTCAGGCACAAAATTCAAAAACAGACAGTTCACACAAAATTTTAGAGACAATGTTTGTTTCCGAAACTTCTTCCTATGAAATTCTCAAAATAATCGGTAAACTAAAAAATAAATATTCGTCCGGTTTAGATGAATTCCCGGATTCTTTGTTAAAGACTTGTGCGTATGCCATTATGCACCCGTTAACTCACATATTTAATGCATCTTTATGCACTGGAACGTTTCCAGATATTTTCAAAACAGCTAAAATTAAGCCGCTTTTCAAAAAAGGCAACAAAAATGAAATTCAAAATTATCAGCCCATTTCTCTTCTATCAGTTTTTTCAAAAATATTAGAGAGACTTTTTTACGTTCGAATGGAAACCTTTCTCACTAAACACGACGCGCTTTCAGATTGCCAACATGGATTTAGAAAATCAAAATCAACGGAAACAGCTATATTTTCTTTTCTTAAAGATGTCGCCTCATCATTGGATCAAAACGAGGCACCTATTGGATTACTTTTAGATCTCTCAAAAGCTTTTGACGTCATTGATCATGACATTTTACTTTCCAAATTACCTTCATATGGAATTCGTGGTATTGCTCTAGATTGGTTATGTTCGTACCTTAAACAACGATCTCAGAGAGTTTAAATACCTTACTGGAATGATGGAACATTACGTACGCACCTTTCCGACTCTTTGCCCATTGCATGTGGAGTTCCTCAAGGATCGAATTTAGGCCCTATTCTGTTCCTACTTTACGTAAACGATATGCCCTCGACGATTCGAAACGGAAGAACAGTTCTCTTTGCGGATGATACGAACATCCTTTGCAATAAAGAAACCGTAAATAGTACAATATCAGATGTTTCAAATTGGTTCCGAAATAACAAATTAATAGTAAACCAAAAGAAAACGGTTTTAATGCAGTTTTCCATTTCAAATAAACAATTCTGTGCTCCATTGAAAATGAACGGTGTACCATTGACTGATGTTAAGGCAACAAAATTTTTAGGGCTCTCAATTCAGTCAAACCTTAAATGGAACGTCCATTTAAATGAATTGAACACAAAATTAAGTTCATTATGCTACGCGTTCAGAACTCTTGCAAATTCAGTCGGCCTTCATACTGCTCGTTGTGTATATTTCGCGAATGTTCATTCCCGCCTGAGATATGGCATAATATTCTGGGGAAATACATCTTATAGCTCCCAGACTTTTAGATTACAAAAACGAATTGTACGAATAATAACCAAATCCACCCACGTGATTCATGTAAGCCTCTCTTCATTAATCTAGGAATTCTACCATTACCGTGTCTTTTTATTTACGAATCAGTGGTTTTTGTAAAAAATGACTTGCTCAAGGGCGGGAATATTTTTTTCAGAAAATGCCGAAGTCTATTACTATAACACTCGACGTAGAAATCATATTCATCAGGTGACAGTATCAGCAGCTCATTACAAAAAATTCACATACAATACATGTACATTATTTTACAACACTTTGCCAGATGACATTAAACGATTAAATTCAATAGAAAAGTTTAAATCACAAGTGAAATCGTTTCTGCTGCATAACTGTTTCTATGCAATTAGAGACTATACTGAGCATCACAAGAAAAGTAACATTAATTTTAACAATGATACATAATGCATTATTTACCATTTGGACTGTATAAATAAGTATAAACAACCTGTAACAACTGTTGTACTACAGCTTCCGGGTCAATGACCCCCATCTCGATCAGGTTTTTCGTCCAGTTTCCCTGATCCATTGAGCAAATGCTGAGATGGCCCCTTGTTTAGCTTCTGGACATAAATGTAACTTCATTTTCTGTGCACGTCTTCTAGAATTCAGTGGGAAATACAATTATTCAAATTATCGTTTTCACGTTGTCGCGGCAGGAAGTAATAAGAGCCAAATTTATTGCTTATTTATTCTTGAAAATAGATTTTATTACATGGGAGTTTTTTTGTTTTTTTTCTCCCTTTCAAAATTCAAAATTTATTGCTTATTTACCCTTGAAAATAGATTTTTACATGGGAGTTTTTTTGTTTTTTTTTCTCCCTTTCAAAATTCAAAATTTATTGCTTGTTTATCCTTGAAAATAGATTTTATTACATGGGAGTTTTTTTTTTTTTTCTCCCTTTCAAAAATTCAAAATTTAAGTAGTATATGACTTAGTGTAGGGATCACAGAATTTTGAAAATGTGCACACATTTCACTTTTCCCCATAGCACGTCATACGCAGTTTTTAACTTTTTTTTTTTGACGTAAAAATAAATAAATATCCACAGAGAAGACGGAATTTATGCCTCCACTTTATCTAGCAGACGTTAGAATTGTCGTGGATATTGCAAGGACACGAGAATTTTTCTTAAATGAAAAATAAATTGACTATCACAGTGAAGGCAGTATTCTTTTTTTAACGTTGTGGCTGTAGTGACATTCATTCTCTCATCTGAACTTTTAATTACGACTGCTTGAAAATGTGCAAGTATAAGTGCGTATGAGTTAGAGGAGATAGGACAAGGAAGGGGAAGGAATGATCTCACGTGCTTCATGGTCAATTGCATAAGGAACCACCGCTCCGGCATTCGTCCCGAGTTGGTGTGAGAAACCACGAACAGAGATGCCTGACACTAGAATACTCCTACGGACAGCTGCTATACACGACTTTGCCGTTTGGCAAAATTCCCCTCCGTCGGGGGTCGAACCCTATAACCTCACAGAGAGAGGCGCTGCAGAGACAGAGTAATGCTGGTGATGTGTAGTGCGAATGGAGTAGAGCGTAGAAGGGGTGGCTCCAGCGGAGTGGCCCCGCGAGAGGACCTTGTGGGGCGCCGAGCCACTGCCTCCTTTGTCGGCGGCGGCTCCACTTTCGGCGCAGAGCCCCCAAATCGGCTGCAAAGTGGATCTGGGCCACCCGGCCGTCCCTCGCGCAAAATGAAAGGATGAGACCCGCCCCTCTCGCTGCCCGCTTCGATTGTTCGCTGCGTCTCCTCACCGCTCCATTCCCCACCTCTCGTTTCTTCCTGCCCTGCACATCCTGGATCGCCTCCTGCCCTCGGCCGGGCCTTCCTGTCTTCCTACCTTCGCGCTCGCCCTCCACCAGAGACGCTGCCTTCGATTGGATATCGCCGCGCCCGTCCGAGGTACTGACTGACCCTCGTCCCCTCTCCGTCTCTTGCTAGCTCTATATTCGCGTCTTTCCGTCCTAGACTGTCCTCTCAGTCTTTCTTTCCACTATGCTTCCTGTTGTAAAACTTTGTGTTATTTCCATGTTCCCACCCATTTCGATTCTCCGCCTTCGTTACGTCCGCCCGCCCCTCTCCCCTGTCCGAGGTTCTTCTCCTTGGTCCTCCCTTCCCTTTCTCCCGCCTGTCCTTTGTCCTCTTCTTATTGTCTTCACTCCTGATTGGATATCACTCTCTACCCCTGGGCAAGAGAAGAAGAGCAACATGTCCGGCACCCACCTCGTCCTTTGGTTCTCTGCCGCTGCGAAGGCCAACCACGCCCACTCCCTCTCACTCTCGCTTACCTTTCCTCACAAACACCCTCACTAACCCTTCCTTCCCCCGCTCACCCCCTCGCCATCGCTTCCTCGCGCAACTCTTCCATAGCCCAGGAAGACCATCACACTTTGCGTTGCCATTGTGTCAGTTGTAAAATGGAACTATTCCACCATTAAATGTATTCTATCCTTCACGGATATTTTAAAGATTTCATCGCATTTTTAATAATCATTGTAACGTAGCATTGTTTGTTTTGTTGCCAATAATACATAAATGTACTAATTGTTTACTTTGACCTGCGAAGGTTTTGGATGTGATTGAAAATACCTATTAGTGAAATAAAATGTTTTAATATACAAGTGACCAAACAAATGTTTAAGTTGTCAGTGACAATGAGATCACGGTCGGTTTAGACGGTTGTAATGGATAAAAAGAAGACATTAATTATGAGTGAATTAGCATTCTCGATTCTAAAAGTTACCTTGGTGGAAAAACTTCCAAATAGATTAAAATCTTATTAACTCTCTCATACCATACATTGTTGTAATCCATTTTAATAGTTTAATTTCAAACTTAACGAAACTAGGAGCAACTTAGTGAATGTAGAACTGGTTCTTAAAAGAAATCTTAGGCCATGGATGCCCCTTCCGAATGGGTCACAAGAAATGATAATGTGCAAATAATACATGAACTTTCGCGATCACAAAAATTGAAAATAATATGGTGTTTTAAATGCATTAAAAATATAGTTCTAAATTATATAGGATTAGTGTTTAATTACATAAAATGTTCGATCAATTATATTGCAAACTTTTTTCTAGGGTCCCCCGTGCCCGACTGTTGTTGCTTTGGACCTGTTGTGTGCCCTATCCCTATTATCTAATTATCGGTTCCAACAGTTTTTATATTCTCAAATAAAACTACGATTAGTATCTCGCTCAGTTCAAAGTTTATTCTTGTGGGGCGCGGTACTCTCTTTAAGGGAAAGAAAAGTTCTGAATGTGACGAAGTCTCCCTACAATGGCTTTGGTGGAGGCTATGATAAAAGAGGAGGATGGCGAATTATCGACTGAGTTCAAATTGCCAGCGGAAGAGCGATAAACAACATTTTAATGGCACGAATGCAAAATGATAAAGATATTTTTGTTCTTGATTATCCCTGTTTACCCTTTGGATTTTTTATCGTATTAGAGTTAATTTTAAGTAAGACTTGATTATTGTTTGTAACTTTGTAACACTCATTCCTAAAATATATTGTTTTGTTCTTTCATCATAAAACTCTGTGATTGATGGTTGTTGTTGAAGGAAATAGAAAATAATGTTGAGACAGCAAGCCTCTGGTGTAAAACTTACTTCATTCCTTCTCTGCGGACAGCTAATAAAGTTCGAAGATTTTCCGCATAATTTTTATCTTGGGAGTGCATGTATAACATATCGGAATACGATGTGTTGTTCCCTCTCTTACTGATTAAATTCTTGAATTGTTTTTGAGCAATTTTTTTCATATTGAAGATTAATTTGTAACTTAGTACAATTGTAACTTATATTGTAATACAAAGAGTGACCTAGAATACTGAGAAAATGAGCTAGACTGAAGTTTCGTGTAAAATGTTTTTATTAACCTCATTCTTTGAAATAAAGTCTCCCGACCTATGGCCGACAGAATTAAAACTAAACGTCAGATTAAACTTCCCTCTCAGAAGAAGGGAAAAAACGCAACCCTCAACCCTGCTATTTTCCCCTATACGGTCGCCGCTGCTTAATTATTGGCTGCTCCGCGCGCCCCTGGCGGCGGCGAGGTGCGGCTGGCGAGGCGCAGGAGTCGTCGCTGTGGATGTGACGTTGGGGCCGAGGGCGCGGGGAGGGGGAGTGTAAACATCTGCCGGCGGCGCCAGCGACGGAGGATAAAGTGGCCTTTTAACCGGAGCCCCTGACCTGCCCCGAAGTGGGAGGGAAGGCAAGGGCGAGATATCGAAAGGGCAGATGGGGAGGCAGTAGACGTCGAATAGAAGCTGCATGAAGATACATTGCAGGACGCGATGAGAAAAGGCTGGTTGGGAAAGGATGCTAATTGTTAGTGATTCTAGACACGTCAATGGCTGTCACCAATCCCGTAAGAGTAGTACATGTTATCCTCCGGGAGGTGGGGGTGCTCTTTTATTGCAAGATGATGAGATCTGGCGCCGACCTGCCGTCGACTAGTATGTTTTCCCCCACCAGGAATCTCCCAGCAGCCGGTAACCACCTAACCGGGACAAGCTCTAAGCTGCCGACCGATAGCAATACGTACTCCACAAAACGTAAAGTATCAAGGCCTGGACTTGGCCCTTGAAGTCACAAAATTATTGCTTGTCTAGTTTGTTAAGCAATTTTATCCCAGCTGTTTTGTTCGTGAAATGTACATGAGAAAAATATGATTAATTTACATTGGACGTGGTGAGAGAAAATTTGTTTCGCTCTTTTGGGACAGATTTGTCTCGCAGTGTTCGTTGGTGGGAGAAACAACTGGGTTCCTCAGTTACAGTAGTGTAGTCATTATGATTATTGACTTCCTTGAAAGGAACTTAATAATTGGAGGTCACTGGTGAGAAACCGTACACGTTGCTCGCAACCCGTGTCTAGAGGGTTGTAACACTCTTAAAATTGAAGTATGCTTGACAGTCGGCTATGGAGTCAGGGCTGAAAAACATGAGAAACTGTTTTATTTTCTCTCTCAGATATGTGCCAACATAACCTTACGAAAGCCTTCTCGTATTCGGGAACCCGATGAAAAAGACGAAAAAGCAACTCCATTCAACGGTAGGCAAAAACCGCCCTTGTCTGTCCTGTGAAGAGCGAATCAACTTCATTTTCCCTCTTTGTCCCTCGGGCGGTCTCCTTTTCCCCGCTGGAGCATTCTTTCGTCAATCAGCGCCGGAATCAGGATTTATCGAGTAATCCCAGCGCGGGAGCCGAATAAGTGCTTTAAATTTTCACGCCGCGTGTTTATGAAGAAAATAAACGCCTCGTCCCAGCGCGCCCGCTGGGAAGTTTAAATGAAGCCTGCGGCGGTAGTTGTTGGCGGCGCCGCATGGCCGCGCCAGGGGCGCCCGGGGGTCGTGCGTAACTTATTTCCCCAACCGCCCCCATCCCCCTGGGTACCCCATTGAGGCGTAGTTCTCGTACCCTCCGCTAAACAGCGCTCTAGGGGCGATCGGTCGGGCAGCGAGGCGCAACGTCTGGGCGGGGCAGGGCGGGGAAAAGTCACGGTAGGGGAGCGGACCGGAGTGAATTTTTGGGTGGAAGGAGATTGGAGCAGGGCGGGGTGGGGCAGGCCGGGAATGTCGTGGTAGGTGAGCGGGGCAGAGTGGAGTTTTTGGGCAGAAGGTGATCGGAGGAGTGCGGGGCGGGACAGGGTAGGGAAAATCTCGACTGGGGGAGTGCGATCAATACCAGACAGAGGCGGAAGTGGTTCCTTAAAACGACCTTGCATGACCTTTCCTTCCTCAGCCTAGACTGCTCCTCTGAGATTACCCCCACGGTTGCATGTATTTGTGAGTGCACTGTACTACCGTACATTTCGGGAGATGCGAGCTTGTTCCGAGTGGGGCGGTGCTCCGCTGGTGGAGATTTCTGTAGAGGAAAACTGGCAAGCCGCAGCTCTGGTGGGCGCGAGATCCCACGTTCTCCCCATGAAACATCACTACCATCATTCGGGGTCCCCTGCGCTAACACGACAAAATGATCACAGCAAAATAATCTATCCACCATTCAAAACACAATCATCAATAGGCACCCGTTAACCCATTCGTCACATGCAGGGTCCTCGAGGCCAGGGACTGCGGGTGTTTCAAAGCTACCCTGTGCGTTTTTCGTTCCTACTGAGGTCACCGGGAAGAGAAGGGAGGGAAGGAGGGAGGGAGGAGGGAAAGAGGGTGGAGGTAGCAACAGCGCCGCATTGCGGGGCCCGCGCCAGTTAAGCCACTCGGGTCCCTCTCGACCTCCAGAGAGATTCTTCGCCCGATTCCTCCCTTGCCTAATTCCTCGCAGTCTGCGTGACTCGTTTCCTCTCTGCCGCTGCCACTTTCAGGCTCATCGCGGGCTGCTAAAGTCCTTCTGCTAGAGTGCGGGACGCCCCCCGTGTAGGTCTCATGGCGGCTACGTTGCAGCCCGTGATATTTACATGTCTTGCTTTTGGAAGGTTTATTGTAAGTGAAGAAAATTCCTTTTCATTTTAAGCTCTCATAGGTAGGATGTAAGTGGTAAAATTTATTTTCAAAAAAAATTCTGTGTTCATATTGCAACTCAAAAAATAATTTTAGAATTATAATTCTTCTCCGTATTAATTTTTTATTTTATTTTTTATATTGATTATTTTATTCTTGTTTGGCGTCTTTCAAGCCTTCGAGCAATTCCGTGATTCTATTATCTCATTTCTCCAATTCATTTGGATTTATTATTCATGTCTATCCATTTCATTTCAAGAACGTACTTTCATATTCAATTGAAAATATATTTCAATGTCTTAACAAAAAAATGTAAGTTGGCAATCTAAGGTCAACATTTCAATAAAACATCATATGTAGACGAAATTGGTAATTTGTACTACAAACGAATAATTTGAGTCCCGACAATGGCGGAACTTTTGACTCTCATCAAAAAGCTCAGTGGTATTTAGTCGCTGTCAGGAGAATTCTAAAGAGCGGCTGCTCTGATCGGTAGTTGTTCGTAGATTCCAGTGTCAATACCAGGAAAATGCCGAAGTACTACCCTAACCAACAGGTCACGGACCGCGCGCGATGTTTCCTTCCCCTTCTTGTTCTATGCTCTTCCGTTAATCGCGTCCACAATTGCGCGT